>JAYESA010000007.1:118982727-119292727 GCA_036927795.1 Iris macrosiphon
AGTCAGGATTTGAGCGAAGCACAAACACTAACAACAATTTCAATTATAATAATAAAAACTATAAAGCAGTGTAAGAAAATACATGATGAAAAAAATACTGGAATATAAAAAAATCTGGAGAGACATGTAATCATCATATAGAAATAACTAGCAGTGAACAGATACATGTGAATACTAGCAATGAATGAACTGGAATAAAAGAATAGAAATTCTTGCTAAGTGCCGTAAAATATTAGTTTGCTATGTGATCGGCTTGGGACTAGATTATGCTTGTTATATATGATTGTCTATGATACATATGAGGTCAGACTAACCATATAGTAAGCTATGATGCGTGAAAAAGTTAAGCTAATCATATATAACAGGCTATGAGGCATGTAAATGGTTAGGCTACACCCTACGTGATGTGTGGGGTGAGCTATGATACATGTAAGGTAGGGTATGATCATATAACTTGCTAATATTTCCCTGTCTCTAGCTAGTACGATGGATTCCAATCATGACTCCTCATGACAGGTATCCATGATACTAGCCCATGTATCCACTGTGTCGGAATCAAGCATACACTACAACTATAATCATATTAAGGATCAAAATAATAAAAACTGTCACAGAATGTACTCACCTTTGGTCCGGAGCAATGTGTGAGGATCAATGTCCAAAATAGAGTCACAAAGACCTAAAGATGAAATATTAATGTTAAAAAGGTGAAATGAAGATTGAGCATGATTATCTATCTAAGTATGATGTTTCTAGGCCATGACCAAGTCCAAACTAGGTTTACTAGGGCATATATGGTCAATCTAGACAATACTAGTTATTACTACTAACTAAGTTAATATTAAGCTATACTAGATACTACTAGTATATACAGCTTATATATTTGGTTTTTAAGTTAATACATTAAACATTCTAACTCTAAGGCAATACAACCTTAGTATAACTAATACCTACCTTGATATCTAGACACTAGTTCTACCCTCCACTTACCTCACTGATATTAACCTTTACCCACTTCACTGCACTTGTCACACACGTATATATATGAGACACCCACTACTTTTGATACTCAGTTGCACCACACTGTAGATAAATTCACACTAGCCCATAAGACACACAAGCACTTCCCAAACCAGTGTGCATAGACCTACATGCTCGAGCACTACCTACTGACTTCTCCTTTCGACAAATGATACAAAATCAGTACGCACTGCTCTCAATTTAATGCCTAATTCCTGTGCAGTTTCATTGCAGTACACCCTTTGTAGTACATCCTTCTTCCAAGTGGACTACACACACATCCTTCACACCCATAAGTCACATAAATACACACAGTTATTAGTACCTAGTCTTGCACTGACATAAGACTGATACTCCAGTTGGTAATTGTATACTTCACTGATACTCACTGAGACTACCAAGTATCAGTCACTCCATAATTCCATCCCTCACTGATTCTCATGTGCATATTTCACCACTCCATACTAGTTCTCATAACCCTACACTGTTGCCACTATAATATGTTATCACACACGTTCACATTACTGTGCAAACATTAGACCACACTCACACACACACACCAAATACTTCCTCCACTGAACACAGGAACTTCACAATACCCTTACTGACACTAAGTATCAGTCCACCACTCTAAACTGATACATGCACTCGAGAATGCCCAACTGAGCCTCCACCCTATACTTGTCATACTAAAGTCTGAAACTAACCCACACATCTAATTCAACACCAACCCTTCACTGATACCCCCATTCTCAGTATCTCACCTGAGCTACTCTCCCATATGCAACTGATACTCTTGTATCAATGATACACATCCATAACACCCCCACTATCCTATAACATGATACCAGGACATCAATATATTCTTACTGACTGCATAAATATCCCAGTCCTCAACTGGGCATAACATTGTTCAGTACAACTCACTCTTTCATACATGGCTAAAAATCCTCTGCACACTGCTTGTGCATTGCTGCAAACATAGCAGGCACTAGCGCACTGTTTAAGTGCAGTTGGACTTAACAGCAAGTGCTGGGCACTTGCTCGAGCACGGTCACTACATCCTTACGGTCATCCCGACCCTCTTCCGTGCATTGCCAAGTAATAACAAACTATGCATAATGGTCATAGTTGCAGTAACTACGACAACAACAATCTCTTCAACATCATAATCAACAGCAACAGTAATTACACTAATATCTTCCCTTAGCAGCAGCAACTCTGCAACAAAACCACCTACACTCGACTACAAGCCCCAAAACAGCAATCACCCAACTCTAGTACATATATCACTCAACTCTAATACATACATATATATATATATATATATATATATATATATATATATATATATATATATATATATATATATATACCCTGACACCTACTGATACACTAGATGCTACACTTACTGTGCACTCACAAGTTCACTTATCAGACACATACACACACAGTTAAGTATGTACACTATAAATATATACACATTATCATATGAATAACACACTATAAATAGATACATATCCTAATAGTCAATTTAACAAACACCTAGGGTGCATAAGTAATGATACCCTCTATAGAATACCACTTTTTGTAGAAAATACCATAAAAACCAATAGAAACTAATTTCTCTCCCCTTGTGGATATTCCTAAACCATGGGTGGGCTCCTAATGGCCAACAAAACTATGAAAATAGAATTTAAAGGAAAGATTTCAGAATTTTACCTCTTGGGAGATGGATTCCTAATGCAAACTTCTTCTCCAAAGCTCCTTGAACCCTAAGCTTCTAGGCTTCTTAGATGGGGAGAATGAGAGGAATTGGGGTTTAAATTTCTGAAATTTGGTGGAGGAAAGAAGGGTTTTGGGGAAGAACTACTTCTAGGAGTTTTTATGAGCTAATGAATGAACTAGGGAGAGGCTCCCTCTCTCCTATATAGGGCCGGCAACATACCTAGGGCTTGGCTAATGCACAATATCCTCAATGCCCTTATAGGTTGATATGAAGAGTTATTCAAATAGTGGGATTTTCATCCCAAGTGAAGGTTTTAAGAATTTATCTAATAAATTAAAAAGGGATTAACTAGTGGGTCCAAAATGTCTAGTCTAAGGTCGAGTCTAATGGTCACATTAAGTCTAGCCCACTAACCCATATCATTAATAATAATATAACATATTATACATATCATGTAACTATAAACACAATATATATATAAATATATATATATATATATATATACAGATATTGCAAATGACAACCATGTCCCTATTCTAAAAATATGGTAGTGACACTATCTACCAAAGTCGACTGAATCTGTAGGTTGGCCTGAACTCTTGTACTCTGTGGAAGTACTATTTTGATAGTACCCATCTCTCGTAAGTCTTCTAGAATGTGCTTCTGAGTAGTCAACATAAATTTGCCACCTCTTATAGTAAGTGCATCAGCTACTACATTAGCCTTGCCTGGATGGTACTGAAGTTCCACGTCATAGTCTTTCAATAATTCTAGCCACCTTCTCTGCCTCATGTTCAGGTCCTTCTGCGTGAACACATACTCCAAACTCTTATAATTTGTGAATATTTTTACCCGATAGATATATAAGTACTGCCTCAATAACTTAAGTGCAAACACTACTGTCATGACCCATACCCGCATGATCGGGGCACGAGTACGTGGGTACGTCTAGCCTATGCCACAGCATCGGTGGTAGAACGCTATCTTGGTTATCCTTTTCTATCTATCTATGATACTAGTATAACCAATACTACCATGTACTCAATCACAATAATCTAGAAGAAGAAAGAACATGGAAGATAATCAATAATATTCTACACAAGGAAAGAACTAGGCAGAAAATGGAAAGAAACACTAACTAAAACTCTACAAAAATTACCTCAAGTCCACAGGGTAATAGCAGTCCAGTCCAAGGCACCATTCTGAGATCCCAGAATAGAGAGCACAACCATTACTAAAAAATATTATCCAATCAAGAAAGGAGTGAAGTATACCTCTAACAGCAGTTCTAATAAATGATAAAGGCTATGTAACAATAAATAGAGAGCATATACAAGATGAATATATCTTGGTAGAAATATACAGGAATAAGAAAATGCAGAAAATACATAGAAGAGATACGAACATCATATATAGAATCAAGAAATATATCTAAGTGAGTGAGTACTAGTGACAACATGTGATCGGCTTGGGTACTTCTAAAGAACCACGAGACTGGTTAATCATACGTACAGTGTATGAGTAACACTATACAAGGAAAACAAGAACTGCGGGGTATGATCACATATCTACACTAAATACTCCCCGTCCCCGACTGATATAATAGATCCAAACATGGCACGCTATGACGTGGGATTCCACAAGAAGGGCGCTAATATTCTCATGAATCAGTGTCCATACATATACAAGAACAACGGGTTCGCACAAGAAATACGGGAAGAACTACCAGAAATAATATCTCATGACGGGATCCAGGCATACCAATCCGTGTAACCAAGTATCAAAAAATCAGGGATATCTACACTAAATACAAGAAACATAGAGGATATCATAAACGAAAAACTGTCAGAGAATGTACTTGCCTGAAATCCGGTAAAACAATATCAAATATGTCCAGAACGGTGCCTTGAAGACCTAAATATAAAATATTACATCAACACTTGGTTTTGAAATGATAGATAAGTAAACTAGTCCATTTCTAGGTCAAAACAGTCAAACTAGTCAAACTAGCTATTTCTAGGTTGTATGAGTCTACATCTAGGTTTCTAAGTTGATAACTTGATGTTATTAGCAATACTAGCTAAAACTAGGTATTAGGTTATCTTATCTTACCATATCAAACATACCTTGAGTAGCTATTAATATTAGGTAATAAGTTACCACATAGACTTATATCAACATGTAACTTATACCCATAACATTTACTAACTGACAGTTATCATATAACTCAAAATCATTTCATAACATTTTAACCATCAACTAAACTAACCACTCAATTATATTACTAACTAACCACAGCTACTAACCCACATAATTCTCCTATAAACTTGTAATGTCAGACCCACACCCCTATTCATGCATATAGCCAATACTAGGGCCCCAATTTCTGGGCCTAACTGCTACTCCAACCCAGGTCCCAACACTGCACCTTGAGTACAACCAGTGCACAAGACTGCAGTTTTGTTATTGCTGTTAATAGGCCCCTACCTATACATAGGTTTACTTTTTTAATACACATTCTAGAGCACATGCTACTAGGATTAGATAAGTATCATACCATACACTCAACACTACATGAATCACTAGTAGAAGTATCACAAATTGACACTTCCACCTCTGATACACTGATACACAAGGACATTAAAATAAGACTAATATGTATTCACACTAAGACACAATCAGAGACATACCCACTGCACTGCAATAACCCAAGCACTCTCCTCCCCCTTCATTACCTGCAACAGTCCTTCACCTTAACTCTGGTTGAACACACATATGTACCTCTGAATACCCATGTACATACATCCTTGCACGGGTCTGAACCCGATATTATGTGATGTTTCACAAGCTTCAGTACTCCCCCTCTATTCCTGACTGAAAGCACACTGTCCGCACTCTACATCCAACCCCTAATGCTGTTGCACACAAGCTCCCAAGTCACTGATATTAGCAACATCAATATCGACTCCTTTCTTACACCTGCAGTCCCAAGCAACTTTGCATATGCACACAAGTGCATGTGCCCCCATTGCTCCCATCTATGTACCATAACGGACCCATCAGACCCCAACTAACATGTACACAACCTCCATACAACCACACTAATAGTTTACTACTCATCCTTAATTCAAATACCTAGCCTAGTATCTCATCCTCCAGATACCCCATACTCACAAGTGCCCAACACTGATAAGGTCGAGTACCTAAACTTACCACTGTTATTCCTAAGTGTAACATACAACTCACCTGTCTGCACTTGCCATGGACTGCTACTAAGGGTGCCCGACCCCTCCCCTATTTGCTAATGGTGCTGCCACTACTGCTAGGAATACAAGCACAATACAACTTCTAAACTCCCCCAACTGACATCTCTTATACCAATGTCTGAACCTATATTATATACACAATATGATACCCACAGTCCCTAAACAGTTCACACTACAAAAACACATCCAAAAATACCTATACATCTAGTATAAACATTTAAAAATGGATATAAACCAATATATATATATATATATATATATATATATATATATATATATATATATATTGATTTATATATATTTCCCAACGTTTATACTAGATGTATAGGTGTTTTTGGATGTGTTTTTATAGTATAAACTTTATATATATATATATATATATATATATATATACTCAATCTATGATACGCTTGCGATACGACCCCGACACATCATCAAATGTATCACAAAGGATACGAGCAAGTCTAGAATCATAATTAGAAGTAATACGAAGTGCTAGCTACCCATCCACGTGCTCATGACAAAATATGACATGTATAGACCTCCGCGTCGAAGAGAAAACCCCCAAAAACTCGTATCACTAAATTGTCATGATACAGCCTACACGTATCCAATTATAGACACAACAGTAGTCTCACACAACCAAACATATGTTAATTTGGTCTACTAGACCTATTGACAAGCACATGATGCACCAATATCGGATTTCCCCTAAATTGGACACAAAACACACCACAACTTTCAAAATAGGGGTTTCTAGTAGTCAATTCTTCTTTCTATAGGTAGCCCTAGTCCATAGGTGGGTTGCTAATGATTAAACTACAGATTTAGAGTCTAGTTAGAAAGGGAAAACTGAATTGTACCTATTGGGAGATAGATTTTTAATGAAAGTCTTCAATAAACACAAAGAAGCCTCAAATTATGCAAATTTCTCTAATTTGTAGATCCTTGCCTCCTTCTTGCTTCTAGAGTCTCCAATGGTGAAGTAGAAAAGAATTAAGAAGGAAATTGGTAGAGATTTGGTGTAGGGATGAAGAAAATTTGGAAATAAAATTTCTAGATCTAGAATTTTGGAATGAAAAAGAGAGAAGAGAGAAACTCCTCTCCCTTAATAGTGACCAACCCCTCCTTGGCCTCCAAAAAATGTAGAATATCTCAAATACCCCTTGGGGCATGTCATGAAGAAAATAATTAAGGAGGAAGGTTCTACTACTAATGGTTTGACTAATTAAATCACCAACTTAATGAAATGGGCTAAGATGTTGGACTCATGTCTAAACTAATAAATTGTTGGTTCAAGAGTCAAGTCAAGTCTAGTTAGGTCCACTAATACAAGTCCAAAATATAATATAACATGCTAACAATATTTTAAATACTACAATAAATAATATATAACATCCACCATAACTAAATAATTATGAAATACCATTTAATGTAATAAATTTTGAAATATCAATATTATAATATTACTAATAATAAGAAAAGACAAAAATACCCCTATCTGGAAAAGCGGTAGTGACAACTACTGCTGCTAACTCCAATTAGTGTGTTGAATAGTTCTTCTTGTGATCCCTGAGCTGTCGAGAAGCATACGCTATCACTCTCCCTTGTTGCATCAAAACACATCCAAGTCCTTTGCCGGATGCATCACAATACACTGTGAATCTTTCGAAGTCTGCTGGAAGAGTAAAGATTGGTGCAGAGATTAACTTCTTCTTCAACTCTTCAAAGGCTATCAGGCATTCCGCTGACCACAAAAATTTAACTTTCTTGCGCGTCAACCAAGTCAAAGGTGCTGAGATCTTAGCAAAGTATGACACAAATTTTCTGTAGTATCCTGCCAAGCCCAAAAACTATGCACCTCTGCCACTATCTTTGGAACTGGCCAGTTCTCTAATGCATCTACCTTCTTGGGATCAACTGACAATCCTGCTCTAGAAATAATATTCCCAAGAAAGGATATGTGATCTAGCCAAAGATCATACTTGCTAAGCTTTGAATATAACTGGTGCTCCCTCAAAGTTTGTAGTACTATCCTGAGATATTTTTCATGCTCCTCCTCATTACGAGAATACACAAGAATGTCATCGATGAATATACCACAAATTGGTGTAAGTATGGCATAAAAATACGGTTCATCAAATCCACAAATACCGCTGGAGAGTTAGTCAGTCCGAATGACATAACTAAAAATTTGTAATACCCATAGCGTGACCTAAATGCTGTCTTCGGTATATCCTGCTCCCGGACTCACATCTGATGATATCTTGATCGTAAATCTATCTTGGAGAAGACTCTTGCTCCACTTAATTTTTAAATAAATTATCATTCCTTGACAATGGGTACTTGTTCTTCACGGTCGCTGTATTTAGCCGCTTGTAATTCATACACAACCACGTCGATCCATCCTTCTTCTTCCCCAATACCGCTGGTTCTCCCTACGATGATCCACTGGTCTGAATAAACTTCTTCGCCTTCAGATCTTTCAGTTACCGATATAACTGATTAAGCTCTGATGGTGACATTGGGTATACCTTCTGGGATACTGGTTCTGCTCCTGGCATTAACTCTATATAGAACTCTACTTCTCTAACTGGGGGTAATCCAGAAAGGTCGTTGGAAAAGATATCAATAAATTCTTCTACTATCTTGGGTATCGGGTCTTCTTCCTTTGCTACTGTTATGACTCTTCCTTTATGCTCGTCTCTTGCTATTATGCTAAGGACAAACTCTTCTAGACCAGGAATTCTAAACAACACTCTACCCTCACGACAGTCTATTATTGCATGACTCTCTCTCAACCAGTCCATGCCTAAGATAACGTCAAAGTTGCTCATGGAAACTCGATCAACTTTGTAGGTAATAAATGCCCACATACTACGACTGGACATGCTAGGCATACCCTACTAACTTCTACAATCCTATTGCTAGTGAGTATATCTAGCCTCTCTGGAAATGCCTCAAACTTTAATCCAATACGTGTCACATATTGTGCATATATAAATGAGCGTGAAGCTCTAGAATCAATTAAAGCTATGACAAAAAAGGTCATAACAGAAATATTATCTGCCACTATGTCGCCTGATGCCATATCTTCCTCCAAAGACAAGGTAAACGCCTGCCCTTGGCATTATCGAGCTCCCTGTTGCTGTCTTCCTTGCTATCGTTGTTGCGGTCCCTGCTGATTATGCTGTTATTGCTGTCTATAAAGCTGGGCCTGCGTCGGTAAAGGACGCTGAGCTAAAGGTCGTACTGCTGCTGCTGGTCCTACTTATTGTACCACCCTTGGAGCTGGCAATATAGGAAACTGTTGTACTGTCCCTCCTTGCTGTACTGCCATTGGAGCAGGCAATATAGAAAACTGTTGTACTAGCCCTCTTGATCTCTGTATCAATGTGCATATGGCAATCTTGTGATCATGGCTTCCATATCTCAAGCATAGTCTGTTAGCTGCCCGACAAACATCCTGGGTATGACCTCCTTAGCCATAATAGGTATAACCTATTGGCGCTCCCCATCGCTGTTGTTGTTGCTGCTGTTGTTGCTTCCTCGGGTGCTGCTGTCGAGTTGATGCCATCACTAATGCGGTCACTGGCCTCCTCTGTGTTACGTCATGGATGTGAATGCTAGGGGATGGTGCTGATGTTTGCGATATTGGTCCTCCCTCATTGCTTGGTCCATGAGGCCTCTTTCGATCTACTCTTCTTGATACCATCATTTGAGAAGTAAGCTCAACCCTCTTGGCTGCTATCAATACTGCCTTGAAGGTCTAGTTGTCATGAACCTCTATCAAGTGTAAGATTTCCAAGTGAAGTCCCTGCTGGAACCTCATTGCTCTCTCTAACTCTGTTGCCACCATGGTTGGAGCAAACCTACTCAGTCAGCAAAACTCTACCGCGTAGCCATCTACTGTCCTTCCAGCCTGTTTGAGGTTAGTAAAACTTTGCTGCAACTCATTCTGAGCCACAATCCTAAAGTACTTTGCCTTAAACTGGGTCCTGAAATCATCCTATGAAATATGACGCATCAATCCTACCTCCATCATGGCCTACTAATCTCTTGCAAGATCCTGGAGCTGTAAGCGAACCAGGTCAACCTGTTCCTCGGTCAAAATATTAGCTGCTGCCAGAATGGTCTCAATATCCTGGAGCCAATCATCTGCCATGATTGCGTCCTCCATGACATCAAAATATCTAGGGTTCAGTCTATAAAATCTAACAGATGCCCCAAAATTTGTTCTCCTGCCTCGTTCTAGGGCAGTCTGCAACCCTTGGTTCAACATGACATTATGTTCTTGTTGCTGAAGCTATTGTTGCTGATGTTGCTATTGTTGCTGTTGCTGCACCACCATCTGGTATTGATGGAAAGCCAATAATCCATAGATAATCTCTAGCAAGGCCAGGGTATCTAGTATTATGGGCACTGCGGGAGGTACGGGAACACCTGGAGCTTACTACTCTGTCCTATTTATTATGGGCTCAACTCGGATCCTTGGCTGGGGTTCTATAGGATCTCGTTCCACTGGCAACTCTGCCTCTCTTGTCGCTGCTACATCGGGGGAAGGAGAAGCCCTAAAGAAGAGCACAAGAAATATCAAGTACAGGACGAAAAGGAACAAGGAAGCAACAAACCTGAGAAATTTTAAGCCGAGTATTGAAGAGGATGAATTCAGAATTTTATGAAGGATCATGTTTGATTGAGACTCATATGACCATGACACCCCACAAGTCTGAAGAACAGACCTGCATGGGCTACCAATAAAACCTTGTTACGCCACACTACCAGAATACGGAGACGGACATGGCCAGCTACCCCGTACAATGTACTATACATCATACGGTGACCACAGTTGTAATAAGACAAGGGGTGTATGCAACAATCATGTCTTCTAGGGTCAATAACTTATAAGTCTCAATCATTCAACAAGAAAATAGTAAACATAGAGCATATATGATAAAGCAATAAGGCATCCCAAATGCTTTGACATAATATTCTGGAGACCAGCTGTGCAAAATAAAAAGATGGAAGAGTAGCAAAAGTACATGAGAGTGATCAGCTGCAGTCTGATTTAAAATAATCATGTAAGGAGAGTAAATAATCAGATGTGTCGGCTAACGGGTGCCGGTGGCTAAACGCCCAAAAAGAAGTAAATGTACAATGATGAGTAGGGAAGAAGAAATCTACTCGTTATCCTCTACGACCATGTTTCTGGTACATACCATGAGTTGGGGGATAGCACGCTGGATCCTCGGGTGCTGGCTTGAAACCTGGCCATGCAAAACCAGTGTGGTTAGACCCCAAATATCAAGTACCACAAAGGAAGCATGAAATGGAGAAATTTTTTTTAAGAAATAATTATATAATAATACATAGGTTCAGTGTTATAACTTAGGTCCATGGCATATCCTAGCGCAAAGGTCCAATCCTACAACCAAACAAGGATAAGGGTTGAACCATCACACTATGATAGTCCATTTTCCTAGGCTATTAACCGAATAATACAATCACAACCAAGTCTATTTTTTTATATCGGCCAATCACTTGTACGACTTGCTATTTGTGGAGTATGAGGTTATCTCCGAAATAATGCATAATAGGTTTTCTCATATCATGCCATTGCAGAACATGAGCTAATCGAGCCAAATAGAGAATATACATGCACTTCATGATGCACTAGTTCCCCGTAGGGCCACTGCGCTAAAATACGTTATTAGCGGTTCCAGTGCTCCTATAGGGAGACAATGGCTCAACGTTATTTATAATAGGTCAGATATTACACTCCACTAAGATGGATGGTATACAGTATCTGCGGTGGCCAGTCCACAGCACACATAGAATGAATCTCTGTGGAAAGGTTCGTTGGCATGATCTCGGGATACCGTTTCCTCTAAATGTTACTACCACTTTTTGTTACCTAATTAGCCCTATATTGTGTTCAAAATTTCAAGACATGGTCACATAAGAATTTTCCTTAAGATGTCGTACAAAGTACGGGAACGCAAGATACGAATCCACGGAAGTTCAATCTGGATTCACCCGGGTGAGTATGCAATATTCAGTCAATCAATATCCTAACCACGCTTTAGTACTTGACTCGTATATCATGCCCATGCTGGAAAAATAATATATATTTATAATATCATGCGTTCAAAAATTTAGATGCATTCTCGATGCACAACCCAAATATAAATCACTTAAGACGTGACACGATATGTCACACATCGGCTCATATTCGATCATATACACTTTCAGGCAATAATTTGTTTCATCACGGATACAGTATTCGAGTCCAATTACCAATTATTTATTGGTTCACATGAATCAAGATCATATTATAACACAAATACTTATGTCATATATATAGCCAGTTAGTTACTATCCACTTAGTCTGGTTCATACTGAAATCTCAGTTCTACTCATGCCATGTTCATAGCCAATCTTAGCTTATGGTCATGTCTGGCACGAGGTCTGGTTACTAAATCTATTCTTTCTTAGAATCATAACACAAGCATTAACCAAAATCAACCATAAAAGAATAAAATAACCATTCGATCAAAACAATCAAGGCTGCATGGGTCTCTAGGTCGCATAGGAAGTCCAGGCTCCATATATCTCTAGGTCGCATGGGAAGTTCTGGCCACATATGTCTCTAGGCCGCATGTGAAGTCTTGGACGCATAGTTCTCTAGGCCACATGGTCAGGGTTAAAGTCTACTCCTTGGGACAAGTGTTAAAGTGACGGACATTAAATAAAGTATCATTGAAGTGACATAAAGTGATTGATATAACTGATGAGACATACAATAAAGTCTGTCTGTAAGAAAGGACAAAACTGACATAATTATGTTCCAACGGTTCAGAGTCATGCGTCTAAGAAAGGTGGTCGCATACTCTGTTTGCCGCATATGGTAACTCGGCCATATATGGGTGTCTTTTCGACTTAGAAAATTTCTCATTCGTTCAACGAGTGAAAACACAAGGAGTTCAAGGACACTTGTGTAAATAAGCAGTCATGCTTCCAACAAGATTGACGCATGCTGTCAGTATGCGATAAAAAGCGCAGGTCGCATAGCCCTCTCAGGCCACATAGCACTTTCAGTGGCATAACTCGCTGACCACATAAAAACTTCGTCTTCTCCAACAGCAGGTTCAGCCATGGCAGAAAGCTCCAAAACTGAAACTTATTTTCTCCATAAAAGCTTTATTTTAACTCCGAATCAAGTAAAACAAAAGCTAAAATGCTCGAAATGAAGTGCTCCATCAACCATAAAATTGATTTTCTAAAAACCATGTTTTAGTAGATCAAAACCACAAAAAATATATGGAACCCATGAAAATCCTAAACTTTAACTGTAGATCTACTCATGTCTAGCCATCAAAACCGAAAACTCCAAGTATTAAAAGTGTTTAGAAATACACAAAAAATATAATAAACCAAAAATATGGAGGGTTTCTCAATGTCTCATGCAAAGTGTACTTGCCTAAGACTTGGAGAGAGAAAACATAAGAGAGAGAAAAAATGAACTAATGAAGAGAAAGAAGGAGAGGTTTTATAAATATACAAGGAGGTTTGGGGTTTAGACTATGGTGAACCCATGATTAAACCAACCCAACAATAAACCATGAACCAAGATGAACCAAAGAATGGGTCTAGTCTCATGCAATATACTAAACATGCAAGCAAGAAAATAATACGCTCCAAATACGTATATTTATGAACGGGGAGTGACACCTAACACCCATAATTCCCAAATGATATCCATCAATCCTCACTCTCACATACACAGATACATATCTATATATATGGATACACTATAATGATCATAACAAAATACACACCACGTTCACTTGATCCATGTTGTACCACTGTTACACATATACCCTGCTTACAACCATAACAACCAAACCAAACACCATGATACTCCTTCCTACCATATACACCTATCACATATACAACTCAATCAACCCGTATCAATACCTATTCATATTAATATATACGTATCCTAGATATTACCCTCCACACTTACACTAATTTTCATTCTTAAACATATTGGGTTGCTCGACACAGAATCATACACTTAACCATTTGTTAATAAGCTAAAAGGGAACCTACACGATACTTACCATAATGTATCCCATGTATCCATTGCGCTGCTAACACATCAATAATCCATACTTGCTGCTTGTACCCAAATCCCCTCCTTCCACCTATGTAGACCCTTAATGCCTCTGATACTCTATATGAATTTATACCTTAAATAACCCTAGCACTCACCCCTCTTTAACACTGATACATCTAACTATTCAATCTCTAGCTTGATACTAAATGTCTGATACCTACGACTAACCAACTTACCCTCATGATACACTTGGGGGATACCTAGACACACCTATACTTAGGTAGGGGACTGTTGCTCACTACAACACTCGACCTTCCTTCATACTGATACACAAATTTTCTTCCATCCTAAACTTACAGATCAAATATACCCGAGCCTAATATTTCCCCTAACCCACTACTCCCAGGATACATCCAAGGCCCCTTGAACACAGACACCATCACATTCATCAATCGTCTAATCATTACTAACCACACACACACAACCCTCAAACTAACACTAATACACTTCTATACTCTCCCTTTTTTTGCACCTAGTGCAGACCAAGTCTAAAATCACCCGAGCATTGCTCCAAGGCACACTGTACCTCACTGAATTCCTACACTGAGCCTTCCATGCTACATACACCCTTCATTCTCTCATCCCCTCTCATATTTCTACTTCTTTCTGTTGATCTGATTACCCTTGCAAATACTTGCTGCAACCAACTAGAAACACACTCACCATGACCTGTATAAACACATCTTCAGACACTTTACTCATTTCCCTTTACACTTAACACCTAACACTGGTATCAAATCTATACACTTAACTTATCTAACACAACTCATTCTCACTCAATTCTTGCCATGCTGCAAATATCAAGTCCAGTTTCCCCCTTACACAGGATTACTACCAGTACACATTTGTGCTCACAACCCCCCCCCCAAAACTTGAACCTATCAATGCCTCTTAAAGTGCACTCACATATTATTAACCCAAGCCTCTAAGACCTGCAACAGTGATTGATCTGCATTACTACCCCTCATCACACCCTTATTTATACCATAACCTAAATATATAACACTACACGATAAAAGAACTCCCCTCATGAACTCACACCCCCACACTAACCACAACCACAACCACAACACACACACTATATCCACTACTCATGGTACACCTATACACATGCACAATACATACCACACTCTCTCAAATCACTCATGACACCTATAGGATGCAATACCAATCTCTATGATACACTTAACTATATAACACATACTAACACATATAAAACCAAACATCAAGCACTTGGTGTGCACACTATGACACACACTAATACATATGATACACCCTCTAAACACTAAGTTATACTTCCAATTCACCATGAACACAATAAAATGTAAAATATAACTATAATTAAGTAATATAGAGTAATTCTAATTAATCTACATGAAATTGACATACTAGAGCATAATTACGAAGGAAATACCAATTCTATACCACCGTATTATGCTGTATCATGATACACACTCCACGTATCCAATTTTGTACATAAGAATACCTTCGCACCATCAAATAAATATTAATAGTCCTCATTAGGATACAATACACACACTCAATGGACACAATTGAGATTTTTCCTAAACTGAGTTCCAAAATTATGTCACCAACTTAGATCTACCAAATTGAGGGCTCATAGTGCCTAGATCTACCATTAGGAAGTCAAATCTAACCATGGAAAGGTTCCTATATGTCCATGGGGTATTTCTAACCATGAATTTGATGAAATTGAGAGATTTACCTAGTATTTGGTAGCCTCTTTGGAGAATTCTAAATTTGCACACAAAAGAGATGAGTCAGACACGATCTCCTAGCTAGCTCCTCTTCGATGGATCTTCTCGTGCTCTCCAATTCACTAGTCCTCTATGATGGTGAGAATTAGTAGAAATAAGAGTGGTTGGAATAAAATTTAGTGGAGAATTGGTTTGCTTGGGGAACAAAAAACTTTGGAGAAAAGAGAGGTTAAGGAATGAAATGAAATGAATGGATGAACCATAAATTAAACTTATCTCTTATAGTAGGGTTGGTCATGGCCACAATGTCAAGTTTGTCCTCTCTATTTTTCATGACAATGAGATCTAATTAATTAAGGAAAGCATCTAATTACTTAATGAAAGGAATCTCTACAACTAAGAGGGAATATTCTCTCTATTCACTAATGTAAACTAATTAAGTCATGACTAGTTTAGTTGGGTCTAATTGGTTCAACCAACCCTAAGTCTAAATTAACTAGCTAGCATGCTAACCAACATCAATCACTAACTATCTCCAACTAGCACTCAACAATTCTAGTTAACTTTAAACACTAATGATATTCTAATTAGTTAGCAATAGTATTAACACTAAATATTCTAAGAAACAATAATTAATTCTAGACTAAATACCAATATAAAATAAAAATAAAATTTTACAACATATAAAATTACCAAAATATCCCTCGGGTGAAAAGTGGTGGTTATATATACAACAAAGAAAGCAGACTTAGCTATGCGGCAAGGTTCAAGGCGTATACGTCCTAGTCGCATACATCGGTCTGACATTGCATTAAAAGTCGAGCTGCTTCGTAACACGTGCAGACCAAAAAGCACTGTGCTTACGAAAGCATCATTATTACGATTTGGATGTATACAGCTGTGCGATGCCACGTATATATGCGACATACCCTCATAAGACAAACTCGTTTATGCGATGAAGTCTGCTCTGCGACATAGTCTTATGCGACGAACTCGTTCATGTGACAACTGTTCTTTCTCTTTATTATACAACTAGCAGTGACAATTACAAAGAGGCTATGCGCATTAAATGTATTAATGGCTCATACATTACAAAAGACAGTAGACATATTAAATATGGATTTTGAATTATTGTAACGCATGCCATGCGTCAAGTCGATCAAATTATGCACATACGTTCAGATCCGTTTTATGCACTGTAGTTATTGTAGAATGTTATGCGGCAGGCAAAATCTTTTTTTTCATGAGCAGAAAATAATAACTTTTCGAATTCAGGCGCATACAACCATTACAATATGAATAACGATATTTGCTTCCCAAACCATGGAAAGATGAGTACTTTTGAGCCTATTTGCTGCCATTTTTGCTAGTGAGCTGAGAGTTAGTGAATTTCCAATCTTTGTCTTAGGATAGTCAACGGAGTAAAGAAGTCATTTGCGACTTGATCTTTTGACATACTCCACATAATCTTTCTTTTGTGTTTAGAGTTTTAGTAAAACATTTTTTATACTTTTTGTTTTATAATTTTGGAATATAAAGTAGTAAACTTTATTTTTGTAATGGATACAATAATGGTGACTCTGCTAGGGATTCCTTCTCCACCTAAGAGAAGGTCGTGGTATAATCCGATGCCATGAAGATTGGAACTACTCAGAAGATGTTGGTCATCTAATTTGACCAACAAGCTTCTGAGACGATACTTTCGGTGGATAGTTCAACTCCCTCACCACGAACTACGAAGTCGAAGAAGTATCGTAAGATTTTGCTCTCTAAGGATCATGCCGTATACCATGCCAGTGTCGTAGAGGATATGGCCGCAGATAAGGTGCTGTCAGCCGCATAGCAAACCTATGCGCAACTCCTTTGGCTGCACACAGCCAAGTAAAAGAATTTGTACCGAAGGGGCATGCACGTACTCTTCAGGAGAGGCTCCTGTAGGCGAGGGAACTTGGAAAAAGTTTGACTGGCATTGGTATTGTACTTTAGGGCTATGCGAGCCCACTACTCAACAGTCGCGTACCATACGCGCGAAGAAGAAGAAGATTGCTTACAACTCAGGTCTTAGCAAAGGAAAACACTACAATGCCAAGGACTTGAGTGTTAAGTCCTCTGATCAACCCATGCGCACTCAGCGTAGTGCACATAAGAAGGACAACAATGGGAAGAACTGTGCTAATTCCTATAGTATGCATAATAAGGGCAAGGATCCTCCATGCGCAGGGCATCCTATATGTGCCAATGACCATAAAGCAGGACCTAGCTCTCAGAAGAGTAATTCTATCATTAATAGAATTTTGCCATATCCAATGCTATGTGCTATGGTTCTATAGTAGACACTAAATTAAACTCTCTTTACTATGCGCCACCGCGTTCTAAGTCTCAGAAGTCTATGCCAACTCAAGCCATACATGCTCAAGTTGTTACCAAAGACGAACATGCACCGCTCAAACTCATGCGCGGTACTAATGACAAACTGTATAAACTGAGTAGTCTATGCGCTCAGATTCTATGCACCAGTTGTGGTGTATCAACAATAAATCCATGTGCATAGCTTGGCCACACGCATGAGTGGATTTATCTCAAAAGTCTTTCAACCTATGCACATGGCTTGGCCATGCACATGAAATAGGTCTAAAAGCATTAGCCTTACACACAAACCCATGCGTGGACTTTGTCCATGCATATGAAATGGGTTTCAAACCTTCCCTCAATTGACTTGCATGATATTTTATATCACAAACGCAAGACGAGGGAGAGTACTACTATGCATGAGGTGCTTACCTCAGGGCATCATTATGCTAACATAATCATCAATTTTTGTTGTGAAAAAGTAGTAGAAGCTCCATCCAGGCAGTTCGTATATCAAGTATGACGCTGAAAAGAGGCAGAACGTAATACTCTCGTCCTGCTGCACCAACTTGACAACGTTTTGGAGAATAAATTTAAAGCGATAACGACGAAGAGGAATTTCCCTTCACCTCATGCTACTCGTCCTGGAGATCTCCTTCTGATAAACCTACTCAAAAGAAGAAGAATCCACAGGTGGGTTTGCTCTAATCTACCTCCTCTGGTCAGTTCATCGCAGTTGCAATTAAAAAGTTTTAAGTTTTAATAACTTTTTACTTGCAAATTACAACAAAGAAAGTACAAAGAACCCTACCACTGAGAATTCTAAGTACAAATTTTAGAGATATAGAGAAGTGTAAAATTGGAGATTGAGTACTGCAGCTGACTCCTTTACTCCGTTGATGGTCCGACAACATAAGGGAATTGCAAGGTCTCTGGCTCACTGGAAGAAGGATAGTAATTGGGCTCTCTTCTCTCTCTTTGTGTGTGTACATACATGTTCCTACTATTTATAGCCATTTACATTGAATGACTATGCACGTGCCTATGCTAAAAAATCACTATTTTTATCCTATGAGCACATATTTTTAGGTTGCCACATAATATTCTTAACAAAATATGGTTGTAACTGTGCGCGCATGTTACAGTCCAGCTGCCTTGTGGCATTGGATGGGATTGACTATTGTTGAGATCTTGGAGCGTGCCCATGTAATCTGGGCTATTTACAGCCGTTGCATGCATGACCAGGTTAACTTGACACGCGGCATGAGCTGGCTCTTATGAATCTCTTGTTGGCTATAATAATAGGATTTTGCCGTATGGAGGCTCATGAGATCACTATCGCATGAAGACTCTGCCGCATAAAGGCTCTGCCTTATGAAGGTTGTGTCGCATGAAGACTGTGTCGTATAAAGGCTATCTCGTACTACACTACAAGAGGGTGGTGCCGCATGAGGCCTTGTCTTGTCAGAAACATGTGGCACTACACAATTGTATCTGACATGAGTAATTACGATGCTAACATAAGCGCTGACATCCACCGTCTGCACATAATACGAGGCGTTAAGAGCAACAAATACGGTCAGTACCATTAATACAGTAACTGAAAGAAGTAACTTTATGCGGCAAGATTGTATGTGACTAGGCTCTTTACTGCATGCTTTCAGGACCATTGTTTGTATGTGCCTCGATTTATTGTCGCATGAGCTTCATATTGCATAGCTGTGAGTGTATTCGGCTTGGCGCATGGATTTTTTGTTTTTTCATGCTTCTACAAGACCCCAATAAAATTTTGCAAAACTTGAACAAGTTTGAAATATTTTGAAGAAAAGGATGGATGAAAGAGCTTTATGTCAGATAAATATTCCCGCCGCATGGACTTGATGTCGCATAAGGATGTCAACCGTATAGACTTCTCGCCGCATGTCCTTGATGTCGCATAAGACTGCCAGACTGTCAAATCTTCATTAATGAGATCTGTCTCGATCTCTGAGCGATCAAAATCCTATGTTTTACTAGATTTGAGGCATTTCCATAACCGCTGTCGGTTACGATTTCGAGATGCAGGTTCATTCCCATAAATGCTGGGTTCATTCATTGGTTTTGGCGCCTGACTTCTCGGGAATCCATGCATTAGGGTGGTTTACTCTGCCTATCCTGTGCCTTATCCTGAACCAATAAATTGGGGGTCAGCGAGAGTGAGAAACCCTCTACTGTATTACCTCTTCCCATGCCTTCGTTCATCCTTATGTTGAGATCCTTCAGGGGCAACCCTATTGAGTTCTTTGTTGATCCTCTACCACTGCTGATCCATCACTTCATAATGTTTGACTCGACTGAAGGTAGAGGGGTTGCTTCTTTTAGCTTTCTTCTTCTGATACTAAAAACATGATGGCCTCCTCTCATGCATCCAAAACACAAGGACACAAATACACAACCTGTCGAATGGACGAGAAATTATCGAGAACATGCGCATAAGAAACCTTCCTACTGGACGCGCATGGTCGTTGTTGAAAGGCTTCGACATAAAAATGTGTTGATGGCCAAACTTTCCATTATGCGCATGGATACAGCTGTCTTAGGACGCTTATCATGAATATGTGCCGGAAAGCTATGCGCGACCATTCTTCACATGGGCGCGACTGTCTTCCTGAGGCACTGCATCATGCGGTATAGTCAACATGCTCCCATTTTGTAGGATATTTATCCATGTGTATGGCATCTCGTGCGCATGGGTGACTTGCCTCTGCGTATTTCTACCTTTGCACATATTGCCAACATTTTGACTTTTGTGTGTTCGACATGCATATATCATCTTGAATTGCTTCAGTCTCGATAGAGAATAGAAGGATATCATAAATCCCATCGTTCGAAGCGATTTCCAACTTTAAACAAAAGTTTACCGAATAAGGAAGCGAGAATGTCCTTGCCCGTGAGGCATGTCAGCTACGTTTCTCCCCTTTATCCAGCTTGCCATCGGTTGTGCGGCTGTGGTGCTATTTATGATATTTGGATTAATTGTAAATCAAGACCCTATTTTTATCTCATCCGCATGGAAGAAAATCTCCCGATCCTTCCTTATTTTTTATCCATTGGTATGGATTCTTTTCTATATACTGAGGTTTACACTGAGAAGGGATAACCCAGAATGCATTGAGTTCTGCTGCCAAGTTTACTTGCGTCGATAATAGAAACAGCATGGAGAGGCGCCTTGATGGAGAAAGTTCTAATTGTAGGGATTTTTTTATCATATGTACTCATGATCTTGAATATCAATAAAAACCTTAAATGTAATAGATTTCCATCATATGTACTCATGATCTTGAATATCAATGAAAATACTATTTTTTTCAGAACTTATCTTTTGGACTTGTTATGTTTTGTGAACACGGATATCATACTAGAGGTAGTGTGGACATAGTATAACATCGTAGCTATCAAGAACATCCCACTGGAGGATTTTAATGGACTTATTATCCATGGTGTACTTAATAATGAAGTACAAATAATAAGTTCAAAATGAGATCCTATCAAAGGTGATGTGGACGTAATCGGTCGGGATAATTTCGTTAGGGAATTTCTGGGGACTTATCTTCCTTGGCGTACTTAAGCACAGATGATAAGTTTAAACGACAGACACCATCAGGGTTATTATGGACGTGACGGTAGAAAGTCGATAAGTGAGAACGTCTGCTCAGAGGTAATGTGGATATGGAAAACATAGGATTCTGATATAAATATCTTATTTAGAGAGAATATGGATATGAGAAGATATAATTCTATGGGACTGGAGAAAATGAGATAGGGGTGATGTGGATCTAACTGTTTTCTTCTGAAAATAAATTCACTCTTCTGGGAAGAATGAACCGATGGAAGTTTAGAGGTAGTATGGACGTGCAGTACTGTTAGTGGTGGTTTCATCTTAAATAGGGAAAAAAATCTCTGGGAATAGAGAGCATCTCTGATCCTAGTTCGAGATCGCAAATGAGATATCCCTAAAGCAACTGGGCTCCGAGGACATGTTTGTTTGCTTGAGGGAGTTAATTTTGGACGGTCTCAACGAGAGTATTTCGTTGGACTTTAGGATTGTTCTACTGGGGAACTTTGGAGGATTTATTATCTATTGTGTATTCAAGACTCCTGAATATAGATAATAGATTTATTACTCATTGTAGGTGTCACCCTCACATTTTCAATCAAGGGTAGTTTGGTAATTGACATGAATATATTTATAGAATTTATTGTATTTAAATATTGTGAATGTGTATTATTTATTTATTGTATTATTTTTTTATTAGATGCTAGATTATTTTAACTTGTGTAGTAGACCTAACCATTTAATAAAGATGCATGAACCAACATTTTATATTAGTTTAGATTAAGCCCATGAATTAGGCTCATGGATTAGGAGGATGGATTAATTAGTGAAACCATTAGACTAGAACCTTCCTTCCTTAATTAATTTTTTCATAAGAGGCCCCAAGGAGTAAATGAGATATTTTATATTGCTTAAGGGAGAGGGTAGTGGTCGGCCATTAAAAGAGGAGAGAGAGTGTCTCTCTTATTTTATTTTCCATTTGCATTTAGATCTAGTTTTTTTTCTTTCCAATTTCCTTCATTCCCTCAGTATTCCTTCACCAATTTCTTCACAAATTTATTCCCTATTCTTCAATTAAGGTTACAACAACAAGGATCTATAAGAAGAAAGCAAAGAACTACAAGAAGGAGGCCAAGATCTACAAGGAGGAGCTACTTTTCATATTTGGAAATTTTTATTGGGAATCCATCTCCCAATAGGTACATTTCAGTTTCCCTCTTCTAGTAGACCCTAAATATGAGATTTAACCATAAGAAATCACCCACATGCATAGGCTACCCATAGAATTTGATTTTAGGTTCATAGGAGACCTATGGTGGAAGTTATGTATATTTTTGTGTCAATTTTGGGGAAATTCCGAGATTGGCACATGTGGTGTTTGTCATTTGGTCAAATAAATCAATATAACATATGATTGATTGTATGTGATTAGTGTCGTATCCATAATTGGGTATGTGTAGGCTGTATCTCATTAATTTGGCGATACGGGTTATTTTTTGGGGTTTTCCTCCGACACGGGGACTTGTGCATATCACATCTTGACACAGACACATAGTTGATCTAATTATTATACGTATTATTTATATTTAGTATATTAGACTTGCTTGTGTCCTTCGGGATATATTTGGTTGTGTGGTGGAGCCGTATCACTAGCGCATCATAGAATAAGTGTGATACAGGTGCGGTGCACTCCACGTGTTTGGTTTTTGGTCCTCTTTTCTATATGTGCTTATGTATATATATATGTATCATATATTATATGGTATAAATATATATATATATATATATATAAGTGCGTATTATGTGATATAGTGTATATGTGTATCCATATAGCTATATGTGTATGTCTATATGTCTATATGTATTTATATCTATATGTATATATATATATGTATGAGTGTTTATATATAAATACATATATGTATATGAGTATGTTATATAATATTGTGATATCTAAGTGTACATAGCTATATATATCTATATGTATGTATATGTGAATTTTTATATGTATATACATTAGGTGTAAGTGTATGTTATATATATATGTATGTTTATAGGTGATTGTATATATATATATATATATATTGTAGAGTGAGTGTATTTATATGTGTAGATTGATATATACATAGAGGTATAGATTTATATATGAGTGTGTGTGTGAGTGTGTTATATTGTGTTGTGGTTATGTGTGAGTGTCTGCACAGTGGCAGCAAGGCAGGGAGTATCAGTCACTCAAGGGGAGCAGTCTCTGCAGCAAACTGCTCGGGTGAACAACTGTAGAGGAAGGAAGTAGCAGTAGCAGTAGCAGCTCCAGCAGGAAGCTCATGTAATAGAGATATCAGCATGCTCGTGCGATGGAGGGAGCTGCAACAGGGAGCAAAAGAGCTTAAGCACTCTGCTGTGCAGTCACTAAAAAGGAAGAAACTAGGCCTCGTGCAATTTCAGCCAACTGCTCGAGTGAACAGTGCAGGGGGAAGCTCAGCAAGGTGGTTCAGCAGAGGGGATACAGTGCATCAATGCCACTGCACAGGAACTGCAGGGAGTGAGCAATCCTGCAAAGAAGTATGCAACTGACAGCAAGAAAAGGTGACCAGCATTCAACCATCAGTTAGGTTCAGTATCGGCACAGTATTAAGGAATCGGTTCGATTTCAGGTTTCAGTTCAGGCAAGGTATTTGGGTTTAGCATTGAGATTGGGTTTGGTTTGTTTAGTATGTTAGTATATCAGTTAGTTTAGTATCAAGGATAGCTATTAATTAGTTATGCATGCTATATATATATATATATATATATATATATATATATATATATATATATATATATATATATATATGTTATGTATATGGTTAAGGAAATAGCTAGTGTATTATATATATACTAATAGGTAATGCATGTTAATAGTTAGCTATATTAGCTATATGTAGATATATATGTATTGTATTATAGATAGTTCTATAATTGTATTGATACCTATTATAGTAATTGGTATATACTAGAATATAGAATATTGGGGGTTTATATGTGTATTAGCTATATGAAGGGTTTTGAATTACCTTGGGATATCAAGATAATATCAGGGTATTGGGCCGATTCTCAAGGTATTAGGTTCGAGTATCGGGATAGGTGTGAGGTAGTGCGATACGCATTGGTGCAAGGCCAAGGTATCCTATTTTCATTTGATTAGTTAAGTATTATGTGTATTGACTTGTATATATATCTAAACTATTATTTTCATATATTAAAAATTGCTTACCTTAGGATACGGCTTTTTGAGTATCTCTTAGTATCTTAGATTAGTTAGTATAGCTTAGTTTCATAGTGCATTGACTTAGTATCTTAGTGTTAGACTCTTGCAACCTAGGATTAACTGGTTTGACTTAGAAATGGCTTTATGACTTAGCATTGTATTAGTTTAACTTATTTTTATTTTCGAACCTTGTATTAATGCCACATACCATATATAGGTCTGTGTGACACCAGCTTGGGGATCGAGAGACACACCTTGCTCAGGACTTCAGGCGAGTACATTTTTCTGATAGTTTTTAATTCATAATAGTGTATATATGCATGTTCTAGAATTGTATACTTGATTCCGACACAGTGATTTTACGGACTTGTACTACATGGATCTCGTTAGGAGATGTTATCCCCTACCGTGTTCAGCTGGTACTCGTGTACATGTATTTTATCATATATATTAGGTATTAATTTATATTTCGTGTTCACACACTGCTCGTGTTCAGTGTGCTTATTCGTGTACACCCACTACTCGTGTTCAGTGGTTATTATATTTGTGTACACCTACTGCTCGTGTTCAGGGGTTATATTCGTGTTCATAGCGTGTCGTGATTGGATCCATTGGTATTAGTTGGGGATGGGAGAGTAGGAGTTGATAATGTGATCAAAGCCCCATTGTTCATCGTGTACATTCTGATTACATACCTCACTTGTAATCGTCTTACCTTATTGATCATGTTCACCCAAACTGATCACATAATGAACTTGTATTCTAAGGCACATTAGTTTAGATTATAATTATTTTATCATATCACAGATATTCATATTGTTGATCTATATTCTCATACATTACCTGTATACCTATTGTTCATTCATTCATATGTTTAGTAATCTTGTATTTCATTTTTATTATCTGTTTTATATACTCGATTATATTATTGGAACTACTTTCATAGGTATCTACTTCGCTCCAATCCTGACTGGATATTTTTTTTCAGATAATTGGCTTATAGAGCAGTGTCCTACATTCTATGGGCCGCATGACGACATACCTTTAGAGGATTCTCTTGTAGACAAGGAGGACTTAGTTATAGAGCCCTTGGAGGTCTAGTTATTTATGTTGGCTAGTATTAGGCTATTTGTTGAGATTCACAGTTTATATATTATTTTAGATTATGGATTGTATCTTATTGTTTCCTTCATTATTCTATTCATGCTTTATCTTCCTTAGTTTGTTTTGTGATTGAGATTGGTTATACTTGTGAGATACCATATTGTTCCTCTGTTTGGAGTTGAGATGATTAACATGTACCATATTATATTGTTAGATGTTAGATAGTTAGAAATGACCTAGACAGTGTTCTACCGCCGATGCTGCGGCGTAGGCTGGGAAAAACCACGTACTCGTGCCCGAATATCTGGGTGCGGGTCATGACACATTTTAGTGGTGGCCTATGCATGTCTAGATTCATAAGTAGTACGACATCGTAGTGGTGCTCGCCTAGAGTACTGCTACGAGCCTGCTTTAGAAAATAGGATTTAGGCTAAGAGTTTACTCAATCACACCTAAAAAAATTTCAAAATCTGTTTTGCAATCTTTATCTATTGAATATTGCTTTACTTTGAATAAAATTTTGTATTTCTTTGATGATATCGTATCATATTTAATATTGATTTCTTATTTCAATCTATCTTCCGGATGCCGCTGAAGACGCGTTCCCAACGCTCAGGTGTCACGACAGCACGATCAGTCACTTCATCACCTATGAGGGCAGCACCCTCAGACGATATTCCAGCACCTAGCTTTCGGAGGTCAGCTTTACCGATCCAGGTGGACGTATCAGCAGCAACTTTCGGAGGTGCTCTACCTCCGGTACCAAGGATAGGGCAGACAGTTTTCGGGGATCTTCCACCCCCACCACCCGTAGTCAATCAGACACAGTTATTCGCGCTCTTTCAGCAGATGATGGAGGCACAGAAGCGTCAGTCAGAGGTCCTACGACAAAGCGTAGAGAATGCTCACTAGATCGCGCTTGCAGTAGTTGAGAGAGCTTCCACAGTCCAGCCATAAATGGCACCACCTTAATTTATCCCGCAGCAGCCAAGGCGAGAGACCATCATTGGCTTCAAGAGGATGGGCCCGAAGGACTTTAGAGGCACAGAAGGGATCCTTTATGCGGATGATTGGATCGAGGACATCGAGCAAAACCTGCGGCTGGCATAAATTTTAGAGATGTTACAGATAGAGGCAGCATGATGTATAATATTCGGCATTACTTTGATATAGTTCTGGAAAGGCCCCAGGATTGCAGTACCAGGACTCACTTGGGAAGCATTTAAAAACTTTTCAAGGAGAAGTTCTTCCAAAACGTGGCTCTGATATCTTTATAGAGCCAGTTCCAGTACCTCGTCCAGGGAGGTATGTCAGTGGACGCGTATGCGGTAGAGTATTGTCAACTCGGTCGCTTCGTGGAGAGGCAGAACCCTAGAGGTAGAGCCAGGAAGTTCAGGAAGGGCCTGAACTGGGAGGTTAAATCCTACACGAACGGAGATCCTACCGCCACCTTCGAGGAGATTCTCAGACAGGCACAGCGGGTGGAGGATGACTTAGAGCTTGGCTCTAAGAGGCCGAGGGACACAGGAGGATCCAGTACCAACACGGGTCCAGCAAAAAGGCCTTATTTCCAACAACAGTACTAGAGGCACTATCATCATCTGAGGCAGCAGTATCATGGGCTAGCTAGAGCGCCGGCACAGCAGATGCACCAGATCCAAAGGTTAGCTGTTCCTTACACTTTTTGTAAGAAGCAAGGACACAGATGGGATACATGCAGGATGAGACTAGGCCAATGCTTATTTGCGAATCAGAAGATCATCAGTTGAGGGCTTGTCCTAAAGTCCCAACTCGTCCAGCTCAGGGCGGAGGACATGCACTGAGAGCACCCGCTAGAGGACCAACGGGACAGCAGAGAGGACCTCTACCACCACAGCAACAGCAGTTTGCTCAGCACCAGCAGCAGAGAGGTGCGCAGCGATAGGGGCGAGCTTTTGCCTTGACTGTCGAGGAGGAGAAGCCAGTTGACGATGTCATCTCAGGTTCAGTTTATCTCAATTCCTTTCCAACTCATGCTTTATTCGATTCCAGTGCTTCTCATAGTTTTGTATCTGTATCTTTCGCTTTGAGGCATCATCTTGAGTCTGAATCATTGACGAGGAATTGCAAGATCATGATTGGGGGTGGCATTATCATGGTCAGTAATATTTGCAAGAACCAGAGAGTTTATTTGGGAGGCCGGGAGTTGAGCGTATGTCTACTCGTTATACCACTTCCAAGTTACGATATAGTACTCAGGATGGATTGGTCGAGTAGGCATCATGCTAGTATCGATTATCGTAGAGGCAGAGTTTTATTTCAGATGCCAGAAGAGCCAAAGTTTGAGTTTGTTAGGGGAGCAGCAGGGCAGAGCGAAGGCAAATTCTGTGGAGCTTTGGTAGAAGAGCAGGAGCCACCACATCCGTTGATTGCAGAGTTTATGGATGCCTTTCCAGAGGAGTTGTCGGGGTTATCGCCGGACAGAGATATAAAATTCTTTATAGATTTAGTGCCAGGCGCAGAGCCAATATCTAAGCATGTCTATAGAGAGAACAACAGCGAAGTAGCAGAGTTGAAGAAGCACGTAGATGAGTTGCAAGACAAGGGCTTTATCCGTTCTAGTTCATTACCATGGGGTGCTCCGGTAATTTTTGTACCAAAGAAGGATGGGTCTGTACGTATGAGTATCGACTACAGGGTACTTAACAACCTCACTATCAAAAATAAATATCCGTTGTCATGGATTGATGACTTATTTGACTAGTTGAGCGGAGCAAAGGTATTCTCAAAGATAAACTTGAGGTCATGATACCACCAGGTAAAAGTAAAGAAGGAAGACATCTCGAAGACAGATTTTAGGACTCGTTATAGGTAGTTCAAGTTCTTGGTGATGCCGTTTGGGTTGACAAATGTCTCGACAGTATTCATGAACCTGATGAACAAGGTATTTCATCAGTATCTGGATCAGTTTGTTGTAGTCTTCATTGATGATATTCTGATATATATAAAGTCCCCAGAGGAGCATGAGCAACACTTGAGGATAGTTATGGAGACCCTTAGGAAGGAGAACCTGTATGGCAAGTTATCAAAGTGTGAGTTCTTCCTTGATAAGGTTGAATTTTTCGGGCATGTTATTACAGGAGATGGAATCTCAGTGGATCCAAAGAAGATTTTAGCAGTTGAATCGTGGTCTACCCTGAGTTCAGTAGCAGAGATCATAAGTTTCCTTGGATTGGCAGGCTACTATCAGAGGTTTATTCAGGACTTTTCTAGACTTGCAGAGCCGACGACTAGACTAACCAGGAAGGATGTGGAGTTCGTCTGGACTGAGGATTGTTAGTCATCATTTGAGAAGCTGAAGAAGAGGTTGACTATAGCTCCAATATTGACATTGCCATCATGAGCAGGAGGATTTTCCATATACAATGATGCATCAGATAAGGGTTTGGGTTGTGTGTTACAGCAGAACGGAAAGGTGATTGCCTATACTTTCAGGCAATTATGCCCGCATGCGAAGAACTACCCTACCTATGACTTGGAGTTGGCAGCAGTTATCTTTGTTCTCAAATTATAAAAATACTACTTGTATGGAGAGAGAGTGGAGATCTTCACAGAACATAAGAGTTTAAAGTACGTATTTACATAAAAAGAGCTCAACATGAGGCAACAACGATGGCTGGAGTTGATAAAAGACTTCAATATTTCTTTGCAGTACAATCCAGGGAAGGCCAACGTAGTC
Source organism: Iris macrosiphon (assembly GCA_036927795.1). Classification (NCBI taxonomy): domain Eukaryota; kingdom Viridiplantae; phylum Streptophyta; class Magnoliopsida; order Asparagales; family Iridaceae; genus Iris; species Iris macrosiphon. The sequence continues at coordinate 119,012,653 of JAYESA010000007.1, forward strand.
GTGGATGCCTTGAGTAGGTATCCCGTGGCTATGTGGTTGACGAGAGACGGACATTTATTGGCCGATCTTGACAGTTTGGGCATTGAGGTACTAGTTCCTGGAGTCGCAGCATGGATGTGGGGACTTCAGGTACAGTTAGAGCTGATGGACCAGATCAGAGCTGCACAATACGAGGATGAGTCTCTGAGGAGCATCAGAGCATAGGTCCAGACTGGTTTTACAGAAAACTTCAACATCGCAGATGATGGATCATTGTGGTACGGTACCAGATTGTGTGTACCGAGAGAAGCATTGCGCAAAAAGATTCTGCAAGAGGCGCATCGATCTCAGTACTCTATGCATCCAGGTGCCAACAAGATGTATAAAGATATGAGAGAGCATGTTTGGTGGTATGGTATGAAGTGGGAGGTAGCTAGCTTCGTATTTAGATGCTTAGTTTGCCAGCAGGTAAAGGCGAAGAGACAGAGGCCAGGTGGATTGCTTCAGCCTTTACCTATTCTGGAGTGGAAATGGGAGCATGTGACCATAGATTTTGTTTCAGGAATTCTGCGTTCTCTAGGAGGTAAATATGCGATTTGGGTCATCATGGACAGGTTAACCAAATCAGCCCACTTTCTGCCATTTAAAGTGGGTACATCTACGGAGAAGCTCGCGAAGATGTATGTGCGCCAGATAGTTAGATTACACGATGTTCTAGTGAGCATAGTCTCGGATTAGGATAGTCGCTTCATGTCCCATTTCTGGAGGAGTTTGTATGCTAGCTTGGGCACTCAGCTCAAGTATAGTAGCGCATATCACCCTCAGACTGACGGACAGTCGGAGAGGACTATTCAGACTCTCGAGGATATGCTACGCACCTATGTTTTGGATCTTGGAGGTACTTAGGAGGATCACCTTTACTTGGTTGAGTTTTCATACAACAACAGCTACCAAGCCAGTATCGAGATGTCACCATTCGAGGCGTTGTATGGACGGAGATGCCGTACTCCATTATCATGAGATGATATTGGTGAGAGAGATTTATTGGGACCAGAGATAGTAGTAGATGCAGCCGAGAAGGTAAAGCTCGGAGATAGAGGTGGGCCGTACTCTTAGCTATCCAGAGTAGCTAATTGAGATGCTGGATCGGAGAGAGAAGGTGCTGAGAAACCAGACGATTCCTTTGGTGCGCGTCGCATGGAGGCATCATTCGCTAGGAGAGAGTACCTGAGAGTGAGAGACCAAGATGCACGAGCGATATCCATATCTGTTCGAGCCGTGAGGTATAATTCTTTCTTGCATTGTATTATTTACTTTTGGTAGTTAGTTTGTTCCTTAATTTCGAGGACGAAAATTTTCTAAGGTGGGTAGGATTGTCACCCTCATATTTTCAATCAAGGGTAGTTTGGTAATTGACATGGGTATTTTATTTTTAGAAATTATTGTATTTAAATATTATACATGTGTATTATTTATTTATTATATTATTTATTTTTGTTAGATGATAGATTATTTTAGACTTGTGTTGTGGACCTAACCATTTAATTAAGATGCATGAACCAATATTTTATATTAGTTTAGATTGAGCCCATGAATTAGGCCTATGGATTAGGAGGATAGATTAATTAGTGAAACCATTTGACTAGAACCTTCCCTCTTTAATTAATTTCTTTATGAGAGGCCCCAAGCGGTAAATAGGATATTTTACATTGCTTGAGGGAGAGGGTAGTGGCCGGCCATTAGAGGAGGAGAGAGAGTGTCTCTCATTTTATTTTCTATTTGTATTTAGAACTAGTTTTTCTCCTTTCCAATTTCCTTCATTCTCTCACCATTCCTTCATCAATTTTTTCACAAATTCATTTCCTATTCTTCAATTGAGGCTACTACAACAATGATCTATAAGAAGAAAGCAAAGATCGACAAGAAGGAGCTACTTTCCATATTTCAGAATTTTTATTCAGAATCCATCTTCCAATAGGTACATTTTAGTTTTCCCTCTTCTATTAGACCCTAAATCTGAGATTTAACTATGAGAAAATACCCTACATTCATAGGCTACCCATAGGATTTGGTTTTAGGTTCATAGGAGACCTATGGTGGAAGTTATGTATGTTTTTGTGTCAATTTTAGGGAAATTTTGAGATTGACACATGTGGTGTTTATCATTTGGTCAAATAGATCAATATGACATATGACTGATTGTTTGTGACTAGTGTCGTGTCAACAATTGGGTACGTATAGGCCGTATCTCGTCAATTTGGCGATACGGGTTATTTTTGGGGATTTTTCTCCGACACGGAGACTTGTGCATATCATATCTTGACACGTAATTGATCTAATTATTATACGTATTGTTAATATTTAGTATATTAGACTTGCTCGTGTCCTTCGGGATGTGTTTGGTTGTGGTGGAGCCGTATCGCAAGCGTATCATAGAATAAGTGTGATACGGGTGCGGTGCACTCCACGTGTTTGGTTTTTGGTCCTCTTTTCTATATGTGCTAATGTATATATATGTATGATATATTATATAGTATAAATATATATATATATATAAGTGTGTATTATGTGATATAGTGTATAGGTGTATCCATATAGCTATATGTGTATGTCTATATGTCTATATGTATTTATATCTATATATATATATATATATATATATATGTATGAGTATTTATATATAAATACATATATGTATATGAGTATGTTATATAATATTATGATATCTAAGTGTACATAGCTATATATATACATCTATATGTATGTATGTGTGAATGTTTATATGTATATACATTGGGAGTAAGTGTATGTTATATATATATATATATATATATATATATATATATATATATATATATATATATATAGTAGAGAGAGTGTATTTATTTGTGTAGATTGATATATACATAGAGGCATAGATGTATATATGAGTGTGTGTGTGAGTGTGCTATGTAAGTGTTGTGGTTATGTGTGAGTGTCTGCACAGTGGCAGCAAGGCAGGGAGTATCAGTTACTGAAGGGGAGCAGTCCTGCAGTAGAGATAACAGCATGCTCGTGCGATGGAGGGAGCTGCAACAGGGAGCAAGAGAGCTCAAGCACTCTGCAGTATAGTCACTAAAAGGGAAGAAGCAAGGCCTCATACAATTTCAGCCAACTTCTCGAGTGAGCAGTGTAAGGAAACGCTCAGCAGGGTGGTTCAGCAGAGGGGATGCTGTGCATCAATGCCACTGACATGAACTGTAGGGAGTGAGCAATCCTACAGAAAAGTTTGCAACTGACAGCAAGAAGAGGGGAGCAGTATTCTGCCATCAGTGAGGTTTAGTATCAGTACAGTATTAAGGTATCAGTTCGGTTTCAGGTTTCAGTTCAGGCAAGGTATTTGGGTTTAGCATTGAGATTGGGTTTGGTTAGTGTGTGTTAGTATATCAGTTAGTTTAGTATCAAGGATAGCTATTAGTTATATATATATATATATATATATATATATATATATATATATATATATATATATGGATTGGGAAATAGCTAGTGTAGTATATATATACTAATAGGTATTGTATGGTAAAAGTTAGCTATATTAGCTATATGTATGTATTGTATTATAAATAGTTCTATAATTATATTGATACCTATTATAGTAATTAGTATATACTAGCATATAGAATATTTGGGGTTTATATGTGTATTAGCTATATGAAGAGTTTTGAATTACCTTGGGATACAAAGGTAATATCAAGGTATTGGGCCGATACTCAAGGTATTGGTTCGAGTATCAAGATAGCTGTGAGGTAGTGCGATATGCATTGGTGCGAGGCCAAGGGATCCTATTTTTATTTGATTAGTTAAGTATTATGTGTATTGACTTGTATATATATCTAAACTATTATTTTCATATATTGAAACTTGCGTATCTTAGGATACGACTTTTTGAGTGTCTCTTAGTATCTTAGATTAGTTAGTATAGCTTAGTTTCATAGTGCATTGACTTAGTATCTTAGTATTAGACCCTTGCAACCTAGGATTAACCGGTTTGACTTAGAAATGACTTTATGACTTAGCATTGTATTAGTTTAGCTTATTTTTATTTTCGAACCTTGTATTGATGCAACATACCATATATAGGTCTGTGTAACACCAGCTTGGGCATCAAGAGACACACCTTACTCAGGACTTCAGGCAAGTATATTTCTCTGATAGTTTTCAATTCATAATAGTGTATATATGCATGTTCTAGAATTGTACACTTGATTCTGACACAGTGATTTTATGGACTTGTACTACATGGATGCCGTTAGGAGATGTTATCCCCTACCGTGTTCAGCGGGTACTCGTGTGCATGTATTTCATCATATATATTGGGTATTAATTTATATTTTGTGTTCATACACTACTCATGTTCAGTGTGCTTATTCGTGTACACCCACTGCTCGTGTTCAGTGGTTATATTCGTGTTTGTAGCGTATCGTTATTGGATCCATTGGTATTAGTTGGGGATGGGAGAGTAGGAGTTGATTATGTGATCAAAGTCCCATTGCTCATCTTGTATATTATGATTACATACCTCACTTGTAATCGTCTTACCTTATTGATCATGTTCACCCAAATCGATCACCTAATAAACTTGTATTCTGAGGCACATTAGTTTAGATTACAGTTATTTCATTATATTGCAAATATTCATATTGTTGATTTATATTCTCGTACATTACCTGTATACCTATTGTTCATTCATTCATATATTTAATGATCATGTATTTCATTTATGTTTTTTGTTTTATATGGTCTATTATGTTATTTGAACTGCTTTCAGAGGTATATACTTTCCTCTAATGCTGACTGGATATATTTTTCCAGATGATTGGCTTATAGAGCCGTGTCCTACATTCTACGGGCCGCAGGATAGTGTACCTTTAGAGGATTCTCTTGTAGACCATGAGGACTTAGTTATAGAGCCCGAGGAGGTCTAGTTATTTATGTTGGTATGTATAGACTATTTGTTGAGATTCACAGTTTGTATATTATTTCAGATTATAAATTGTATCTTATTCTTTCTTTTGCTATTCCATTCGTGCTTTATCTTCCTTAGTTTATTTTATGATTGAGATTGGTTATACTTGTGAGATACCATATTGTTCCTCCGTTTGGATGATTGACATGCACCATATTATATTGTTAAGATGTTAGATAGTTAGAAATGACCCAGACATCATTCTACCGTCGATGTTGCGGCGTAGGCTGGGCGTAACTACGTACCCGTATCCGAATATCCGGGTGCGGGTCATGACAGTAGGGGATAAATGTTACGATGTACATTTATACTTGCTGGGGATAGAATAGAAATATAAATACCGTACATTCAAATTGCCCCACTAGGGATAAGAGGTATAAGCCTAGCTAAATATAGTACTTTTTTAGAAATTTATCGTTGATAGGCATCATTAGCATATCTACGTTAGGCTTCACGAAATGGTATGTGCAATTGGAATACACTGATTCCACTACGAAATAACCTTCCCACTTGGCTTGGAACTTTTCTACTGTCTTGTGCGTCATGACCAACGGCCTTCTCACTATCAAGACAATGTTACCAATTGGAATGCTCTTTCCTTTACCTTCTTATTGAAGGCTCCAGAAATGCGTGCTTGATATAGCTCAATACACTATTGAGCTAGGAGATATTTCTTATCGAGTGCCTCCAACTCCTGTAACTGCCGACGGTGGTTGTCCTCAACTGTCAACTAGTTGGAGAGGGCTACCCAGAGGGAAGGAATCTGGATTTCCAAGGGCAAGACTGCTTTGCTCCTATAAACTAAGAAGAATAGCGTGCAATCAGTCAGAGTTTGGACAATTGTACGGTAGGCCCAGAGACATTCACCAAGTTTCTCGTTCCAATCACGCTTGTGAGAGGAAATAAACTTCTCGAGTAACTTGATGATCATATTGTTGAATGCTTCTGCTAATCTGTTCGCTGCCAGATTGTAAGTTGTTGAAGGTATATTCTGAAGTTAGTTTTTATTGCAAAATTGATTGAAAGCATGGCTTGCGAATTGAGGACCATTGTCATGGATGATCCTTCAAGAAAAATCGAAGCAATAGATGACGTAATGCTTAACGAAGCTAATCACATTTGATGCTTTAACTTCAATGAGCGGTACAACTTTCGTCCATTTAGAGAAGTAGTTGGTTATATCCAGAATAAATCGATGCCCTTTGGATGATAGTGGACTAATGGGACCGATGATGTCATTGTACCATGCTTTGAATGGCAACGATGCAACCGTCGATGTAGAAATTCAGAAGATTGGTGGATGAAGTCAGCATATATTTGTCACATATTGCATCTTTTTGCATATTCTATAATATCTGCCACCATAGTGGGACAATAATAGCCATGCATCGGAGACGGTCCTATAATTTAGGACCTGGTTGATGGGCTCCATAAGTACTATCGTGGGCTTCACGGAGCGCCTGCTTCGCTTCTTTGTTTGATAGGCATCGTAGCAGAAGTCCGTTATATGATTGGCGATACAATATTTTTGTATCCGTGTCATAATAGAACCTAAGGAAGCATCTCTTAACATAAATAGCCTCCATCAGGTCTTTCGATAGAATTTCACACACAACGTAGTCTATGAAGGGGGACCGCCAGTCTTTGGTGTCAATAGCTGTCTTAGCGGCACATCTTTGACAACTGTGCATGTCATCTCTTACACAGACCAGTTCTCGACCAATTACTGTAATCAAATACTGGGTTTTAGTAGGGAGAGCCAGGGAGGCTGTGAGATTAGCAAGAGCGTCGGCTTCGACATTTCGTAACCTGGGCACATGTTCAATAAAGAAAGCGGTAAAGGTGAAGATTATATCAATCATCGTTTGATGATAAGGGATCAAGTCCTCATGTCAGACTTCATACTCGCCTTGGACCTGGTTGACTATCAGTTTGGAGTCACCATAGGCTTCTAAAAAATATACCCCTAACTATTTAGCCAGTTGGAGCCCGATGATAAGAGCGTTGTATTCTGCCACATTAATGGAGCACGACTCCATAAGAAAATATGTACGGTGGATAACCAAGTCGTCTGGAGAGATCAACACTAGCCAAATTCCTACGATAATATTTTCCTTGGGCCTTGTTCTTGAAGCATCATCGAAGAACATTTGCTAGATGGACTCTTCTATCATTGTGTTAGATTCTAACACTTCATCTGGAATATCATCGTAGACTTTCGACATTTTTGGCACCGGATGTGCCGCCAAGAAATCAGCTAGTGCCTGACCTTTGACCACCTTTTGAGGGACGAAGACCATGTCGTTTGGCAAAAGAAGTATTGCCTATGTGTCTGGGCGAGAGTTCAGTGCCCCTGGCTTAGTCATGAGTACTCTGGGGATTGACTCGAGAACTTACGTAAATTGTTTGCCCGGTCACATAGTGGCACTTTTTCTGAATGACGAAGACCAAGGCGAGGCACTCCTTCTCGACAGGGTTGTACCTGTGCTCAGTACCGACTATCATTCTACAAAGGTAGTAGATGGCCTATTCATGGCCTGTATCACTCTTTTGATCTAGTAGAGTGCCAAAAGAATGATCCATTGTGCGGATGTAGAGTAAGAAAGGTTTTTTCATGACTGAAGCCACCAATACTTGGGGATTCGTTAGATAATTTTTAATATAGTTGAACGCTCGTTGGAATTCTTCGGTCCAGACAATGGATACTCCTTTCTTGATTAGTTGTGTAAAGGGATGACATTGTCTGGAGAGGTTGGATATGAACCTTCTAATGTATGCCAATCTTCCTTGAAGGCCATAAAGTTCTCTGGGGTTCTTCGGAGGGTGCATATCAAGGATAACCTTCGTCTTTCATGGTCTATGTGAATATCCTTCAAAGTTATAATAAAACCCAAGAACTTGCCACTGGAGACTCCCAGAAAGGACTTGGTCAGATTCATCTTGAGTTGATGTGCCCGTATTAGTTCGAATACTGTTTTCTAATAATGGAGATGATTGTCCTGAAAATGGCTCTTGACGACGATGTCATAAACATAACATTTAACCATTTTATGCAGATGCCTATGGAAGATGGTGCTTATTGCTCGCTGGTATATCGTACCAATATGCTACATACCGAAGGGTATCACTGTATAACAATACACCGCCAGAGGTATCTGGAATGATGTGTGCTTCTCATCACCCGGGAACATCTTGATCTGGTTTTAGCCTGAGAACCCATCCATGAAGGACATACGCTCGAAGCCACAAGTGTTGTCGATTATCACGTCTGTGATCGGGACAGGAAATTTGTCCTTTGGGCATACTGCGTTTAAATTATGAAAGTCTATGTAGACTCTAATTTTGCCATTCTTCTTGATGACATGAACTATATTGGCTCATAGTCTGGATGCTGCTACTCGCAAATAAATCCACTTGCTATCAACTTATTCACTTCAACTTTGATGGTATCCATGACATCTAGATGGAATCGCCATTGTTGTTGCTTCACTAGCTTTGCATTCAGCAGGATATTTAACTTATGCATCATAATCTGAGGATCTAATCCTGGCATATCCTCGTAGCTCCATGCGAAGTCATCGATGTATTCCTTTATGAATTGAATAAGGGATTTACGATCTTCGTCGGATAGACTATTAATGATAAAGATAGGTTTGGGAGAGGATTTGTCGCCCAAGTTCACTTGTACTACTTCATCCTCGATGGGAGGTTATCGTTGCTCGAAACGCAACTCCCACTGAGATTCTAACCTCTGAGCCCAAGGATCAACTTCGAAGAATTCCAGGGTTTGATCATCATCTTGAACTTGATCAACCAATTTTATATTGATAGATAATATTTGCTTGAATATTTTTTAATGCTTGTATCAGAGTCCCAGGTAGAAGACTCTGAAGAATGAGAACTGATCTTAACATCTGCTTATGAATACTCGGAAGTCGTTGGTGGTGTTACATATCCCAAATAGTGGCTAGTTTGTTGATAGTACATCTCTAACTTGCCTTTAGGAGCAAAGTGACACAATTACAGACGCTACCCTTTGCCGTAATTTAGATCTTGATAGATTTTCAAGTCATAATCCATTGCCTGGATGAGGCGCTTGGCCTGCGAGCTGTAACGGTAGATCTGTATTTTACCGTTATCGGGTCCTGGTTCGTCTAGGAGGAAGCTACGACAGCCTTCCACCTTGCCGAAGATAATAGGTTTTTTCTCCTTCTTCCTTGTTGGAATTATGGAGAGGCTAGCCCCATAGGGGAGTATTTTATTGACCATATAGGTTGCCGTTACTGGCATGTGTAGTTGCAGACCTAGGCCATGTTATAGGGAGTACATAGTCCTTAAATATTCGACACTAGAGTAACTCAAAGATAACCCTTTATTCAGAAAGTAAGGTATTTACTCTTTAGGGGATTACATCATCAAAAGAGGGGACAACAGCCTGAGCAGTAACATACTCTTCAAGCTCGTTGTTCTGGTTATCTGACACTGGTGTCAGAGGTTGGTTTGGGATCTTCTTAATCTGGCGACGAAGGCTCACCACCAGGGGTTCATAGACCTTTATAGGGGGACGATCCTGCCTTTCTCCTCGATGTGTCTTACGAAGGTTGACTAAAAGGGGCTTTGCATCTTTCTTGAGGATCCTGACTACCAAGGGGCTGGAGTGTTAGGGGCCCGCCCTTTTACGCGGATCCTCAAAGGTTCGTTGGAGGCAGAGTCTGCCTCAGCTTTGGCATCGGCATCATTGCCTCCTTCTTCTTGGTGTATTTGTTTGTATAGAACAGAGTCGGAGTAGTAGGCTTCAACGTCTTTGAATCAATCCATATCAGCAAACTCTGTCCTTACGATTCCTTCACTATCAATATATGTCCGACACTGATGAAGCATTGATGTTATAATCATATGCTCATGTATCCACATACTCCCCAGCAGACATTGTAGGATACATCTACGTCAATAACGTAGCAAGTTATATCAGTTCGTAGATTGTCTATCTGACACTTTAGGCAGAACTTTTCCAGAGGGTAGCTTTTTCCTGTATTGAAGTCGTTGATGGTTGTATTGGTAGTAGACAACCGATGCATCAGAATTCCCAAGGTTTGGAGTAGACTTTGTGGGTTGATGCTGAAAGACGAGCCCGGGTCAATGTGCTTCCGGTCCTCCTTGATGGCATGGATATACCCCATATAGTACATAGGTCGATCATGCCTGTTATTATTCAATAACATGTCTTATTGTGAGAATGTGATATTCAAAATTCTTTCCATCATGTTGTGGCAATGGAGACACGCAGTGGGGTCTTAAGTCGGCTTCTTAATTTGGTACAAGTATGAGTCGGCATATTGTTATGCCTCATTCAGGGCATCAGAGGTCTATTTACAAAGGAGATAGAGCTCAAAGAGTGACAACCTTGCTGGCGTATTGACAAGCTATGCCAATATGTCAAAGTTGTTGGGCTTATCCAGCCCCTGTGTATAGTCCTTCTTCAGAGACTTGTCGAAATGAGTCCCCTTTTGCTTTTGTTTGTCCGTTGTAGGAGGATGGGATGGACCTGCTTCAGATACTACTGGAGCAACAGGTATGGCGGTAGAAGAAGTAGCATATTCCTGAACCGACTCATAGTTGCATAAATAGGTCTTTCTCGACCTAGTTTTGCCTGCCATGGCTTCGTCAGTTGAGGGAGAGACCATGTGACATGACTTAGGCTTCCTTCCCTTAGACCTGCTAGTTGAAGGTGTTGCTTGCTGTGTTATGCATTCGACAATGTCAGGGTGAACCCATATGACTTTACCTCATGGAGTTGTAAGGGGTACCAGCCCTGCTGCTTGGGTACGAGCTAGTGGGAGGTTAACGAACTCTAGTGTCGCCTTGGGGATTGGAACAACACCGTCTTAAACCTCGATACTAGAGAGATTTCCAAACTGGAGTGATACCATATTGGTGACGACCGTCTTGTCCTCGAGGTCGAGGGTGGTAGCCTTGGCGTCGATCAGTTGTTTGATACCCCTCTTCAATACATTGCAATCGTTTGTGGCATGATGGATATATTGGTGGAAGAGAAAGTATTTTGGGGCATTGACCTGATTTGCCTCCTCGGGATGTCTGATGTCAGGCAGTCAGAGATTGTTACCCTTCATCAGCACATGAAAGATTTTAATGACATCATCGTCATTAAAAGAGAAAGTCTCCTTCGGCTTGGGTTCTTTCGCCGGCTTCGGTCAGGCCGAGGTCGAGCCTTTGGATATGTTGACGGTAAGGGCCATTGTGACTCTGTACACATTTTCCTCGATTATCAGAGCCGGGGATCTAGATTCCGAATACACCATATTTTTGTGTGTTCTTTTTAGTTGTAACCTCCGTATCCTGAAATTCGTGCTTAAATATAATTTTTAGGTTAATTTGGGGCTAGTGGGATTTTTCCATAATTTTTAGTTAATTAAAAACTAGTAATCCTAATTTCCTAGGACTTTTAAGAATTTATTTTAAGTTTAAATATAATTAAAAATATCCCAAACTTTTATTTTAAGTTCTAAATAATAAAACATATTTTCTAGAATTTTTTTGGGAATTTTCAGATTATTTTTAGCATTTATTTTGAGTTAATTATGAAAAACTGAATTAAAAACTAATTTATGAAAAAGAAAACCCAAAAAGTAATTAATTCTGCACAGTCAGCAAACGGGGGCCCACCTATCAGCCTCCTGCAGCAAACTGGGCCGGGCCCGCCTGTCAGTGACCGCGAGGTGGCTGCGAGCCGAGCCGAGCCGACCTCGAGCCGAGCCGAGTCCGAGTTCGACTCGGACTCAACCGAGTCGAGCCGCGTGGATCCACGACCGTTCGATCTGAGTGGGCAGCCGCGGATGGCTGCCACGTGGCGCTCTCCGAGCCACGGCTGCACTCTCTCTCCACTTTATATATATAATAGTTTAGTTATTTTCTAGGATTTTTCTTCAGCCGAATTTTGGAGAATTGCAATCTAGGGTTCCTTCATCTTCCAGAAGCCATTGCGCATAGCTTCGGACTCCAAATGAGGCCTAGTTTTTTTGTTAGAATGATATTAAGGTTAGCTTTCTGATTATATAATTTGTTTTACGAAACTATGATTATTAAATTCTGGAAAATTCGTAGAACACATCATGTCCGAAAATATACGTGTTTCGATGTTTTCGTGATTTCGGGAGAACCAGGAATCAGAATCATGAACCGTTTTAAGTTTCGGAAAGCTAATGTCGAGATCATTGACATATGTTTTTTTACAGAATTTAATTCGAAATATTTACATATTGTTAATTCTGTAGAACTTTTAGGTTAGAATTTAACCATCGGTGCACGATACAAAACTTGTATGTGCAATAATTCCCAAACAAATTTGAATTCGAACGAGCTGTAAATTCTAGCATATTTTTGACGCTGAAATCTACAGGAATTCATGCATGAAAGTTGAGTTTGTGTTGGTTGACTTTTTGGTCAACAAATCACCTTGATTTGCGTGCCATGAGTCTCGAGTTAATAAAATTCAATTCCTTTGGACAAAATTTAGGAATTAACCTAAAAATCAAAATAATAAGATTAAAATAGGATTTTAGAGTAATTATTCCAGAATTAAATATATTAAAATAAATTATCTTTTGACATGGTAAATTGTAATACATAGGCTATTTGGACAGTGACTTGGACTCTGATTCATACCAGCAGCAGGACCCCAGGCCAGTACATTCTCTGACAGTTTCCATTATATTGATTATCTCTATAACTCTTGTTGTATAGTGTACATGACTCTGACACGGTTACTTACACGAGTTGGCATCATTGAGACCTGTCACGAGGAGTCGTGATTGGAATCCATCGTGCTAGCTAGAAAAAAAGGAAAAATATTAGTAGCTTATGTGATCATACCCAACCTTACATGCATCATAGCTCACCCACACCTCACGTCGGTGCAGCCTGACCATTACATGCCTCATAGCCTGTTACATATGATTTGCCTGACTATTGCTCGCATCATAGCTATCCGGATGGTTAGCCTGACCCTACATGAATCATAGCTAATCATATGTAACAAGCCTGATTAGTCCCAAGCCAATCACATGATATACTAATGTTTCACACACTTAGTTAGAGGATCATTGACATGCATCTCTAGTATATTGATCTAGCATTTCTACATGTTCTAGTTGTTGTTCTTGTACACACTTATATACCAGTTCATTGTTCTTGCGTGTACTTGGATTTCTATTTCATTGCTAGATGTACATTGATGATGACATGCTCCAGTAGTCTATTTATTCCAGTACATCCATGCTCGTCAGTATTTCTTATTTCCAGTTATCCATATCTGTCTTGTATTTCTTTACACTGTATTATAGTTTTTGTCAATATGCATGAAACTGCTATTAGAGGTGTATTTTGTTCCAATCATGACTGGATATTTTTTTCCAGACTGTGACTTAGAGGACTTGTTTCTGACATACTTGGAGATTGGATGTTATTGATTGCAGGTTAGACTATTTATTGTTGTTTAGACTTGTCTTATATTTTATTAGTTTTCTTCGATATCTTATCATGCCTTAGTTTATGTGATTGAGTATATTCCATATTATATTGTGATATCCGTGTCATCTTATGGAGTTGGATATTCATGTCAGATTGATTAGATAGTTACATGACCTAGACAGCGTTCTACCGCCGATACTGCGGCGTAGGCTGGACGTACCCACGCTCTCGTACCCCAAAATTTAGGTGCGGGTCGTGACACATTTTTAGTGGTGGCCCACGCAGGTCAGACTTCGTAAGATATGCGATGTCGTGGTAGTGTGACGTCTTAGTTGTACTACTGCTTGCCTATTATAGAATATAGGACATATGATACTAGGATGACAGAGGATACTCAATCACAAAAATTCTTGAGAGATTCCTGGGACGACCCCTTGAGAATCTTATTATAATTTCTAATTTAAATCTTTTTTCCTTGTTTTCGTCCGCTCTTGCTTGTTGTTATTGAACTTGATTCTTGTTGATCAATTATTAAATTAAAATCTTGGTATCATTGTTGAGTTTGATTCTTGTTGACCAGTTGTTAAATTTAACTCTTGGTGTCGTTGTTGAGTTTGATTTTTTTTATCGAGATAAATTTTACGGACTAAACTTTATGGTATCATCTGATGACATATATTGATGAGGACAGTGAGAAAGGTAAAATGTCTACTTTGGTTATGGAACCTAGAGTTTATCGCAGTCATATTAGCTGTCGTGACGAGAACGTAGGAACCTGACTTAGATGTACATACTTTAGTTATGAAATTTAGAATTTCTCGCAGCCATACCGGTTGGCGTGGCAACGATTCTAGATGACATGATTATAGAGTTGCATACCTTAGTTACGGAACCTGTCGTTTATCGCATCTATGCTTACTGGCGTGGCGAGGATTCTGAGTGTCATGATTTCTGACAGACGTGTATGATTATCAGGTTGTATCTTAAATTGGTTCTTAAAAGTATCATCTCAATACTTATCTATTTCCGTTATTATATGACCTTGTTCCATCGTTTCTTTTCTTTACTAGCAGTAAAGATACCTTCAGTCCTTGATCCAGTTCCTTTGTGAGCTTATTTTCTTTGAGGATTCCTTGTTAGTATGATAATTAGTGACTTGCAATTTTGGTTGTCTTGTATTAGTTTGACTGAGTATGACTTGTGAGTTTGTAAGTGTTTCTTAGTTGGACATGGGAGCAATAGGCATTAATCTAGAGATACCCATAGCATAGTACCTTGTAGCAATAGTTCTATGATAGGTGTTATTATAATTAGTATTAGTATTATAGAAAGGAGAGTGTAGAGTATCAGTGATAGTTCCAAAGGTTAGTATCAGAGCCAGCATACCCGTCTTGGATAGTCATAAAATTATGTAATTGGATGATCTATGTAAACAATTAAGTATCAAGGAATTGTGTTAAAGATTAATGGAGCATGATGTTCAATTTGATGATTGATACCGGGTGTGTTAAGAGTAAAGGAATGTATATGCATAAAGGGTTTAATGAGATGTCATAAGTAGAGAAATATCAGGATTAGTAATGAAAGTTATGAAGTGTATCACAGATTAGTTTAACAGGCTGTAAAAGGATTAAGAGATATGTTTATACATCAATCGAGATATGGAACCATATGCCTGCCATTGAGAGTAAAGTGAAACATGGGTGTTATAACTAGTACGAATAATCGGGAGTTCTAATAAGCTTGATGAGGTGATCTAATGATGGAGCTAGTGTTACCATATCAATAGTGCTAATGTTTCTATATCGAGGATTAGTTGAGCAAGGTGCTAATAACAGTAAGTACTTCATGTGATGATAATTAGATTGGTGTATCAATTAATATAGATAGAAAATTATTAGAGAAAATATGTGTGATGATAACTTTGATTATTGGAAGTAATATTGCAAGTAATTCGGGCAGTGCAAATTTTAGTACAAAGTTGAGGATTGTAGACAATTGGTGTATTGTGTGCACCTTGAGTATTAGAGACTGTGAGTATTTATACGTGTACTTGTGGATTTAAATTTATAATTTGAAGGGTGAAAATGAATTTCAATTTTTAAAGATTATTGAGGAGTTGAGATTTATGTCATTAAATCTTTGAGGATTCGAATTCAATTCGATAAACATAGTCAAGCTATAAAGATTTTTAGAAGTGATTAAAAATTTCAATGTTTGGATATTTGACTCTTGAGGAAAGTATACACTTTTTATTTTAAATTGTTCAAGAAGTTAAATTTTGATGATTTTATTTGAGGATTAAATTTTTATGGTGAGTAAGATATATATATTAGTATATAAGTGGTTGATGTGCATGTGTAAGGATCTGATGACTTGAGCATGATTGAGATGGTACTACAAATTGGCTTAGGTGTCGATCTAGAGTTGTATTAGAGAGAGCATTATTTAGTATGGTGTGTTGCACTTGGTGTGCACTTGAGTGATAAGAACAACTAGT
Source organism: Iris macrosiphon (assembly GCA_036927795.1). Taxonomy (NCBI): domain Eukaryota; kingdom Viridiplantae; phylum Streptophyta; class Magnoliopsida; order Asparagales; family Iridaceae; genus Iris; species Iris macrosiphon. The sequence continues at coordinate 119,028,627 of JAYESA010000007.1, forward strand.
ATAAACAATTATAATAGGTAAGAGAGCTAGCAGTGAGTATGCTTGTAGTAGAAACAATGGTACCTAAAGGGATAAGGGTAACAAACTTTGGATGCATCATGGTTGTGTTAGAAGGCTATGTTCTGTTCTTTTCTTATGTTCTTTTTCGTCTATTTTATTGATTGATTTTCTAGTACCATAGCCTGTATCAATGATCTTCTTGCTAGAATATAGTTAGTAGTATACGCCGACAGAGACTGCAATACCATGACAAAGTGACCATAACCATGTATATTTTCTCTAGATTGCATGTTATGTGACTATAGGCAGGATTCTCTTAGACTTTGATTGTTGGGGGTTTGACCATAGTGAACATTAATGAAGAGGTTATAAATGGACAGAGAGAGAGACGAGGTGCCTTAAATTTTGAGGATAAACATTTATTTAAATGAAGAGAGTTGATAATTTAATATGACAAAATTGACGATTTGTTAAATCATAAAGTTTTATGAAGATTGTGACATGATTGAATGTCACTAACAGTTGAGGAAATTAAGAAAATTATCATTATATTCATTGGACTGCAAGTTATGAACTCATATTAAATGTGGTATTTAAAGATTTCATAATTGTTACATTATTTGATTTTGTGTGGAAAAAGAAATCGAGGAATAAGATCACTAATGGAATAGTATTTTCGGATGAGATTTTTTAAATTTTATAAATATGCATTGACTGAATTTCAATTAAAGGATTGGATAGTAAATTTTGTATTTAGTGATTTACTCAAAATTTGAGGAGTAAGATGATTAATGGGTTAGTATTTGAATACAAACTTTTTGGACGAGATTTTTAAATTTTATAAATATATATTGAGTGGATTTAAAATTAGAGGATTGAATATTAAGTTTTGTATTTAGTGATTAGCATAAAATTTTGAGGAGATTTTGATAAGAATGAAATTTGATTTTTAATTTTAAAGGTTTGCGGGAATATGATATCTATAGAATTTTGGAAGTTTTATAGCAATATGGATTTACTTCATGATTATATGGTTTGATAAATTTAATTTTGATTGTAAAATAATATAAATGAATACATACAAATATTGAGGATTTTAAATTTTGAGGACAAAATTTTTTTAAGGTGGGTAGACTTGTAATCTCCGTATCCTGAAATTCGTGCTTAAATATTATTTTTAGGTTAATTTGGTGCTAGTGGGATTTTTCCATAATTTTTAGTTAATTAAAAACTAGTAATCCTAATTTCTTAAGACTTTTAAGAATTTATTTTAAGTTTAAATATAACTAAAAATATCCCAAACTTTTATTTTAAGTTCTAAATAATAAAATATATTTTCTAGAATTTTTTGGGAATTTTCTGATTATTTTTAGCATTTATTTTGAGTTAATTATGAAAAACTGAATTAAAAACTAATTTATGAAAAAGAAAAACCAAAAAGTAATTAATTCTGCCCAGTCAGCAAACGGGGGCCTACATGTCAGCCTCCTACAGTAAACTGGGCCGGGCCCGCCTGTCAGTGACCGCGGGGTGGCTGCGAGCCGAGCCGACCTCGAGCCGAGTCGAGTCCGAGTTCGACTCGGACTCAGCTGAGCCGAGCCGCATGGACCACGACCGTTCGATCTGAGCGGGCAGCCGCTGATGGCTGCCACGTGGCGCTCTCCGAGCCACGACTGCACTCTCTCTCCTCTATATATATATAATAGTTTAGTTATTTTCTAGGGTTTTTCTTCAGCCAAAATTTGGAGAATTGTAATCTAGGGTTCCTTCATCTTCCAGAAGCCATTGCGCATAGCTCCGGACTCTAAATGAGGCCTAGTTTTTTGTGTTAGAACTATATTGAGGTTAGATTTCTGATTATATAATTTGTTTTACTAAAATATGATTATTAAATTTTAGAAAATTCGTAGAACACAATATGTCCAAAAATAGACGTGTTTCGATGTTTTCGTGATTTCGGGAGAACCAGGAATCAGAATCATGAACCGTTTAAAGTTTCGGAAAGCTAATGTCGAGATAAATGAAATAGGTTTTTTTCAGAATTCAGTTCGAAATATTTACATACTGTTAATTCTGTAGAACTTTTAGGTTAGAATTTAACCATCGGTGCACGATACGAAACTTGTATGTGCCATAATTCCCAAACGAATTTGAATTCGGATGAGCTATAAATTCCAGCATGTCTTTGACGCTAAAATCTACAGGAATTCATGCATGAAAGTTGAGTTTATGTTGGTTGACTTTTTGGTCAACAGATCACCTCAATTTGCGTGCCATGAGTCTCGAGTTAATAAAATTCAATTCCTTTGGACAAAATTTAGGAATTAACCTAAAAATCAGAATAATAAGATTAAAATAGAATTTTAGAGTAATTATTCCAGAATTAAATATATTAAAATAAATTATCTTTTGACATGGTAAATTGTAATACATAGGCTATTTGGACAGTGACTTGGACTCTGATTCATACCAGCAGCAGGACCCCAGTCGAGTACATTCTCTGACAGTTTCCATTATGTTGATTGTCTCTATAACTCTTGTTGTATAGCGTACATGACTCTGACACGGTTACTTATACGAGTTGGCATCATTGAGACCTGTCACGAGGAGTCGTGATTGGAATCCATTATGCTAGCTGGGGAAAAAAGGGAAATATTAGTAGCTTATGTGATCATACCCAACCTTACATGCATCATAGCTCACCCATACCTCACATCGGTGTAGCCTGACCATTACATGCCTCATAGCCTGTTACATGTGATTTGCCTGACTATTGTGTAACCCCCTGATTTTTCAGAAATTTTTAATTTGGATTTTTTACAATTTTCTGTAATTTTCTAGAATTTTCAAGAATTTATTTTAGATTCAAATATAATTAAAAATATCCCAAACTTTTATTTTATGTTCTAAATAATAAAATATATTTCTAGAAGTTTTTGGGAATTTTCTGAGTATTTTTAGTATTTATTGGGAGTTATTTAGGCTAATAACTAATTTTTAGGACTTGTAGAATTTATGGTGCAAGCTCAGGAATATAAAATGGACCCACGTTATTTTCTAAGGTTTATAATATTATTATATATTTTCTGAAATTATTTCAGAATTTGTGGAATAATGTTAGTATTTATTTTTAGTTTTATGGCAAAACTAATTTTTAGAGCTTCTCCTAATTATAGTAGAAAATCTATGAATATAAAATTATCCCAAATATTTTTCTAAGGTTTTTTTGGTTCAAAATATATTTTCTGTAATTTTTCCAGATTTTTATGATTATTTTTAATGTTTATTTTGAGTTATTTAGATTTAAAACGACTTAAATAATGTTTTGATAAAGGCAAATCAAAAATAAATAATATAAATAAAACCATTCAATCAGATTCTGACACATGTCAGCCTATAGATATCCATTCAGCCGCAGGTACATCTATATATATATATATAATATAATAACCCTAATTATCTCATTATTTTAGAGAGAGAGAGAGAGATTTGGGAGAATTGTCATCTAGGGTTTCTTCATCTTCCAGAAGCCATTGCGCATAGTTCCGGACTCCAAACGAGGCCTAGTTTCTTGCGTTAGAACGATATTGAGGTTAGATTTCTGATTATATAATTTGTTTTACAAAATTATTAGTATTAAATTCTGGAAAATTCGTAGAGCACAGCATTTCCGAAAATAGACGTGTTTCGATGTTTTCGCAATTTCGGGAGAACTCGTAATCAGAATCACGAACCGTTTAAAGTTTCGGAAATCTAATGTCGAGATCATCGACATATATTTTTTCCAAAATTTAATTTGAAGTATTTATATACTGTTAATTCTGTAGAACTTCTAGGTTAGAATTTAACCACCGGTGCACAATACAAAATTTGTATGTACCATAATTCCCAAACAAATTTGAATTCGGATGAGCCGTAAATTCTAGTAAGTTTTTGATGCTGAAATCTATAGGAAATCATGCATGAAAGTCGAGTTTGTGTTGGTTGACTTTTTGGTCAACAGATCGCCTCGATTTGCGTGCCATGAGTCTCGAGTTGATAAAATTTAGTTTCTTTGGACAAAATTTAGGAATTAACATAAAAATCAGAATAATAAGATTAAAATAGGATTTTAGAGTAATTATTCCAGAATTAAATAAATTAAAATAAATTATCTTTTGACGTAATAAATTTGTAATACATAGGCTATTTGGACTGTGACTTGGACTCTGATTCATACCAGCAACAGGATCCCAGGAAAGTGTACCTTGCCAAACTCTGCAGTATTGTTATATATTTTCCTTGCTTTATTATATTGCTGTGCATGCTTAACCTAGGGCCGTGTGACGTACTTAGCGTCCGATTATAGTCGGGTGCCAACACCGTTCGCGGAGTTGTGTATTGTCATCTAGACATGGATATTTGTGACCCTCTTTATTCTCGTATTTGTCCTATCAAGTACACTATAACCCAGGACACTTGACACTATTCATGAGACATAATCTTTCTGAGATATTCATGGTGATTCTGTGTAGGATACATGTTTTATGACATAGACATCATATTCATAGATATTAGATGACTTGCTGCATTAGATATGATCGTGTGTGACATGGATATGGTGCATCATGGACATGAGACGTATGATTACATTGGGTGGGGAGAGACACACAGGCTACAGGCTGAGTTTATATATATATATATAAAACATAGTAAACACATAGTAAACACATAGTAAAATACATACTAAACACTGCTACCGGCTCCAAGACACAGAGCTTGTAGTGGTCTCAGCCTGAGTTTAGTGATGCTCTCAAATTGCATTTTTACATAGATGGTTATATAGTTTACCCTATTTATTTTATTTACTATTACACTGCATTTTGGCATGTCGATTTATGTACCTTGTTATGTCCCCTGAGGACCTGGATACCGGACTTTGTCCCCAGGACTAGCAGACGAGATCGACCCCGAGTTACACGGGACAGGAGCATTAGCAGAAGATGGAGCAGGAGCAGACACTGGAGCAGTACCAGATCCAGTAGACGATTGATCCCCGAGGGTATCATCTGGGTATAGGCTTTCCCCATACTCGGTATTTGCTGTGGTTATCTTTATTCTTGTATCTTGACAGATGTATCAGACTCATTATCGGGTTATTTTCCCGAGTTTATATCATATTGAGATTGATCTTGCTTTATGATTCTAATATTGTTGTATTCATTTCTGTGGATGAGATTAGTATATCTAGACCATTATTATTGTATTACAGCTTAAGTACGCCCCGATGGATCCATTAAATTGGGTTTGTCCATCGGTGTGTGCTGCTGGCCATTGCCACGTGTCTAGTCCCTCGATATTTTGGGACTGGGGCGTGACATGGTTTTTGTGGTGGCCCATGCAGGTCGACGACTAAATTATTCGGTTTCAACTTAGGAACCGAGCAAGCCTGCAATAAGGATAGGATAAGTTTTTGGATCTCATCCACTTGCTTGAATCGTTCTTGACATCTATATCGGATTCGAATTAATTTCTTGACTTGCATCCTGCATTGATTTTCGTGCACCTCTTATTGTTTATTTTGGTTGTTACTCTAAACTTTTTATTATGTGATTGGTAATTAGAACTTGACAGTTTGAGTTAATCTTATAGATGGTGACCTAATGATTACCCCTTAGCTTTGAACCGCATAATTAGTACCCCACCTCGATACAAGTTATCTTTCCTTTCCCTTGAGACTAGTAACCTGTCAATTCTCACTATTGACACATGACCTATGAGCACTATGATTAAGACTTAAGATGACCATTACTTACGTAATACCATAGGAGACCCTAATAAGAGTTCTGTTTTATTTAGATGTGCAAGGTTATTTTGCAGGACCCTTTTAAGACTGTCACAGTATTAGTTTAATTCTTATAAGTTGGGTAGTATGCCTCACAACATAGTACCACCTAGCCCTATTGATGAAGTGACTTAGGATGACACAACTTTAGACTTGCATAAGACGACAGTATTTATTCAGACGATAGAATTTAGAGGTCCTTGCCCCCATTTGGTCGACTAGCGACATAGATAAGGAGTTGTATGATAACTGTAGAGATTGTAGAGTCTTTTATTATTGTTGCTTATTTTGTTTCTGTTTGTGAACTCGAATTAATTTGTACCTCCTTTCATCATCATCTAGTGTACTTATAATTTTTGTACTACCTTGACTTATGCTGCTATATTATAGCCTAGTTTTTGCAAGCTTATTCTTTATCAAGCTTGTTCATGACATATGTGTTATTGGGGCCTGATCAACCCCACTAATACAATTGTCTATTCAGAATCAATGTATTATGGTCTGATCAACCTTAGTGTATTTTGGTTCGCTCTTCACACGACTACTTTACGTGGATTGAGATATATAGTTGACTAGTAGACGCCTGTACTTACCCTCTAGATATGTCTGAGCAGATCGTATCGGTTACATAACTGTACTAATACGAGCATGCAAACAAAGGATTACCAAAATAGGATTTCAATCCACAACTGCTTTGATAATTCCCAATTGAATTCTTTAAACGCCTTGATCTCAATACTTCTATTCTATTACGCTGCCCTTGAACTCTTTATTATTGGTCTCCGTCTTCCCTTATTTCGGAAAGACGAAACATCGTGCTTGGTATAAATTGATACACAGAGAATACTAGATATACCCCATAGGCCGATCACATACTTGAGGATTATTCTTCGTAATTAAGGACATATCATATATGATATGATCGGCATTGAAGTTCGAGGATTGAATGACATGAGTAAACATATTAAGGAATATTCTCTTAAGGTATATAGCCTTATGTGATAGATGGGTAAATTCTAAGTTGGGTAGTAGTGCATTGTCAACTCGAGAGGAATTTCTTTTAGATTGTGATTGAGTAAGATTAAATTGGGAGAGGTTCAAGCCATTTTAATTTTGAGAATTTTAGAAGAATGACTAAGATGATGAGGATTAATGAATTGATATTGAGGACCCAATATTTATACCTTAAGTACATGATTTAAATAATGAAGGTAAAATCATCAACTTAAAATTTAGAGGATAAAAAGATGAAATTTCAGACTTGAACAATGGTGGACTGCATTTTAAATTTTTTTTTCAAGTTGATGATTTGAGTTAAAATAAAAAACTTGATGGTTGGACTACCTATTTGAAATATTAAGGATGTGAATGAAATTTAAGAAGTTGAAGCATACAAAAACTTATAAGTGAAAATAGGAATAATAATGGACTCGAATTACTTCTAGAGGAGATTATGATAATTGGAGATCGTGAGGTAAAATTGATATGCGTATTTAAATCTTGAAGATGATATATGGATTTAATTTAAATTTGGATATGGATAATTTGAAAAAGCGAGAAGAGATAACCATAGGTTGAATTTGATTGGATCAGTGGTCATCTTAACCTAGAAGTGATTACAATGGATATGATTAGGATTTTATTGTCGCAAGGAGATTGTGATTGACTTGCCTTATGTACACGAAGGATTAACAAATTATGTCTTATTTTAATTTTGAGGACGATATTGTCTTAAGTTGGCTGGATTGTGAAACCCCCTCACCTAAGAAGTAGACCTACTTGGCTTAGATAGTGAGACTAAGGCTAGCTCGAATCCACTTAGGAATAGAACACGACATTTTTCATTTAGTTTTATAACATGGAATCCCTCGGCGCGCCTTACCATTGCTTCGATAATTGGAGCACTTCCCTAGTCACTGCCTTCCTACAAATTCCACACCTTGTCCTAGACATGCCCATCCTCCAATTTTTATCTTTGTGCAATGTTTCAATTGTTGGGTGCTTTTATGCAAAAGAGCATTTAGGTGTCCACACTATTGGACATGACACACGAAGAAACCTATTTTCACTCATGTGAATTTCTTCCATGATTTTCGGAATGTGCAACCTGCAACATCGTCCACTCCGTTAAACCTAGCCTTGCATTTTAACCAATACAAATCTTAGACCATCCTTGACTTCTACCATGGTTTAATTTTAATTTCGAGGACGAAATTTTTATAAGTTGGGTAGATTGTAACCCCCTGATTTTTCAGAAATTTTTAATTTGGATTTTTTTACAATTTTCTGTAATTTTCTAGAATTTTCAAGAATTTATTTTAGATTCAAATATAATTAAAAATATCCCAAACTTTTATTTTATGTTCTAAATAATAAAATATATTTTTAGAAGTTTTTGGGAATTTTTTGAGTATTTTTAGTATTTATTGGGAGTTATTTAGGCTAAAAACTAATTTTTTAGGACTTGTAAAATTTATGGTGCAAGCTCAGGAATATAAAATGGACCCACGTTATTTTCTAAGGTTTATAATATTATTATATATTTTCTGGAATTATTTCAGAATTTGTGGAATAATGTTAGTATTTATTTTTAGTTTTATGGCAAAACTAATTTTTAGAGCTTCTCCTAATTATAGTAGGAAATCTATGAATATAAAATTATCCCAAATATTTTTCTAAGGTTTTTTTGGTTCAAAATATAATTTCTGTAATTTTTCCAGATTTTTATGATTATTTTTAATGTTTATTTTGAGTTATTTAGATTTAAAACGACTTAAATAATGTTTTGATAAAGGCAAATCAAAAATAAATAATATAAATAAAACCATTCAATCAGATTCTGACACATGTCAGCCTATAGATATCCATTCAGCCGCAAGTACATCTATATATATATATATATAATATAATAACCTTAATTATCTCATTATTTTAGAGAGAGAGAGATTTTGGAGAATTGTCATCTAGGGTTTCTTCATCTTCCAGAAGCCATTGCGCATAGTTCCGGACTCCAAACGAGGCCTAGTTTCTTGCGTTAGAACGATATTGAGGTTAGCTTTCTGATTATATAATTTGTTTTACAAAATTATTAGTATTAAATTCTGGAAAATTCGTAGAGCACAGCATGTCCAAAAATAGACGTGTTTCGATATTTTCGCAATTTTGGGAGAACTCGGAATCAGAATCACGAACCGTTTAAAGTTTCGGAAATCTAATGTCGAGATCATCGACATATATTTTTCCAAAATTTAATTTGAAGTATTTACATACTATTAATTCTGTAGAACTTCTAGGTTAGAATTTAACCATCGGTGTACAATACAAAATTTGTATGTACCATAATTCCCAAACGAATTTGAATTCGGACGAGCCGTAAATTCTAGTATATTTTTGATGCTGAAATCTACAGGAAATCATACATGAAAGTCGAGTTTGTGTCGGTTGACTTTTTGGTCAACAGATCGCCTCGATTTGCGTGCCATGAGTCTCGAGTTGATAAAATTCAGTTTCTTTGGACAAAATTTAGGAATTAACATAAAAATCAGAATAATAAGATTAAAATAGGATTTTAGAGTAATTATTCCAGAATTAAATAAATTAAAATAAATTATCTTTTGACGTGATAAATTTGTAATACATAGGCTATTTGGACTGTGACTTGGACTCTGATTCATACCAGCAACAGGACCCCAGGCAAGTGTACCTTGCCAAACTCTGCAGTATTGTTATATATTTTCCTTGCTTTATTATATTGCTGTGCATGCTTAACCTAGGGCCGTGTGACGTACTTAGCGTCCGATTATAGTCGGGTGCCAACACCGTTCGCGGAGTTGTGTATTGTCATCTAGACATGGATATTTGTGACCCTCTTTATTCTCGTATTTGTCCTATCAAGTACACTATAACCCAGGACACTTGACACTATTCATGAGACAGAATCTTTCTGAGATATTCATGGTGATTCTGTGTAGGATACATGTTTTATGACATAGACATCATATTCATAGATATTAGATGACTTGCTGCATTAGATATGATCGTGTGTGACATGGATATGGTACATTATGGACATGAGACGTATGATTACATTGGGTGGGGAGAGACACACAGGCTACAGGCTGAGTTTATATATATATATATAAAACATAGTAAACACATAGTAAACACATAGTAAAATACATAGTAAACACTGCTACCGGCTCCAAGACACAGAGCTTGTAGTGGTCTCAGCCTGAGTTTAGTGATGCTCTCAAATTGCATTTTTACATAGATGGTTATATAGTTTACCCTATTTATTTTATTTACTATTACACTGTATTTTGGCATGTCGATTTATGTACCTTGTTATGTCCCCTGAGGACCTGGATACCGGACTTTGTCCCCAGGACTAGCAGACGAGATCGACCCCGAGTTACACGGGACAGGAGCATTAGCAGAAGATGGAGCAGGAGCAGACACTGGAGCAGTACCAGATCCAGTAGACGATTGATCCCCGAGGGTATCATCTGGGTATAGGCTTTTCCCATACTCGGTATTTGCTGTGGTTATCTTTATTCTTGTATCTTGACAGATGTATCAGACTCATTATCGGGTAATTTTCCCGAGTTTATATCATATTGAGATTGATCTTGCTTTATGATTCTGATATTGTTGTATTCATTTCTGTGGATGAGATTAGTATATCTAGACCATTATTATTGTATTACAGCTTAAGTACGCCCCGATGGATCCATTAAATTGGGTTTGTCCATCGGTGTGTGCTGCTGGCCATTGCCACGTGTCTAGTCCCTCGATATTTTGGGACTGGGGCGTGACATATTGCTCGCATCATAGCTATCCGAATGGTTAGCCTGACCCTACATGAATCATAGCTAATCATATGTAACAAGCCTGATTAGTCCCAAGCCAATCACATGATATACTAATGTTTCACACACTTAGTTAGAGGATCATTGACATGCATCTCTAGTATATTGATCTAGCATTTTTACATGTTCTAGTTGTTGTTCTTGTACACACTTATATACCAGTTCATTGTTCTTGCGTGTACTTGGATTTCTATTTCATTGCTAGATGTATATTGATGATGACATGCTCCAGTATTCCAATTATTCCAGTACATCTATGCTCTTTAGTATTTCTTATTTCCAGTTATCCATATCTGTCTTGTATTTCTTTACACTGTATTATAGTTTTTGTCAATATGCATGGAACTGCTTTTAGAGGTGTATTTCGTTCCAATCCTGACTGGATATTTTTTCCAGACTGCGACTTAGAGGACTTGTTTCTGACATACTTGGAGATTGGATGTTACTGATTGCAGGTTAGACTATTTATTGTTGTTTAGACTTGTCTCATATTTTATTTGTTTTCTTCGATATCTTATCGTGCCTTAGTTTATGTGATTGAGTATATTCCATATTATATTATGATATCCGTGTCTTCTTATGGAGTTGGATATTCATGTGAGATTGATTAGATAGTTACATGACCTAGACAGTGTTTTACCGCCGATACTGCGGCGTAGGCTGGACGTACCCACGCTCTCGTGCCCAAAAATTTGGGTGCGGATCATGACATTAGTCATGTCCACGCTTACGATGAATGCTGACCAGTTTGTATATTGTGCGGTGCCAATGCATAGTTTTACAACTAGCAGTAGGTTTCGTCTACAAGTATCCATGATTGTAGTCTCAGGGAGACCATGAGGCATCTTCTGGGCTACCTGCTTGAAGCACTCTATGTAGCCACGTGCTGGCTCCTTCTTCCTCCGGGCCACATCGATATGGGATAACATGGTCATGTCCGTCCCACCGTCATAGAACCAGGAAAGGAACAGTCATCGAAGGTCATCAAATAATGAGATACAGTTGTCTAGAAGACTGTAGAACCATTCATAAGCCACTTCAATAAGGGACCCCATGAAGAGCTTGGTGAGTAAAGCTTCATCTCGAGGTAGGTGTCCCATCATGTTCTAAAAGCAAGTCAAGTATTTATGGGGTGACGTCTTTCCGTTGAATGGAATCATGGATTACGATTTATATTTCAGAGAAAATACCACATTGTTCCACTCTGGGGGATAAGGTTACCTTATCTCGAGACTTTGTAGCTTGTCTCGGTTAGTCATCAAGTCTAAGCGAGCTCAAAATTCTCGAATAGTGTCTTGTGTATCATCTGAGGTCGAAAGAGTAGAGACACCGATGGCCGGAGGAGCAGGAGCGGGTGCGTTAGACTCCCCATTGGTTCCCGGAGTTCTTGGTTGTGCCGGGACCAGGTTTGCCTGGATATTCAGGATTTCTTGTGTCAGTATTTGCATTGAGGTGCTCATCGTTTGCATTATTTTTTGTGTGCCTCGAGGCGCTGGTGGTCATTAGACCCCTCTCTATTATCACCTCCCGCCATATATACTAGCATCACATGGGGAGAGAAGGACAGAACGGTAGAACCTTCTGTAATCTCAATTGCCTGTGTCAGTATTTGCATTCTATTTTTGTCATTTCAATAATTATTTGATAACTATATTAGTGCTAATTATAATAACCCGCTCCGCATTAATGCGAATAGCCAATTCAAATGGCCCAAATGGAACGACCCAAACTGCCTTGCTCAGTGAGAAGACTCGCTTAAGGCAAAAAAAAATTCAAACTTGGCCCATCAAGAGTTCAGACTTAGACTTTCAAAGGCGCGCTCGGAGTATCGCTCGGCCGAGAAAAAATATTGCTAAGGTGGGTGGCTACGATGAACCTATCTTTTCTTAGCCTGCACACCATAAAACATGGACGATATATCTAGTCGCTAGACGATTCAACCCTTGCATGCTAATAAAGAATATAACGCACCTTGCTAAGGGATTAATCCTATCTTGTATTGCTGGTGTTAGATTATGGAAATAAAACTTGGTTTATAGTTAGACCCTCGCATGCTACCTTAGATCCATGAAAGTAGACTCCGTTTTATTGTCTAGAACTGGTCGAACTGATGTTCTTATGCTATCGATATTATATGCAATACTTGTCACAGAGATGCCACGGTATGGAAGCACAACAAGGAACATTAGTTTACTTACCTATGGCAGGAAGACTATCAAGATGGTTGTTCCAAGCTAACTAATAGAAACATGGAAAGGCTTCGGGACCATTGGGTCGCCAAGGCAACTCCTGAATCAGAAGCTACAACAAGTAGTAAAACATCAGTATAACTGTTCATTGAATAGATCACACCTGATCATGAGATTTTTGAACGAGTATATACATCTCGCACTGCGTAAAGTAGTTATGTTCATTCAAGGTCTTAAAATATTGAATATAATAAAATCTTAGTATTGATCATCAATGATCATGGACTGGCTATGCACAGGTTTATGGTTCCTGCAGACGGTACGCCGGGGTACCGAGGCCGATCCGATACGGACATGAATGTCTCATAGTCTGCTAGGAACATCAACATGGGGCAGACGGGGCCTTATAGCGGGGCCCGCGACCTGTACTGCAACGACCGTCGTCCACCCGGACTATAGTCCATGATGGATCGTCAAGTAATGTGAATATGTTGTTAGAAAGTATTATTGAAGTCTCATTAAAGTATCATCAAGTATCATTAAAAGAATCATGTGGCAACCCACGTATGGCCTCGTATGGACTTGAGGCAAGTAACGGATGCACGACACACTCTGCGTGCAGATTGTTAATTGAACCAAGAAATCTAAACCTCTGTACATACTTGAATAATCTGAGCATAAGATATCTGAAAAATCTCTACGGCCTGAGTATAATGCATTTGTACAACCTGAGTCACAAATTAATATGAGTATAACAAATTTGTATATGTCGTTAACCTGAGTTAGAAATACGTTAGTAACACTTGTGTTTGCTTATGTGATTCTTGGTTTTCTTATATATATATTCTAGTTTAGTTAACATGGTTTTATGGATTTGACAGGGAAGGACGAATGGTAAGTTGGTAAGTTTCGTCGTATTTCTTTTATACCGTACGGCGTACTGCCATACGAGTTAGGCTTTACATCATTACCATAAAATTGATCCTAAGGCAAGAATAGAAAGATAACTTAGTAGATGGTGCACGAAACTTATATAACGTATTTGGATTAAAAGAGTGGGTAAGAAGCCTCCCCACCAGTGCATTCATGTATTGATAACCCACCAGATTGCTTGCAAGGTATGGGAGAACCTCGTTCGGTATGGAGTATTCCCTCGTGCGCGCTTAGGTGTGGAGTTCGCTCTGGAGCCTTAGAGTGCTGCGTCCGGAGCTGAAGCACATATTCAGGACATAATGTTGGAATATCGCCTATGTATCATCCCAAGTTGTAAGCCACTTGGCACGCCTTTATATATTTGAGAGAGAGAGAGAGAGAGAGAGAGAGAGAGAGAGAGAGAGAGAGAGCTTGAGCAACTTGTAAATCTCGGCCTAGCGCCGCTTGTAGTAATTCTTGATTATCAATAAAGAGCTCGTTATTATTTTACACTTGTATTCATTCAATGCTTCCGCTATGATAATTCTGTGAACTTGTTACAAGGCACCTGTTCGATTCTTATTATGCTGCATTCAGACTATCTGTACGACTCTGTGGCTTAGCTATTTTATTGCATGTTCGGATCATGGCCTTGCGCGGGTGCAGCGTGTGCTAGCGCAATATCACGTTCGGATGGGAACGATCGTCCTGCGGAAGCGCTGGCACGATAATTCATGCCTAGCGGTGACGGCTAACCAGCGGAAGATCGAGGCATGACATATTGGTATCAGAGCATGGTTTTACATCCTTGGACTTCTTATCAATTCTCTCAGTTTCATAAGCTTGTCCGTGGGTTACGTTATAGACGCTATCTCTCAATATTCCAACGAAATATTCTATACAATGTGTATAAATATTTTTGAAAGTGCATGTGAATGATATGATTTGCTTGAACGAGATTGTTATACAAAGGCCTTTGTGCTGACCTATGTCAGACTTTGTAGGAATAGACTCTTGCTAGAATTACAAGTTATATATGAACTCGAATACCTTTATATAAATACTAAGCTGGTTAGTAGGCAAAATAGAATATCGTTCGAACGATTAGCTATGCACACAGCCTTTCGGCTAAGTTGTGTTGAATATTGTAAGCCAAGACCCTTGGTGCTAGTGAGTTGCGAGCGAGATTTGGGATATCTTTCGGGTAAGATAAGTCAGACTTGAAATGGCTATCGATAGAAACGTTATCAGATTATCGCTAAGGCAAAACTAGGGAGTCGTGCTTGGGTTTCGTGATATAGTTCGAACGGATACTTGAGTCAATAAGTTATGACTTAATAGTTGTGTGAATGACTATTGTTAGAGGTATACAAGATATCAAGATTCTTAAGACAATGCATAGGGATTGTGTTTAAGTAAAGAACGAGTTGGATGGATTGATGCAAATACTATTGAGAATCTAATTGGATGACTCGATTCCTGAGTGGTGTATGCGATAGGTCAGGAACAAATAAAAGATTTGGAGATTCTTAGAGTATAACTTGAACCCCGAGTGGTGTATTGATCGTCTTAGAAATGTTCGAGCGAATTCAGAATTTTGGGATAGCAAACGAGTCTAGCAACAAACAATATTATTGTACGAAACCTTAGTATAAGTGATGCCTAGCAAGTAAGAAAATTTGAAAGAATCGCGCAAGATTTTATTTGATCAAGTCAGAATGCGTTGAGCAAGTGATAAGGCTTATATCAGAAAGAAATTCAAAGAGTGGGAATCAACAACTTGGTCGACAGAACTTAGTAGATCGTACGAGCGATTTCAAATAGAATCAAACAAATTAAAATATGAGTTTGAGATGGAAAAATCAGATGCGCTCGGAGTTAGTACAATTAGAATAATAGCGCGAACAAATGATAGCGCGTATGAAAAAAAATAGATTGAGTAGGATATCGCTCGCTAGAAGTTTGCTTGAGTACGGATGTTATAGTTTTAAATTTGGATGACTTGATACGATATCGATAATTTAGAAAATAGCACGGATTGATACAAGTTAAGAAATTATGTAGTTAAATGATTAAGATAGGTGATAATGGACTTAATCTTAAATTTGGTCGAACGATCTTGAATCGAGTTCAAAGGATAGCACTCGACATCTGGCCCAGATGAGAACAATTATCCCGTAAAAGCACTGGCATGATAATTTTACGTCCAGCGAAGATGATCAAACTCACAGGAATATGTTCGATAATTATTCAGACGAACTCGTTGAATTGGAACGTAACGAAGGTGGATAGACTTTGGCTTGAGGATTTGAAAATAGTTGTTTGAGGAATACTAGAAGTAGACTACGGATTGATCGAACAGTAACATTGAAATTGGATAATTTGGGTAGACAAATTATGATCACTGCATGAATGGTTATTAGATGAGCATGACTTGATGGATCAATGTATAACTTAGATGGAACAAAGTATAACGATACGATATCTGTTTGTTCGATGATAACCATAGAGTTGACGTTCTTGTCTTGTGCAAGCGCAACTCCTTTCTCGCACATGCGTCATGTCTGGATTAGGACGATTATCCCGCATGAGCATTGATGTGGTGATTTTACGTCCGACGGGGATGATTAAACTTGCGGAAGACCGGAGCGAGACAATTGAAGAATTATTTTGACTTGTGGTTCGACATGATAAGACAAATTTTAGAATACAAGTGAATCAAAAGTATTTCAAGGATGAGTTTGTCTAGAACATGAAGTAAGACACGCTTGATGGTTTCGTGAACGGATACATGAATCATGTTGGACAACTTAGAGTTGTGATTGAGATCGAAGATTTAGAATTGAATCGTGACGTGGTGGTCTAGACTTAGAAAAGATTAGAAATATGGAATAACCTCTATATCCTGAAATTCTAGCTTAAATATTGTT
Source organism: Iris macrosiphon (assembly GCA_036927795.1). Taxonomy (NCBI): domain Eukaryota; kingdom Viridiplantae; phylum Streptophyta; class Magnoliopsida; order Asparagales; family Iridaceae; genus Iris; species Iris macrosiphon. The sequence goes on from JAYESA010000007.1 coordinate 119,045,350, forward strand.
ATTAGGTTAATTTGGGGCTATTAAAATTTTTTCACAATTTTTGGTTAATTAAAACTAGTAACACTAATTTTCTAAAAATTTCAAGAATTTATTTTAGTGTCAAAACTAATTAAAATCATCCCAAACTTTGATTTTAGGTTCTAAATAGCTAAATATATTTTCTAGAATTTTTTAGGATTTTTCTAATTATTTTTAGTATTTATTTTGAGTTATTTAGTCGAAAACTGCATTAAAAACTGTTTCTAATTATAACCTAAAAGGATTAACTAGGTAGCAGCCGCCGGCCCCATGCGTCAGCCGCCGCAGCCAGCAGGGCGGGGCCTGCTTGTCAGTGCCCCGCGGGCGCCTGTGCGGGTGCAGCTCGGGCTCCCGAGCCGAGCCAAGTCCGAATTCGACTTGGACTCGACCGAGCCAAGTCGCGCCGAAACAAGACTGTTCGATCCTGAGTGGGATTGCTCGGATGCTCGACACATGGCATAGTGAGCCATGACTTCTCCCCCTGCTGTGTATATATATATCTAGGGTTCTTTGATCTTCCAGAAGCCATTGCGGATAGCACTGGACTCCAAACGCATCATAGTTTCTTGCGTTAGAACTATATTGAGGTTAGTTTTCTGAATATGTAATTTGTTTCACAAAATTTAGAGTATTAAATTTTGGAAAATTCGTAGAGCACAGCATATCCAAAAATAGATGTATCTCGGTGTTTTCACGATTTTGGGAGAACTGGGATCCGAATCACGAACCGTTTAATATTTCAGGAAGATAACATCGAGATCGTCGATATATGTTTTTTCTACAATTTAATTCAAATTATTTCTGTACTGTTAATTCTGTAGAACTTCTAGGTTAGCAATTAACCACCGTTGCACAATATGATTTTGTATATGCAATAGTTAACGAATTTGAATCTGGATGAGCCATAAATTTTAGTATGTTTGTGACGCTGAAATCTATAGAAAATTATGCATGAATGTCAAGTTTATATTGATTGAATTTTTGGTCAACAGATTACCTCGATTTGTATGCCACGAGTCTCGAGTTGATAAAATCGGGTTCTTTGGACAAAATTTAGGAATTTACCTAAAAATTCAAAATAAAAAAATAAAAAAATGTTTTATAGTAATTCTTCCAAAATTAAATAAATTAAAATAAATTATTTCTTGACATGGTAGCATATCATGTATAGGATTTGGACTCTGAATTGGGACCTGATCCAACCATAGCTAAGGACCACAGGTGAGTACATTTCCGTGATTACTTTCAGTGCTTGATAGTATCTATAATGCGTGCTTAGTATTGATTATTTGATTCTCGACACTTGGTACATGGATTAGTATAATAGATTCTTGTTATGAGATAGATGACTGTTCTAGATTATTGTTATTTTTTTGTGACTGGTTTACAATCGATATTGTACTCTTTATGAGGGAAAATACTTAGTGGACGTGTGAACTACCCTTTTCATCTCATGGTCTTACTAGAATAATAGCAGCTATGCACGACACGTGTGGTTTGCCAAATTTTACCCTTAGCCGTTCACATGTCAACATGGTATTTCAAATCACGTAGAGTAGTTTGTCCCTATCTGTTCTTCCATACATTGCAGTTATTTTCTATATTGCTTGGAGATATTGTACTACATCTTTCCATGACAGGACTTCAACATTTAGTTATTTTGGTTGCCTTATTGTGATTTTAGTTTTGTTGCTATCATATATTCTTTACTATTTAATGTCATATAGCTTCTACCATATGTTGGAATTGTTTTCACTGTGATGTACTCGTTCCTTTCCTGACTGGATAATCATATTTTAGGTGACAACGATGAGGATGCAATCCCTACCTATTTTGGACTGTATGCTAGCGACATAACTAAACCTGATCTTGCCCTTCAGGAGGACCAGGGAGAGTTAGCAGCTCAGATAACGTCTGCGATGGAATAGTTTAGTGGAGTAGTGGTTTTGTTAGTTTTTTAGACCTGATTATTCTACGACAATTTTTTTAGTGTATTGTGAATATTGTTCCTTGGATATTTAGTCATTTTTAGGAGGCATCTTGGACCTGCATCGAGACTATTATTTCTTTATTATCTCTGGTATATTCATTTAATCTAGTGCCTGTGATTGAGTATAGTATGGATATGTATATATATGTTGTGGGTTCTAGATTATACTTGTGGCTTATTGTATAACGTTCTACCACCGATACTGTGGCGTAGGCTGGATGTACTCATGACTAATGCCCAAATCCAGGGTGCGGGTCATGACATGTGAATTCTATCAAAACATAATGTCACATCCGTTCCCAGATTTGGTATTCTTGAATTTGTGATATTGAATTTTTTTCCTATAGATGTATTCATGCTTTATTTTACATGTTAATTTTTGTTAATTATGATATATTTTATTTAATTATATTTTTGCTTATTGTGGGAGACTACCCGAGACCAGTAGTGAACACCTTGGCAATTGTCATGGACCCATGCTAGGACCCGTATATAGGATGAATACTAGACCCGATTCACTCTTGGAACCACTAAGCCTATTTTGGGTAGTTGAGATTTGGTTGGATAGTGTCATGACTTAATCCTAGGGCTAACCTCATTTTTCCACTTGGTATATATATGTGGTTTTCTCTCTCCTATCTTATTCTTCCTTATTTTCCACTTTCCTTCTTCTTTCTTCTTCCTCCTTCCCTCAAGATCTCCCCTTGACCAAAACCTTAAGCCCTATCCTTAGACTTGGTTCTAGGAAGAGGTTTGTTTGTCCACCAAGGTAAGTACAACTTGCTCAAATTGGTGAAGCCAAATTTGTTTGGATTTTTATATATATGTTGTTTTAAAAATGTGTTTAATAAAAAATATTCTCCTTGAGTTGCTGATCATATTTAGTTCTTGGAGTTTTGGATTTTGATGTATAGATTTTTGTAGATCTGAGTTTCAAGTTTAAAGTTTTTATGTGTTCTTTGAGTTTTCCTTGGTTTTGATATACTAAAACATTATTTTTGGAAAACTAGTTGTTTCTTATGTTAGAGAATTTTATTTCGAGCATTTTGGCTTTTGTTTCACTTGATTAAGAGTTAAAATGAAGTTTTTATGAAAAAAATAATTTTTGGATTTTTGGAACTTTTTTCGTCATGGCTGAACTTGTTGTTTGGAGAAGATGAAGTTCGCATGCAGCCAGTGAGCTATGCGACTGAGAGTGCCATGCGGCCTGAGAGGGTTATGCAGCCTAAAATTTTGCCCCATACTGACAGCATGCGTCCATCTTGTTGGACACAAGACTGCTGAATTATACAAGTACCCTTGAACACCTTGTGCTTTCACTCGCTGAACGAATGAGAATTTTGCTAAAGTCTAAGAGACAACCCATGCGGCCCCGAGACTCATGCGACCTGGAGAGCATGCGGCCAATCTTTTCCTTGGATGCTTGGGTCTGAACCGTTGGCACTTTTCTTGGTTTTGTCTTTTTTCTGACATACTTTATTGCAGTAGTCACATTATGTCACATCAGTGACACTTTAATTATTGCCCGTCACTTCAAACACTTGTCCCAAGGATTAGACCTTGACCCTGAGCATGCGGCCAAGTGACCCATGCGGTCAGTTCCTCATGCGCCTGATCAGTGAATGCGGCCTGACCCATGCGGCAATTCATGCATGCACTTCTCATGCGTGTATGTGATCCTGTGCAACCCTTGTAATCTATGTACACATTCCATAATTTCTTGGGGTTAATTATTTTATTTTTAATATTTCTTTGTCCTTGTGGTTGGTCTTTACGATTGCTTGTGATTGATCCTATGGAAGAGTGGACTAAGTAAACCAGACTTATGCACTCGAATTGGCTATGTTCATAACATAATATTATGTTGACCCCACTAGATGTGAGTGTCATACTGAATCAGAACCTGCTAAGTCGACTCAGATCTGTGGAATCTTACTTTTCCGTTGGATAGGGTAAGAGGGTATAGTTCTACTCGGAAGACGGTCTGTGACCCCGGTTCTTGTTTGGTTTAAGGGTCGTTGATCTACTTCAGAGTGGTTTATACAATTCCTCTTTCTCTCTTCTGGCGGTATTGCATAATTGTTAATTTGAGATGATTAGTAGATTGGTTACCTTTGCCTTTGACCATTGAATAGAGTGAGGGGCATAGTTCTGCTCGGGAGACGATCTGTAATCCCGGTCCTTCTTTGGTTTAAGGATTGTGGATCTGCTCCAGAGTAGTTCACACTTTTTCCCTTACTCACGTTCGGCGGTATAATTATTAATTCGATGATTTCACATAAATTGAGGCTTCCATTTGACCGATAACTTATGAACCTGATTCATAGTGGTAAGAAGATTCAGGTGACTAATTTATAGACCTGGCCAACTGTATCCTAGTCAATACTTCTTTCGCACCAAGTTTTTCACATGATTTTACCTGTGCACCAAAGTGCGACAACCTTGCTAGATGTAACATATTATGCGACACTTGACCTAGTTAATATAGTTAGCTGACCGACTGATAAGCCTGGTATCTTGACCTGATTTATTGTATCCATGCTGATATATTTTGAACGTGACTATCAGCTCAGTTATAGCCTACATATGCATTAAGATGTAACTTGATCATACTAAGTGTATATGCTACGCGTTCTTATTTTTCCTGGCACGGGCATAGTGATTGGTCAGTAAACGTAGTGTGGTTAGGATGTTTGTTTGATTTAATTGTTGCATTACGCTTGGGGAAATCCAAATTTGGCTTTCGACCAATAATGTGGATTTGTACCTAGCGTACACGTACCACGGTGCATCATCTAAGGAGGATAATCGTTTAACCATAATATTATGTTCTAATAATTGTAGGGCTAATTAAGCAACTAAATTTGTAGAGCATTAGAAGAAAATGGAATCTCGAGGTCATGCATGGTAGCTACCGTTAGGACATATGTCCTAGGGCATCATGTTGGTCCCCAACGGATACTGTATATCATCTACAGTAGTAGAGTGCAGTATCCGGCTATATTGTATATTATTATATAATTGCTTGCACGGTGGCCTTACGAGGGACCGGTACTTACACACTATGTGCTATGCGTTTATTGGCTCGAGCAGCTTGCCTCACCATCAGTATGATATGAGGATTCCAATATTGTATTATTCTGCTGAGATAACTCAGACTCCACATAATAAGCCGTAGGATTGATTGGTTGATTTAAAATAGTATGTGCTGGTAGTCTAGGGACATGAACTATTGTGGTACGACGGTTCAACCCTTGTCCATGTTTGGTTGTAGGATTGCGCCAATATGTCACAATAGGCCATGGATCGAAGCTATATACTGTATCTTAGCTTACATTGTGGCCTGTGTATTTTTTGTTTCTGATTGTGATTTGTGCCATCTGTTAGTAGCTTGAGGACGTGGACTATCATGGTATAGTGGTTCAACTCTTGTCCTTGTTTGGTTGTAGGGTTGAGCTATTATGCTATGATAGTCTATGGACCAAAGATAGGATACAAACATCTTTGTCGTATTCATAATTGGTGAGTCCTACCCCGGCTCGGAGTAGTACAACCCCTCTTATCCTTGTTTGGTTGTAGAGGTGTCATACTGCTCCGATGAAAGGTCATACACTTGCAATTGTGGCACGAATTTCCAATTTTGTGTACTTTATTGGTTTTTGCTTCATTCACTTGTGCTCCTTTGTGGTACTTGCTATCGGGGCTTGACTCCACTGGTTTTGTTTGGCCAGGTTTAGTAGCAGATCCCGAGGATCATGTCCTGTACCTGACCTATGGCACACACCGGGAGGATGTCCGCCGAGGAACTTGAGTGGGTTCCTTCTTCCCCACTATGAGTTTTATTTTGTATTACCTTTTTGGCATTTAGCCGACGATACTTGTTAGCTGGTTTATCTTGACAATAGTTCCCCTACATGATTTTATATTATTCAGACCGCGGCTGACTTACATTCATTTACTCTTGGCAACATACTAGTGTACCATCCTGTATAACTAGTTTCATGATCATCCTAATAGAGCATCAGGGACGCCTAACTGCTTTATCTTACATGTTTATTCTTATTGTTCTTGGTTGGTGATTGAGACATAGTTATTCTTGACCCTAGGTGACTTGATTGTAGTATGCACCCCCTTGTCTCTAGACAACCTTAGCACATTGTGACTTACTTCGGTATTCTGCAAGGTGTGGTTGGTTGAGACACTCCACCTCTCTCCAGTATTCTAGTTCTGGGCGTGACACATAGTCGGGGATATAGATTATGCGAATCGTTAGGTTGGACATGCAACATGGATATATCGTGGATTCGATTGAACGAACATGTCTTAGGAATGATTTTGCTAAACAAACTCAGATTCTGTCACATCCCAGTCCCAAAATACGTAGGACCAGATATACGTACACATGCCATATATATAAACAAGTATAGGAACGCAATTAAATAGACCTAACCGGCCGTAGTACGCTGTAAAATATAACTAAGTCTCAATATCACAAGCATGTAAATTCTAGTCTCATCCACAGATATTACAGAGTAAGAAATAGAATGAATAGGTAAGTCTCAGATTCTATTACAAAATAGAATCAAGTAGAGAACAATCCACAAAAAAATGAGCACATAAGAGTACTGAAAGAATAGCTAAACAATAAAGAAATTGACATAAAAAAACTAAGCAACTATCATCCAAGAATGCTCAAGGAAACTCCTAGGCTTCACCTAAAGGTCCTCGTCTACAAAATCTTCCACTCCGTAGTCCGTCGGGTACAAGTGCTCGTCGGGATCTGGAAAAGGTGGCAGGTCCTCAGAGGGACATTACAAGTAAACAAGAAATTGACATGCATAAAATTAAAGCAGTAAACAATAAATATGGTAACTAAACTATCTATGTGAAATGCACTCGAGACACCTCTAGTGGAGCATGAGGGGGAGGAAATAAAAGTATCCATTATCCCACCAGGCGTTCGATAGAACTCGGGGGTATACTATTTACACCATATAAACCATAAGAAATAGAAATCCATACGCTCACTAGTAGATTCTCCCTTCCTAATGAACTATCCAAACCGTATATGCAGTGCAGACATAATGCAAGACGTCAATAAAATCTAGAAAGATAGACCAACAATAAGTACCAAAACAAGACGCGAACCCACGTATCAATGGCCAGTCAACACGTTATTTCATGCACTCACTCACTCACTCACTCACTCACTCAGTGATTGTGTTAAACATGTGTTAGGTCAGAAGATACCACGTATATTCACAATATACCAGGTAAGTCTACTACTCGAAGATGCATGCACACAGCTAACAAATAAAAACTAGGCATAATGTAAACTGAACAATACAATTAAGCAATGTGTACTTGCCTTCCAAGCCAACATGCGAGCACAAGAAATCTGGTCTGGATCTCTCCATAGAAATGTCACGAACAACTACCAATTAATTATGACACTAATTAGAATCTTATTTTCTAGTTTAAGTGAGGTTATTATCTAGTTATTAATTATACTTTGGTTGTACATGCAAGTAACTACACACCAAATTATTACTAGCCATCAAACATTACCAAAAATCCTTTTTAAAAACTTTAATTATAAAAAATAATAATTTTGAAATTTTGTTCGAAAATAAGAATTTTAGTGATAAGGCCATCTCCTATAATTTCTATGAGTCCAAAATCAAGTAGAAACAAAAAATAGGTCATAACAAGTTACCAATAAGCCAATAAAACCAAAATTTGATAAATAGATAATTATGAAATAATTACTTAAAAATCAGAATTAATCCATAATAATATAATTTTAGATTTAGAAAATATAGATTTTTGGTCGGGGTTTAAGTCTGAAATTGTCGGGGTCAAGTTTTGTCAAAACTAGGTCAACTTGCTACATACAACACCTAAAATTTTAATTTTTCTAAATAGGAATAAAATATGAATAAATATGATAAAATTAGTAATAAATATAATAAATATAATTTATTTTATCTAGACAAAAATAATTAGGATTTTACTATCTATAAGTTAATCCTATTAGGGTTGGCAACCAAACTTGCTAGTATGCATGCAAAATGGGTGGTACATAGTTGTTGTGACATCATTGGCATCAAAATTATTTTTATTTAATATAATTTTAGAATATATATTTTTTGGAAAAATTGTAATCCATCTAGAAAAATTAGGTTTTCCATCTACTATTATACATAATTAGTGTTTTGAAGGTCAATATTATACATAAAATATCCATGGGTTCCAACACATACATCAAGACTAGGTCAATATTATACATAAAATATGCTCACAACTTTAAGTTAATACAAATTAATAAATATGGAATTTTTATAAAAATTGAATATTTTACCTATTAATAACATCTATATAAATATATTAACAAGAATTAAAGAGGGTTTTGAAGAAGGTTTCATGCATGCACAAAAGTGCTGGATTGAACCTCAAAATTAGGGTTCATGGATTTGCATGGGTTCTTCAAGATAGAACAATGGAGTTTGATTATCATTATACAACTATATATAAAAATAAATAAATAAATAAATAAATAAGTATATATATATATATATATATATATATATATATATATATATATATATATATATATATATATATATATAAGAGATTGGAGGAAGAAGGAGGTGAAAATTACCTCAAGAAGATGTGTAAGGGAAGATCGGCCTCCAATGGATGCAGTCGGCCTAGGGCTGAAGTGGGCAGCCTCTTGAGGGTGGTTGGAGGTGGTGGTAAAGTTTGGAGATGATGGGGGTGATCAGGGTTAGGGTTTGGAGGAGATTATGGTTTAAGATAAGAAGAGATGCATATATATATATATATATATATATATATATATATATATATATATATAGAGAGAGAGAGAGAGAGAGAGAGAAAGAAAGAGAGAGAGAGAGAGAGAGAGAGAGAGAGAGAGAGAGAGGTCGCGGCTTTGTGGATGTGCTCGGGTTTAGGAGAGGGGGCCGCGGGTTGGGTAAGAGTAGGATTAGGATGGGGGGTTTCCTAATTTGGTTGTTTACCAAATCTAAGGTAAATATTTAGTAGATGGGATTTGTTTGGGCCTCTAAGAAAATAATTAATGGACAATTAAGATATAAATCTTACAAAAAAGGGAGTGGCCTAATTTGGCATGGGGAACTCATAGTAAAAATTAAAATAATGGGTTGCTAATTTTGTAGGGATTTTGGATGGGAAAAAACTAATCATAAATTATCTATAAAAAGTCTCTAAATTTAAATAAAAGCAACTATGGTAGTTATACTAATACCATACCAATGTTGAATGATCAAATTTTGTGTCACATGAATATCCAACGGGTAGTATCTCTAGTGTAGGCTACTTTCTATGAAGTGTCATGACCCACACCCGGTGTAGGAATGCAAGTCAGGAACAACGCCCAGCCTACACCGCAGAATCTACGGTAGAATATTGTTTGGGTAATCTATCTAGCAATATAATAAGCTACCAACAATATCAATATACTCAATCACAGATCTAAGATGGAGAATAAAATGAATATAATAAAAGAATAGATAGTCACAATATAACTCATGAGTCAAAATAATAACATCAATGAGTCAGAGAAAATACTAAATAGTAAGCTGGAGACAAATTCAGTACAAGAGAATAACTAAGATACTATAAGTCCCGGGTCATCTGTCTCAGTCGGGATGAGTCCCTCTTGAGCCAGGTCTCTGGCTCTAAGCCCACAACATCCTGATGCCCGTAATGAGTAGGGTACCACTCGTTAGTGTCATCTGAGAAAAATATATCCAGTCAGAAAAGGAGCAGAGTACATCTCTAACAGCAGTTCTAATCAAGGTAAGTAATAGTAAATAGATGTGAATATACAAGATACAACAATAGATATAAGAGATATATAATAAAGGAAATACTGGAAATAAATTCAAGAATGAATAATATGGCAATAAACAAGAATACTAATGACTAAGTGAGTGAGTAGTAGCTTTAACATGTGATCGGCTTAGAAACTTGCACAAGAAACTTGCACAAGGATAAGTGACTGGCTAATCATACGTGCGGTGTATGATTAACACTCACAAGGAATAAGACATGCACAAGTAGGGTATAATCACATATCTACACTAAAATACTCCCATCCCGATTGGTATAGTAGATCCAACCATGGTACGTTATGGCACAAAATTCTCTAGGAAGGTAGCAAGTCTGCCCGAGAAACTGTGTCTGTACAGGTACAAAAAGAACATGGAAACAAGGCTTGCACAAGATACACCATATATACCAAGGAATATCATATCATGACGAGATTCGGATATACCAATCCATGTAACCATCGTGTCAAAAAATTAAGGATATCTATACTAGATACAAGAGACATCGAGGATATCATAAATGAGAAACTATCAAAGAATGTACTCGCCTGAAATCTAGTGCACAGTACCACAGATGTTCGGTACGGTGCCTCGAAGACCTAAATATGGATTATTACATCAATAAAAGATTTCGGAATAGAAATAAGTTAAATTAGTCCACATCCAAGTCAAAAAGCTATTTGTAAGTCAAAACAGTCAAACTAGGTCAACTCTAAGTCAAACTAGCTATTTCTAGGTTGCATGAGTCTATCTCTAGGATATTGGGTTCATATACTATGAAACTAGGCCACACTAGTTAATCTAAGATACTATAAAATTACTAAGATACCCATATCTCAAGATACGCAAACAATTAGATATAGAATTATCATATATGCATACACAAGTAAAATATATATATATATATATATATATATATATATATATATATATATATATATATATAAACTAATCCTAATTACAAATGCTAAGTGGATACCTTGGCTTTGAACCAACACGGTATCGCACCACTAAACCCCCATCTTGATACTCGAACCCAATACCTTGAGTATCGGCCAATACCTTAACATTTACCTTGGTATCTCAAGGTAATGTCACTCTAGCATATAGTTAACTACCCCACGGTCACTACCATATTTCAAAAATAGGGATATTTTTGACTTTTTATATGTTATTAATATTATTATGATATTTATATTAAATAATTTCATGATATGTGTATTTAAATATATTATTATATACAGTGTTCATTAATGTTTGAGCTGGTAGACTTGACCTAGAAGCCCACTAGATGAACACCTGACCGAATTATGGGATTATGTATTTAATTGTTTTATTTTAGAATTAAATTATTGGAGGTAGTAATTAATTACCGTAATTTTATTTAATTGTTGTGCATTCCCGTTGCTTCGATATTTGGAGCGCTACCCTAGCTTTTGCCTTCCAACAAATTTTACAACCTTGCTCTAGACATGCCCGCCTTCCATTCTGATATTTTTGTAACTCATAATCATGCTCTCTTGTGCTTCGTTTTGGCCGCACAATATTCATCGTGGACGTTTATTTAATTTCTGAATAAATTCTAACTTTGTATCGTTGTGCGTTCCAATCGAAATTGGAGGCAATCTTGACCCATTTTTTTGTACGACCCAAATTAGGGTAATATTCTGTTCTGAGTCTTCTTCACTAATGATATTTGTGACCCGACCTAATTTTGGCCCCATGTATTTCTAATTAATTTTAGAACGCCAAGTATATCTAATTTTAATTAATTAAATCAAGAAACCCACTTTTGTGCAATTTTTCAATTATTGGGGGCTTAATTGCAACAATGATGTGTCACCATCCTATTGGTTTAACCCAAATGAAGAAACCAACCCCCTATCTTTGACTAGTCAACCCAAACTCTCTCTCCTCCTTTTTGTTGTATTTTTTTCCATGTTGAATCGTGGCCATCCATTTAAAATGGAGCCATCCCCACCACACAACACCCTTATAATTCCTCAACCCTCTTCCCAAGAAACCCTATCCCAATACTTGGCCGACCCTAATTCCTAGAGGGGTCACATCATCTTCTCCCACATATAAAAACCTACCCTCTCTATATTATTTTCTTCACAAAAAAACAAACCACCTACACCAACACCAAACCAATCCTAGCCCTCCGGCCACTGTTCATCCGGTATGGCCGAGCCCCGACCCCGCTCCCGGCCAGCCAACTCCTACCCCATTCCTCCCTGCTGCAACCGGAGCTCCCCGCCTCCAGTCTCCGGTCGACATCCCCCGGCCAGCTCTTTCCGTTGACCACTGTGCTACAGCTTCCTTCCCCGACAAGCCCGCTGTCACCTACGACCCGAGCACCCAACCGGCTGCATCTTCCCGACCTCAAGCCTCCTTCACCACCATCGACCAACTCCGGCCCGGCCAACCTCTCCTCCGGCTACTGTTCCATCCCCGAGCAACTCCCGAGCCCCGACTCCCTGCACATTCCCGCACCGCCTGAAGCCCCCGACCTGCTCACCTTCTAACTCCCATCGAGCCGGCCAAGCCTCGCCGAGCTCTCCCCTTTATCCCCCCGGCCATCCCCAAGCCACCCGGCCTCCTCTCTTCTCCAAGCAGTGCACCCCGAGTCCTGAGCTCCTTTCTCCGACGAGCTCGCCACCTCCGTTCATCCTCTTCCCGATCTCCATCTTCCCGGCGCTATGCACTGGTCACCGGACTCCACCTCGACCTCCTCCCATGCATAGTTCACCACCCTCAACTCCTCCATCATCATCAACTGTCACCACCACCACTATCGGAACCACCACCCCCCGGTGAGCCTCCCTCTCCCTCTTCCCTCCTTCACTGTGTATAATGTATATATTTAATGTATATGTATAGTATATATATAAATATGTATAATATATGTATTTAATTAATGTATATGTATAGTGTATATATAAATATGTATAATGTATGTATTTAATGTATATGTATAGTGTATATATAAATATGTATAATGTATGTATGTATTTAATTAATGTATATGTATAGTGTATATATAAATATGTATAATGTATGTATTTAATGTATATGTATAGTGTATATATAAATATGTATAATGTATGTATTTAATTAATGTATATGTATAGTGTATGTTTAACATATAATGTATGTATTTTATTAATGTATATACTTGTATTTATTATTTATGTAAATTGGGTTACATATATATATACCAATGAATATCAATGTATATGCTACGATTAATAAAAATGAATGTATATGTATACGTACATAGATATATATATAGTATAAGCTCTATTAAGTATATTAAAATGCATATATCTATTATAATTATAATTATTGTAATCAATATTTATAATAAATAATAATAGGTATTATATGCCCACGTAATAGATGACCCTAGTTGACCGGTATCATACCTAGCGTAGCCCTGAGGCCAGTGTATTATGTTTGTGTTAGTGTAGCATCTGATACAAATATTATATTTATCATGTGTCTATAGGACTGTTGGATCATCCAGACGATACTCTGGAACAGGACATTGGTGTTACCAGGTAAGGACCCAAGGCGAGTATATTCTCTGACAGTTTCCATTATGTTGATTATTTCTATAACTCTTGTTGTATAGTGTACATGACTCTGACACTGTTCTTACACGAGTTGGCATCATTGAGACCTGTCACGAGGAGTCATGATCTGGAATCCATCGTGCTAGTTGGGGATTAGTAGCATATGTGATCATATCCAACTTTACATGCATCATAGCTCACCCACGCCTCACGTCGGTGCAACCTTACCATTACATGCCTCATCACTGTTACATGTGGTTAGCCTGACAAATTACTCGCATCATAGCTATCCGTATGGATTAGCCTGACCTCAGGGATGATCGCTAACCAATGTAATGAGTCTTATCAGTCCAAGCTGATCACATGAGATACCGATATTTTACACACTTAGTTAGATGATTCTTGACATGTATCTTTAGTGTATTGATCTAGCATCCCCACATGTTCTAGTTTTGTTCTTGTACACCTTTACATATCAGTTCATTATTCTAGCGTGTACTTGGATTTCTGTTTCATTTCTAGATGTATATTATATGCTCCAGTATTCCTTATTGCTAGTTTTTACATATGTCTGTATTTCTTTACACTGTATTATAGTTTTATCAATATATGTAGAACTGCTGTTAGAGGTGTATTTTGTTCCAATCCTGACTGGATATATTTTTTCAGACTATGCCTAGAGGACTGGTGTCCGATACTTATGGACCATAGGGTGAGTAGCTGCGACTTGGACTTGGTAGTTTAGTTGTGATTCCGGGAGATCTAGCCGGAATCACTAGTATCTAGTTAGTTCTTTTAACATATTATTTTTGGTACCGGATTTGTCTCCGGCATACTTATTGAGACTTGGAATATATTGTTGAGCTAGACTACTTCTATTTTTAGACTTGTGTTGCATCTTACTTGTTTCTTTGAGATCTTATCGTGCTGTAGTTATGTGATTGAGTATATTGTTCATATTATACTGTGATATCCGTGTCTCCTCATGGAGTTGGATATTCATGTGAGATTGATTAGATAGTTACATGACCTAGACAACGTTCTACCGCCGATGCTGCGGCGTAGGCTGGACGTACCCACGCACTCGTGCCCCTATACCGGGTGCGGGTCGTGACACCCACTAACAATATACTAATACATGTATATATCAATCCAATATAAATTCTAGTATATACTAACATGAATATTAAATATCAACTACCAAACTAATCACTAATACTACTACATATTCATATGTACACATATCTATATATATAGATAACTTAGAGATACATAAGTATATATGCGTAGATCTAACTTACTAATCAATCACAAGTACATACCTATAACTACGAATTAAACTAGGTAACTATTTAAACTAGCTAAACTACTAACTACTAGCTAAACCCCCTATTTATTGTTACTGTGCTGATAGGACTGCACATGCTGAACTGTCACTACTCGATCATTCTCTACTAAAATTGCTAGGTCATTCCCTGCTGAAACTGCTATGCACTGTGCCTCGTTGCTCACTGCCCGAGCCTTCATGAGGCGTTACTGCTGCTCACTTGGTGCCTCGCTGCTCACTGCCCGTTGTGGGGTGCATTCATGGCTGTTACTGCTTGCTGTTACCTGCAAATGCTGGTGCTGCTGCTTGTGTAATGCAACTGCATATGCTGCAGTTGCTGCTGCCCAGCTAGCTATTGGAGGTTCCCGACCCCTCACACACATAACACACTCACAAGCACGTACCCTTATGTATCCATATACATACATAAAAATTATGTATAGATATCACTACATTACATATATATATATATATATATATATATATATATATATATATATATATATATATATATGTGTGTGTGTGTGTGTGTGTGTGTGTGTGTGTGTGTGTGTACTCCTATATATATATATATATATATATATATATATATATATCCACCTATATATATACACTTATATATATATCCACCTATATATATACACTCTCTTCTCACTCTCTTCTCTAAATATATATAGATATACATAGCATCACACACATAAATACATATATACAACATACATGTATACATATAACATAACTATTCAAATAGCTATATATATAGATGTATATCTATATCTATATATATATATAAACACATATGCATATAGATACTTGATACACTAGTACATATACATGTACATACATATATCCAAACATATATAAATAGATATCTATATACATATACATAACAATATATACATATACATATGGATAAATATATTATCAACATAAATAGATATCTATATACATATACATAACAATATATACATATACATATGGATAAATATATTATCAACATATATATATATATATATATATATATATATATATATATATATATATATATATATATATATATATACACACATAACACTCTCTATGAATATATATATAAACATCAAAACATACATAGCTATGTATATAGTATATATCTATAACTCACATATATATATCATATGTACAACACAAAGATACAACTCAATATATATATATATATATATATATATATATATATATATATATATATATATATATATATTAGGATAATTAATATACTATTAGCTATGAACAATGGAAATTGGATCTAGGAATACAATCAAACAAACACGTGGAGTGCATCGCACCCGTATCACACTAGATCTATGATACACTTGCGATACGAGTCCACCACACAATCAAACATACCCCAAAGAAAACGAGCAAGTCTAAAATACTAATTATAAATAATATAAAGAGTCAATTATACATCTATGTGTCTGCGTCAAAATATGACATATACAAAGCCCCGTGTCGGAGAAAAAACCCCCAATCAACTCGTATCTCCAAATTATTGTGATACGACCTACAAGTATCCAATTGTGGATACGATACTAGCCCCAAATAATAAAACACATGTCAATTTGGTCTAATTGACCAATTAACAACTACAACATGTGTCAATCTCGGAATTCTTCCAAAATTGACACAAAATACACCATAACTTTCTTAATAGGCCTCATATGAACCTAATTCCAATTCTAATTTCTATGGGTAGCCTATGCATGTGGGGTAGTTTTTTATGGTTAAATCTCAGATTTAGAACCTATTTAAAGGGGAAAAACTGAATTGTACATATTGGGAGATGAATTCCCAATGTAACCTCCAAATTTGATGAAATTTGCCTTCAACTTGTAGATCCTTGCTCCTCTTTATAGATCCTTACTTTCTTCTTCTAGATCCTTGCTCTACTAGTCTCCAATGGTGATTTGGAAAAGAATCAAGAAGAAATTTGGTAGGAAAATGATGTGGGATGAAGGAATTTGGTTGAGAAAAATTCTAGATCTAGTTTTAAAAAGAAAAGAGGAGAGATTTTTTCCCCCTCTTTTAATATAGGCTGGCCCCCTTAGCCCCTCCCTCAAGCTACTATGTAATATCTAATATACCCCTTGGGGCCTCTCATAAAGAAATAATTAAGGAGGGAAGGTTCTAGTCTAATGGGTTTAATTAAATTAATCCTCCTCCTAATGAATGAGCTTCTAATTGGGCTTAATTCTAACTAATAATAAATATTGGTCCATGGATCTAATCTAAACTAGTTAGGTCCACTAACACAAGTCCAAAATAATAAACTAATATCTAACAATAATTAAATAACACAATAAATAATTATACAATATGCACAATATTTAGTTAATTATAAAATTACCAAAATACCCTTCTCTAGAAAATATGGTAGTGACAAGTCTTCCCCCCTTAAAATAATTTTGTCCTCGAAGTTCAAAGACGAAAACTACCCCCAAAAAATAATAGAATTGAACAGAAAAGAACGGAGCATAAATAGGAAAGAACATACCTCAAGGTACAAACAAATAAGGGTAACGCTCTCGAATTTCATCCTCTCTCTCCTAGGTAGACTCCCCCGGAGATTGATGCCTCCAAGCGACACGTACTAAGGGAATAGTCTGCTTCCTCAGCACATTCTCTCTCCGATCCAGAATCTCAACTGGCTGCTCTGGATAGCTAATAGTAGGGCCCACCTCTATTTTTGAGTGATCCAACATGTGACTAGGATATGCCACATACCGTCTCAATTACGATACATGAAATACGTTATGCACTCCCTTCAATGCATGTGGCAAGTCTAGTCTATAAGCAACTACACTGACCCTCTCTAGAATAGTAAAAGGTCCGATGAATCACGGACTAAGCTTCCCGCCTCCACCGAAATGAATCGTGCCTCGTGTCAGAGAAATTCTCAAAAATACCAAACCACCAACCTAGAACAAAACATAACCTTAAGAACTTAATCTATAACAAATAACCAATATCAAGCACAAAACAAAAATCTAAAACTATACCTCAAACTCGAAAGGTCTCCGGTGGCTATCGGCCCAATGTCGCTGTCTGTCCTGTGCCACTCGAAGTCTGTCTCTGATCAGCTTAACCTTCTCCGCTGCATCCACAACCATCTCTGGCCCTAGCAAAACTCTCTCTCTAACATCGTCCCATGATAAGGGAGCACGACATCTTCGACTGTACAGAGCCTCAAATGGGGACATCTTTACCAAATGGAGATGGTCCTCCCAAGAACCCCCAAAATTTAGTACACAAGTGTGCAGCATATCCTCGAGAGTCTGAATAGTCCTCTCTGACTGCCCATCTATCTGTGGATGATTTGTAATACTAAACTTGAGCTGGGTGTCCGAACTCGCCTGCAAACTCCTCCAGAAATAAGAAGTGAAACGACTATCCCGATCCGAGACTATGCTGACGGAAACTCCATGTATCCTGATGATCTATCTCACATACATCTCTGCCAGCTTCTCCGTAGACAAACCCATCTTGAAAGGCAAAAAGTGGGCCGACTTGGTCAACTTGTCAACGATAACCCAAATCACGTCTTTCCCTCTTAGAGATCGTGGAAGTCCGGACACAAAATCTATAGTAATGTGCTCCCACTTCTACTCTGGAATGGGTAATGGCTGAAGTAACCCTCCTGGCCTCTGCCTCTCGGCTTTCACCTGCTGGCACGCTAAGCATCTGGATACAAACTGTGCCACTTCCCTCTTCATGCCATACCACCACACACTCTCTCGCATATCCCGATATATCTTTATGGCACCTTGGTGTATAGAATACTGAGAGCGATGCACTTCCTGTAACACATCCTCACGCAGTTCCCCACTAGGCACACATAATCTAATACTAAACCGCAAATAACCATCCTCAGCAATGGTAAAATCATCCTCCAATCCTGCTCTCATCTGAGCTCTGATGCTCCTCAGAGATACATCCTCATACTGGGCTGCCTTGATCCTATCCATCAACTCTGAGTGTATCTGCAACCCCCATATCTGCATAGTAAAACCAAGAACTATTACCTCAATGCCCAAGCTCTCCCAGTCCTCCAACAAATATCGATCCTGTGTCAATAACATAGCTACCGGATACCTGCTCAAGGCATTGGCAACTACATTAGCTTTCCCAGGATGATACTACAAAGATATGTCAAAATCCTTCACCAGTTCTAACCACTGACGCTGCCTCATGTTCAACTCCTTTTGCGTAAAAATGTACTTCAAGCTCTTGTGGTCTGTAAAGATCTTCACACGCTCTCCGTACAAATAGTATTTTCATAACTTCAGGGCAAAGATGACTGCTGTCGACTCCAAATCGTGGGTAGGATAGTTATTCTCATGAGGACGCAATTGCCTGGATGCATAGACAATCATTTTCCTATTCTGCTGAAGAACACAACCCAAACATTTTTCCGATGCATCACTATAAATAGTGAAACCTCCAGACCCTGATGGTAACGTCAAAATAGGAGCATAAGTCAACCTTCTACGGATCTATTGATATTCCATCACCAGTCACATGTCCCAAGAACTCCACCTTGTCTAGAAAGAACTCACACTTGGATAAATTTCTATACAGCTTCTCCTCCCTCAACACATCCAATACAATCCATAAATGCTCCTCGTGCTCCTCCGGTGTCTTTGAGTATATGAGTATGTTATCGATGAACACCACCATAAACTAGTCAAGGTAGTGATGGAACACCTTGTTCATTAGATTCATAAATACCGTCGGGGCATTAGTCAACCCAAACGGCATCACCATAAACTTATACTAACCATACCGAGTTTTAAAATCAGTCTTCAGTATGTCCTCCTGCTTCACTTTCACCTGGTGGTAGCCTGATCTCAAGTCTATCTTAGAAAATACCTTGGCACCACTCAACTGATCGAACAGGTCATCAATCCGTGGCAAAGGATATTTATTCTTGATAGTGAGATTATTCAATGCCCTGTAATTAATGTACATGTGCACCGATCCATCTTTCTTTGGTACAAACAATACTATGGCTCCCCACGGTGAAGAACTTGATCTAATAAACCCCTTATCCTATAATTCGTCCACCTGCTTCTTCTGCTCGACCAGCTCGCTGTTGTTTACTCTATAGATATGCTGTAAAATTAGTTATGCACCTGGCACCAAGTCTATAGAGAATTCAACATCTCGATCTGGCGGCAATCCTGGCAATTCCTTAGAAAATACATCCAAGAACTCTGCTATCAACGGATGTGGCAACTCCTTGTCTTCTACCATAGCTCCATAAATAATGCATTCTCCTTGATTTGCATCTCCTTTAGCAAACTCAAACTCTGGCTCTCCTAACGGACCGAACAAAACTCTACCTCCTCTACAATCTATACTAGCATGGTGCCTACTCAACCAATCAATCCCGAGTACAATATCATAGCTCGGAAGTGGTATTATAAGTAGACACACACTCAACTCTTGGCCTCCTAGAGTAACTCTTCGATCATTGTAAATATTATAAACCAGGATAATGCCTCCACCGGTCATGATCTTGCAAGTCCTAAACAAAGAATCAGCTACCAAACCATGCTTCAGAGCAAAAAAAATAGATATAAAACTTTGGGAAGTACCACTATCAAACAAAGCTAAAGCTGGAATGGAATCAAGAAGAACAGAACCTACAATGACATCTCCGGTGGACTCGACCTCCTCGACTGTCATAGCGAACGCTCGTCCCTGACGTGCACCTCCCTGATGTTGGTGCTGGGCATAACGCTGCTGCTGGGTCAGAAGTAACGATCCCTTCGGCTGTACTGCAGGTGGTCTCACATGTGTCCTTGGAGCTGGAGCTGCTCCCTGAACTGCAGACGAGGATTGGAAGGACACTCTCAACTGATGCCCTTCGGTACCACAATATAAATAAACTTCCAACCTCTTCCTACAGACTTTCTAGATGTGGCCGGGCTTATTACAGAAGTGGCAAGAAGCTTGCTGTAACTGTCTCTGCTATTGTGGTGCCTAGTAAAATGGTGCCCTAGCTGGAGTTTGGTGCTGTTGTGGCTGTTGAAAAGGCCTGGACTAAAAATGAGGACGCTTGGCAAATACTGTGCTGCTGTTAGCCCCCAGAAAAGAATCACGATCTCTCTTGGGCTTCAAACCCAACTGCCACTCAACCTTGCGTGCCTCCGTAAGTATCTCCAAGTAGGTCTCATAAAAAGACAGAATGAGGATCTTTACTTCCCAGTTTAGACCCTCGCAAAAACGAATAGCTCGAACCTTTGGCTCTTTCACCAAATACTCTGCAAATCAGCTCAGCTTGCCGAACTCTACAGCGTATTCCTCCGCAGACATGCTTTCCTGAATGAAGCTCTCAAACAATCTCCCCAAGTCTAACCTGTCTGCCAGAGCAAAAAACTTTTTCTTGAAGAGGTCCTTGAACACCTCCCAAGACTGTTCTACGTCAACAAGAATTGGCTCATTTCTGAACCAAGTGCGGGCGACTTCGAATAGCTGAATTCCTATCGCCTCAACCTTCAGATCCTCAGAAAGATGGGACACTCTCATGAGACACTCAATGTCCTCGAGCCGATCATCAGCATAGACGATGCCCTTCGTCCCTTTGATGAACCTAGGCTCCAGCTTCTTGAAGTCCTGAATGTTGCCTGGCTGAAGTTGAGCAACCTGAGGAGCAACCTACTACTGGACCAAAACTTCTCTTTCTACTAATACAAGAGCAAGCTGATAAGAACTCTCGATGTCCTGCCGCAAGATGTCGGTCTGCCTCTGGTGTGCCTCAGACTGAGCCCTCTGTGCCTCCAACATCTCGTAAAATAGTGTGAATATCTGAGTCGAATCTATCGGCATGGAAGGTGAAGGTGGAAGTCCCTCAGATACAGCCGGAATTGTCCTCTGAGTAGGAGGCGGACCCCCGAACGCAGCTGATACGCCAATCACCAGAGAAGTAACTGGTACAGGCCCTCGGGAAGTCGCAGGCCTTTCAGAAGCTGCTCTCCTTTGCTGTGATCTAGTCTTAGGCGATATCCCGAGATAAAGCGAAAGGAAAGAATCAATATGGCACGTGATGTAAGGCATTCAAGAAAAGGACAGTTAAAGATCTAATATCAATATCAAGGAAGAATAGTCGAATTGAATCAATAAAAATTTTCCTAGATGTGATTGAGTATTCTCAGCCTGTAGACTATATCCTGAAACAGGCTCGTAATAGCAATCAATTCAGAGCACCACTATGAATCACACTAATTGCGACTTCGAAGACCTGCATGGGCCAACACTAAAAATGTGTCACGACCCGCACCCGGTGTAGGAATGCAAGTCAGGAATAACGCCTAGCCTACCCCACAAAATCGATGGTAGAACGCTGTTTGGGTAATCTATCTAGCAATATAATAAGCCACCAACGATATCAATATACTCAATCACAAATCTAAGATGGAGAATAACACGAATATGATAAAAGAATAGAATAGTCACAATATAAGTCATGAGTCAAAATAATAACATCAATGAGTCAGAGAAAATACTAAACTAAGCTGGAGACAAATCTAGTACAAGAGAATAACTAAGATACTATAAGTCCCGGATCATTTGTCTCAGTCGGGATGAGTCCCTCCCGAGCCAGGGTCTCTGGCTCTAAGCCCACAACATCCTGAGGCCCGTAATGAGTAGGGTACCACTCCTCAATATCATCTGGAAAAATTATCCAATCAGGAAAGGAACAGAGTACATCTCTAACAGCAGTTCTAATTAATGATATAAAACATGTAACAATAAATAGATGTGAATATACAAGATGCAACAATAGATACAAGAGATATACAATAAAGAAAATACTGAAAATAAGTACAAGAATGAACAATATGGCAATGAACAAGAATACTAATGACTAAGTGAGTGAGTACTAGCTTTAACATGTGATCGGCTTAGGAACTTGTACAAAGATAAGGGCCTAGCTAATCATACGTGCGGTGTATGATCAATACTCACAAGGAACAAGACATGCACAAGGAGGGTATGATCACATATCTACACTAAAATACTCCCCATCCCGACTATAATAGTGGATCCAACCATGGTACGTTATGACAAGGGATTCTTTAGGAAGGTAGCAAGTGTCACTGAGAATTAGTGTCTGTACATGTACAAGAAGAACAAGGAAACAAGACTTGCACAAGATACACCATATATACCAAGGAATAACATCTCATGACGAGATCCGGATATACCAATTCGTATAACCATCTTGTCAAGAAATTAAGGATATTTATACTAGATACAAGAGACGTAAAGGATATCATAAATGAGAAACTATCAGAGAATATACTCTCCAGAAATCTGGTGCACAGTATCACAGATGTCCGATACGGTACCTCAAAGACCTAAATATGGAATATTACATCAATACAAGATATCAGAATGGAAATAAGTTAAATTAGTCCACATCAAGGTCAAAAAGCTATTTCTAAGTCAAAACAATCAAACTAGGTCAACTCTAAGTCAAACTGGTCAAACTTGCTATTTCTCTATCTCTATGATATTGGGTTCATATACTATGAAACTAGGCCACAGTAGTTAATCTAAGATACTATAAAATGACTAAGGTACCGTATCTCAAGATACGCAAACAATTATATATAAAATTATCATATATGCATACACAAGCAATAATATATATATATATATATATATATATATATATACTAATCCTAATTACAAATGCTAAGTGGATA
Source organism: Iris macrosiphon (assembly GCA_036927795.1). NCBI lineage: Eukaryota > Viridiplantae > Streptophyta > Magnoliopsida > Asparagales > Iridaceae > Iris > Iris macrosiphon. Next base: position 119,068,893 of record JAYESA010000007.1, read on the forward strand.
CCTTGGCTTTGAACCAATACGGTATCTCACCACTAAACCTCTATCTTGATACTCGAACCCAATACCTTGAGTATCGGCCAATACCTTGATATTTACCTTGGTATCTCAAGGTAATGTCACTCTAGCATATAGTTAACTACCCCACTAACTATATACGAACTAGTATTTCAAAACACCTAGATAATTACATTACCTCTTTTATTCCAGTTCATACCTGATGATACTATCATATACCTGTTTATTTACTGTTCATTATTTACTTATTGTGTGATATATGTCTTACCTGTTCCTTATGTTTCCAACATTACTTCTCATCATGTATTTTTATTACTTTACTATTTTATAGTCCTTGTCAATTTAAATGGAACTGTTATTACTTTATGTACTTCGCTGCAATCCTGACTGGATAATATTTTTAGGACTGACAAGAAGAACATTTGTCCAACTTACTATGGACCCCAGGAGGGTGAGGCTGTTGAGTATCAGGGTGCTCAGGAGGAGCAGATTTCAGTAGAGGTAGAGACACAACTAGTGGCGTCTTAGTAAGACTTAGTATTTCTATTATACTGGATTTGTCTCTAGCATCTTAGACTATTGAGATATTATTATTTTGATTCCTAGAATTATATTGGTATTGCTAAACTTATTTAGACTTGTTGATGTTGATGACTATCCAGACTTGTGACTTTGAGACTTCCATTGATTTATATCATATTGTGCCATTTTTTTGTTATAGATTATTGTGATTGAGTATTATTATATTATATTCATCTTGTCCTCCTTATGGAGTTGAGATATTATTGACAGGTTATGATATATTATTGTGAGAGATTGATACTTAATATTGTTGACCTAGACAACGTTCTACCACCGATACTGCGGTGTAGGTTGGTCGTACTCACGTACTCATGCAGAAAAATCCAGGTGCTGGTTGTGACACATTTTTGTGGTGGTCCATGCAGGTCTCGTCTTCGTAACTAGTGCAATGTTGTGGTAGTGCTTCAGCTTAGACATACTACTGTAAGCCTACAATAAAATAGGATTGATAGGATATTAGGATGAGAGAATACTCAATCATAAATTAAGATTTCTTGAGAGATTTTTGGGATGACCCTTGAGAATCTTATTATAAACCCTATTTTGAACCTATTTCCACTTGCTTCATTTCACCTTCGCCTTGTACTTGTTTATTATTGGAATTTGATTTTTGTATCGAGATAAAATTTATGTACTGAATTGAGGTATATTCTGATTACATATTTAGATGAGGACAGTGAGAAAGGTAACCATCTGCCATACTTATTGAGTCTAGGGTTTATCGCAGCCATACTAGCTGGCGTGACAAAAATATAGAGACCTAATTTTGGATATACTTATCTTAGTTATGGAATTTATTAAACCAAGCTACCAAGTAGTTTCGTTTGGTCTAAACCGTACGCTTATTTACAAGAATACCTTTCTGAGTTCCGGTGGAGGCGAGCAAAGTGAGTGTCGTTAGGGCTGAAAACATCCACTGGGGGCACCAGAGCTTGTCAAAGATGTCTCTTCGCAAGGCACCAAAGGCCCAGCCATACCAGTTGGCGTGGTGAGAATCCTAGATGACATGATCATAGAGGTATAAATTTTAGATATGGACTCTATAGTTTATCGCAGCTATGCTTACTAGCGTGGTAAGGATTCTGGCTAACATGATTACGGATAGTCATGTATGATTATCAGATTGTATCTTAATTTGGTTATTAATATATCGTCTATATCATTAAGCCTTGTTATCATTGAAATTTTGTTCCCTCATCCCTGCTAGTTTAGGATAGGGATATCCTTAGTTTCTCTAGTTAAGTTCCTTGTAGAGATTTACCGTCATAAATTCCTGAGACAGTTTATTTGGATAGTGCATTAGTTTGGTAACTTGCAGGTAGGTTTGTGTCAAGTTGAGTATCGGTGATGACTATTGGGAATGTAGCTTATAGGACTGTGAGTTTTTCTGGTTTGGTAGGTAAATATTAGGTATCAGTATATAAGACCAAAAATAACTTATAGTACAATATCATTTGTAGCTTTCACTCCCCATTTCCGATATACGTATTTAGAACATGTTAGTTTTTCTGCTTATATTATTTCTTGCTTGCATGGTTAATTAGATTGCTTGTCATGGAGACTAGACCAATTCTTTGGTTCATTTGGCTCTTGGTTTAATTATTGGGTTGGTTTAGTCATGAGAGAACCCATGGTCCAAATCTCAACCCTAGCTATATAAGCTAACTTCTTTCACTCTTTTCTCTCATTCTTTATTTCCCCTTCTTTCTTTTATTTCTAAGCAAGTACACCTTGCATGACATAGAGAAACTCTAGATTTTAATTCTTGTATTTTTCTTGCATTTTATTAGTGTAATATGTGTACATTATGATTCTAAGCACTTTTAATACTTTGAGTTTTCAGTTTTGATGGATGAAATTTAGTAGATCTATATTTTTAGTTAAAGGTTTCCATGAGTTCCAAAAGTTTTCTTAGTTTTGATCTATTAAAACTTGATATTTTAGAAAACCAATTTTTGTGGGTGATTGAGCATTCCATTTCAGGCATTTTGACTTTAGCTTCACTAGATTTTGAGTTGAAATAAAGTTTTTATAGAGAAAACAAAATTTTAGTTTTTTGAGCTTTTTTGCCATAGCTAAACTTGCTGTCTGGAGAAGAGGAAGTGCTCATGCGGTCAGCACTATATGCAACAAAGATTTCTATGCGGCCTGACTCTTATGCGGTCGAACTCTTTGTGCATATGTCACCAGCATGCATCCATCTTGTTGGATGCATGACTGATCATTACACAAAGTGTTCTAAAGCTAAGCGCTTAAAAAAGTCCTATGTGACAGAACTCCTTGTGTTTCACTTGTTGAACGAATGAGAAATTTGTAAAGTCCAAGAGGCATCTATGCGACAAGCAGAGTATCCGGCAATCAGACTTATACAACCTCTTCTCTTCTGGACGCATAACTTTGTTTTGCCCTTGCATATTTTTCTATGAGTTTGTCTTTTCCTTCCTGACACTTTATGGCTTGTCACATCCATCACTGCAGTCACTTCACTGACAAGCATTTAATGCATGCCACTCGGCAATTATTCCAAGAAGTGGACTTTGCCTTGATCTATGCGGCATTGACCTCTATACGGCACCGACCCCTATGCGGCCTTGACCTATGCTACATTGATCCCATGCGTCCCTGGTTCTTATGCGGTCCCATGTGCATATTTTATTGTTTTGCTTAGTTGGATGTTTTATTGGATTTTGTGATTCTATGCGTGTTATATATGATTGTAAATGAATGAGAACTAAGTGACCTTGTGTTGGACCTAACTATGTGCCTGACTTGACCCATGTGTTGCTATGTGCTAGAATTGTGAGTCTCGTCTAACCATATTCATATTTTATACGGATACATATTTTTGTGCCATTATTGCATTTTATTTGGTTCTCAGAGCAGCTCAGAATTTTTTAAAATTAAAACTTTACTACCAGACCGGTATATCGACGGTATACTTCAGAGTACTGATGGTATACCGATCATGGTAATATTTGTTTCACTTTTGAGATTCCTATTTATAGTACTTCTTTTTCTTTTCTTTTCTTTTCTTTTCTTTTCTTTTCTCTTCTCTTCTCTTCTCTTCTCTTTTCTTCTTCGTTCTCTCTTGAGCTTGGAGCTTGGTTTTGAGACCTGGAGTGTGGTTTCTAAACCCCTTCGAGGAGGTAGACTAGAAGACTTAGGCTGGGAGCTCGGTTTAGGAAAGTACACCTTGCCAATTTTGTGAACTTCTTTTGCTTATGTGATTATTTTTCTTGGAGCCTTGGTTGTTGCTTTTTATCTTAGACTTGCTTTACTATATATATATTTCTTGTGATTTCTAGTATTTTGACCATCTTAGTTTTGATTTATGGTAGAATCATGTCCCATCCCTTTTAGGTAACTCGGTAACGGAGATGCTACCGGAGTTGTGAGCGTGAGTTTTAGTCCATATTATGATATATGACTTACCCGTAGACTTGACTTCCTGTTAGACTTGGTCTTGGTGATTTTCAGGGTTTGATTTGGGTCCCGAATATCAGTTCTGACTTTGGCCTATTTTCTCTCGGGAATCGACATACCGACAGTATACTACAGTGTACCGACGGTATACTGATTTCGACCTCTAGATATTTTTGCAAACCTTATCGGCATACCGACGGTGCACTACAGTATACCAACGGTATACCGATCTTGCCGATACTTTAGGATTTTTGTCTTGGCCGGCATACCGACGAGACACTGGATTGTACCAATGGTATACTGATTTATGGAACTTTATTTTCCAACAGCTTTCTTGCCTACTTGGGATGATATACTGACGTTATACAGATTTGTTGGAATCCAGAACTTGTTGTGTTTTTGCTCTCTCTTGACCGGTATACCGTTGGTGTATTGGACTATACCGACGATATACTGATCATGTTCTTTCTTTAGGAATTCTTGGTTTTTTGAGTTTTCGTTTGTTTCTTCTAGCTTTTGTTTGGACATGTGATTTACTTGTCCTGTTAAGACATAAACTTACATGGCTTTAGATGACTGGACTTGACTTGGTTTTACTTGTTTTACCCGGCTTTGCCCAGCTACACGCGACATGATTGACTGGACTTGACTTGGCATGACTTTATATGACTTCATCGGACATGGCTTGACTTGGTTTCGCTTGGTTTCACCTGGATTGGCATGGATTCACTTGGCTTTACCTAGCTTCACTTGGTTTCACGTGGCTTGGTTGTTGTCGTGGCTTACACAAGTTCGTTTGTGACTGTATATTGAAACTGGATTATATTACTATTATAACTTGATTTGTCTGCATCATGTCTAGGATGGATTCTGCGGAATACCACACCTGAATTTATACAAGAAAATGCTAAGGATTAAACAACTAGAGACTCACATAGTTCATGGCTAAGAATTTTCCTAGATTGTGAGTACATGGCTTCATCGAGTGGATTTACATGGCTTCTACGTGCGTCGGGGGGTATCCCGGACGGACCGCAGGGGCATGCGATCAGAAGAAACTCTGGCATCACGTTGCATTACAAATGTTAGTAATTTAGGATTATGATAACCTTAGTTAGTTAAAGTATCAAGCCATACTTATATGATTTGTCGTGGTTGATGAATGATATTTAGTCTAGGCCTTATATGAGATCACCCCTTTACTTTCAGCACTTGTAATTTATTCTCTTTCAGTCTTTACTTTCAGATCACCCCACATGGATATTGTTTAAATCCTTATTAGTGGATGGCAATATCTGATTATTATATTGTACTATGTGTTCTATGCGATCTTAGCACGGTGGTCTTTTGAGGGACCGATGCATAATACTATGTGCTACACTGTGATTCATGGCTAGGCTAGTCCCTACTAGGATATGGCTCGATCTGAGGATTCCTATTATATGCATAATATTTCTGGGATAACCCAGACTGAACCTAGTAAGCCGTACAAGTTATTGGCCAATTATGTAATTGGACTTGATTGTGCATTGTACCTTCTGTAAATAGTTTAGGGACATAGACTATCATGGTACGATGGCCTAACCCTTGTCCTTGTTTGGTTGTAGGGTTAGATTTTTGTATCACGATAGGCTATGAACCAAAACTACGAGTCAGGACTATATATATTTGTATATATTTATTCTTCCTGGTTTTATTTCTTCATTCGTGCTTCCTTTGTAGTACTTGCTATTTGGGGTCTAACCCCACTGGTTTTGCATGGCCAGGTTTAGAGCCAGCACCCAAGGATCAAGCGTACTTTCTCCTGAATAATGGCGGACACCATACGGATGACCGTTAAGGGACACGAGTGGGCTTCTTGATCACTGCTCATTATTGCATATTTTGCTCTTTTGGACGTTTAGCTATCGGCATTTGTTAGCCGTAAATCTAGATATTTAGTCTTCTTACATGATTGTAATTAATCAGACTGTAGTTGATCATGGTCATGTACTTTTGCTACTCTGCCAGCTTATTATTTTGTGTGGCTGGTTTCCAGAATATTGTGGCAGGATATTTGGGATACCTTACTTCCTTGTCATACATATTCTATGTTTAATATCCTTACTTAACTGATTGAGACATTAGATGTTCTTTGTGACCCTAAGTGACTTTCTTGTGGTATACACCCCTTTGTCTAGTTACAAACGTGACCGTCGTACGACGTTCTATACCATGTATGGGGGAGCAGGCCATGTCCGTCTCCGTATTTTTGTACTGGGGATTAATAGTAGCCATAGTTCTATGGTAGATCTCAGAGTATAGTTAGTAATTGGTACCCATGGTATTAGATCATAAGAGAATTAGGAGAGAGAGTGGGGTATCGGTTTATGATTTTAGGTGTTTGTGGCTATGTCGTTATGCATATTTTTGGTGCATATAGTTATGGGATCCATGCAAAATTAGGTATCATAAAATTTGTGTTTGAGTACCAGTATAGATTAGATATTCTATGGGTGGTTGATACTTAGTTGTGTCACAAAGAGGAGAATGCAAATCTATGAGATGTGTTGGTAAAGGTGTTAGGGTAGAGTGGTACGCATAAGTGTATTGGTGAGTATGTTAGTATTAGAATTGTGCTGGGCTAAACAATATGACTTGTGTATTGTGTTGAGTGTTGTGCATTAGTGTGGGTAGATGTGAGTCCACATGTATGTGTTAGTAAGGATATATCACCTAGTACTTTAGAGTGTTGATGTGATATGAGTGATATATGGAGGAGGGAAGTAAAGTATCTAGAATTGTGTGCACATTGGGTGATATGTGAAGGAGGGCTTGAGTGGTGAAGTAGAGTACTAGTGTGGGTGTTTCATGAGTATCCTGCAGTGGGAGTCTGGGTATTAGGAATATTAAAAGACAGTCGGAAGGGTAGGCTAGTGCCAAGTTGGTATTCTGAGTTATTAAGTGCATGTTTCAGGTATAGTTATGAGTTAGTATTTATGTACCAAGAGTGCTTTGAGTGTGTTAGAGTGTGTAAGTGTCCAGGGTATATTAGGATTAATATAAAGTATTATGTGATATGTATAGTGTATTAGTTTAGTATCAGTAAGTACCATGTGTGTGATATTATCAGTTAGGTGCATCATTGTAATATTGATGAAGGGAGTAAAAGTGCAGATGTTCAAGACAGTAAGGGAGGATGGGTAACCTATGTAGGAGTAAGTTTCAGTGAGTTGGATACATTACAAGTGTATTGGAGTATATGAGTAGTTATGTATCAGTGAACTGTACGATGGTAGAATGGTACTAGTGTGATAATAGTGTCTAGTATTTAGTATCATAGTGGGTAGAAAGTAATTATATATGTTATATTGATACTAAAATACACGTGAGCATCCTAGAGTGATTGTTGAGTGTTAGAATACGGGTATGCAACCAGATAACTAGATAGGATAAGTACCTTAGTGTCAAGATCCAGGGCACCTCAAGTATTATAGAGGTTTAGAATACAAGCACCCTAGTGGCTAGTAGGTATAGATGAGAACATGAGTAACTTAGTATGAGAGTATCACATAAGTGTCATATATAGGAGTTAATACCTTATATAGATAGTGTTAAGACTTGGGTAGGTATTCTATAGAGAGTATTCTAGATTATTATGTGCATGCCAATATGGTACATGAGTGTGTGTGTATATAGGTGTTCATCTACAAGTGGAATGGTTAAACAATGTTCTTGTATCTGTAAAAACTTTGACAGATATAAGACTTTATGTTTGTAAGCTAGAATAAGTATTGGCATACTAGTGAATGTGTTCTTGCGTTCCACAGAGATGTATAGGAAGTATGACTGTTGGTAGAGTATCTTTCCAGTACTAGTAAGTAGAGTATCCTAGATGTGTTAGTATAGTATCCAGGGTAGTATGTGCCAGTGAGTTAAGTGTACTCATATTATGGAACTATAGTGTATCATTAGTATTAGAAGAAGTAAGCCATTATAATAAGTATTGTTGCTAGGTTGAAGCTTAGTGAATAACTGGTGTAGGTGTCAGATATAGGTAAGGGGGTCCGATTAGGCCATTTGTGGCACAACAAATTGTCCCGCACCAACAAAGGGAGACACCCCAGCAGGGCAGGGCTTTTGTGATGACGGTCGAGGGACCGATCCTACAGGTGTTGGGTTAGCAGGTTCTAATCTTCTCTTTTCCTTTCCTTTTCATCTATTGATCTATGTGATTCTATAGTATCTTATAGTTTACACTAGTAATTTTGTGCTATAGTATAGTTAGTAAGTGACCCTGATAGAGACCATAACTATATATGTTTGATAACCCATAAATATTCCTTTCTCAATAGAATTGTATGTTGTATAATTTTAGGTATGATTTCCTTAGACCATAACTAGATGGGGATTTTGATTATATTGAGGATAATGATGAATAGACTATGATCAGTTAGAATAGAGGAGACGAGATGTATGAGGGGTACCCTATCTTTTGAACCATGAGATATTTCTTCAGTTCGTGCCTACTTCCATCCTTAAATTTTGAGAAAGAAACTTTTCTAGGGGGGGTATAATTATAACCACTTAATTCCAGGAGAAGGATATTTTTGTTATTTTAATAATTATTTAATAACTATATTAGTGATAATAAATATTTATTATAATATTGTTTGGTTCATGTGCTAGCTAATTAGAATGAACTAGTGTTAGTAGACATAGTTAGTACATTGTGTTAGTCCATGATGTAGTAAGTTGTATTAATTAAATGTGTTAGTTAATATATGCGAGTTATCTTAGATGGAACCTATCGTCCCAAGGGGCAATTCTGTGGGGCGCTCTTTCGCGCTTTTTGCGTATGTGGCACTCAATTTTTGAATAAACCCTCCCTTTAATTGGCCTTTTTTTACAAAAAGCAGCCAATCGATAAGGAAGGATGTTAGGGCTTTCTTATTCTGAACTTGCCAAATGTCTCTTCTATTAAGAAGACTCCTGGTCGTGAAGCTTATCCAGGAGATATTTTTTATTGAGCCTAGCAAGCAAAGCTACCTTCTCTAAGAGTGTGGCTGGTCATCTGAAAAGACCAGCTAAGCATCTGATACAACTGGTATGGAGATGTTAGGCCTTTGTCCCCGATGACGGGTCTCACACGACTCGAAGATAGAATATTCTATTCCATCACTAGTTAGATGCCACTAATTAATTAAGATGTTATCCTATGTCTAGGATTCTTCAAGAGCCATCTAAAAATGATTAGAAGAGTGTGGAAGGGATAAATTGGACCAACCACCAACATTCTCTCCTACCCAAAGTGGCTGGCACTAATACCTAGGAGAAATAAATCTCCATTAGTCATATCACACTCCATTCATTAGCTTTGAGCTTCTTCTTCCCCAAGCAAACCAATTCCCTACCAAATTTTATTCCAACCACTCTTAATTTCACTCATTCTCACCATCATGGAGGCCTAGGAGCTTGGAGAATATAAAGAGATCCATTAGAGAGGAGATTGCAAGAAGATCATGTCCAATCCACTCTTTGTGTCCACTTGAAGGAGTTCATTGGGATCTAACTTTCAATATGTATAAATATCACCTTATCTATCATTTTTCATGGTAGAATAAGCATTTAAGACTCTAGGAACCCACCCATGGCCATGACCAATCTATTAGGCCAAGAACTAGGTGGTATTGCCCCAAATCTAGGAGACCCATGTATATTTGAGTCCAAATTTGGGGAATTCCGAATTTGGAATACTAAGTGTTTATTATTTGGTTATTAGGTTTAGTTGTACCTAAATTATTTGTGTGTGGGTAGTTTCGTGTCCTCAATTGGATACCGAGTAGGCCGTATCATGATACACTATGGTACGTATCGGAGATTTTGGTATTTTGGGGGGTTTTGCTATTTGGTGCTCATTCTTCATTAATTTGCATTATATTAGTTAATATAACTATTCATATATCATAATTTGTGTATTGGTGGTGATTCATGGGTTTGAGACTAGTGTATCAAGGTGTTGTGTGTATTTTGATGTATCATAGTATTCTATGCACTTAAGGTGTTCAATTATTGGAGTGTTATATTATGTGTGTGTGCGTGTGTTAGTATAGTTGAGGGTGTAGCTATGGGTAGTTGGTAAGAAGTGAGGGGTATCAACCTTTTTGAAGTACTAGTAGGGATTCATAGGGGTGCCAGACTCGGGTAGCAGTCCCTTAGAACTGTGTGTAGGGTAAATGATAGTATGCATAGCAGTAGTTACTATCCAGTTTAATTTGAGGGGGAAAATGCAGGCAGTTGCTGCTAAGGATTAGTAGCAATGTAGCAATTCAAGATGTGTGCAGATAGATGTACAACTATCTGGTGCTCAAGTGTTGGACTCCACATTTCAAATTTTTCCTACAAATTGGCAGCAGGGATGTGATGGCTCAGGTTCAGTTATTGAACCTAAAGGGATCGGGTTCAGGTTTTGGGGATGGGCTGTGAGCACAAATGTGTGTTGGTAGTAGGCCTGTGTGATAGGGAGGAGTCTGATACTAATTAATTTTAGCTAAGGTATTATATTCATTTAGAGTAGTATTTTGAGGTAGTTATGGTAATGTAGCACCTAGATAAGTTGAGGGTACTAGTATCAGTCTTGAGTTAAGCTATGGTATGAGGATTGGGTTTAGGTTTATGATAAATACTTAAGTAGAGGAGTGGGTATGTATATATACTAGCATCTATAACCTAGTATACTCTATAATAATTAAGAGTGGCTTAGAATAACCTAGTATAGACCTAGTATCACTCTAGAAACCCAACTCCTAGGTAATTATGAACTCTAATTTTAGTATTGACCTAGTTTGAATACCAAGACTTAGAATTGACCCAGAATTATCCTCACAAGCTAGTTAAACATATTTATTACTCCAAAATATCTTTTGACATAAAATTTCATATTTAGGACTCTTGGACTCCAATTCTAGCACTGTTTGCTATTCCATGCTTAGGACCTCAAGAGAGTACATTCTCTGACAGTTTACTTTATTTTAATAATTACTATGATATTAGTATTAGTAGTAATATACTTGATTCCTGACACAATGGTACAATCGCTAGTATATATGGATTCTAATTAAGAGATGTCATGATTCAGATTCGTTGTATTAGTCGGGGGCTAGGAAGTATTTGTTGGTTATATGATTATACCCCAAAACCTGTGCATAGCTCACCTACCACATCACGTATGGTGTAGCCTGATCTTATATACCTGTGCATAGCTCCCCATATATGGTTGTGTATGTCCTGTTATCTATACTTGTGCATAGCCAATCATATATGGTAAATCTTGGTCCTATATTCGTGCATTATAGCTCATAGCTAATCATATATAATTATGCCTGACCATGTTACTTGTACTTGTGCTTAGCTAATCATATATGATTTAGCCTGATCCGTGTCCCCAAACTGATCACATAACAAACTAGTATTTCAAAATACCTAGATAGTTACTTTACCTCTTATATTCCAGTTCATACATGATGATACTGTTATATACCTGTTTATTTATTGTTCAATATTTACCTGTGGTATAATATCTGTCTTACCTGTTCCTTATATTTCCAACATTACTTCTCATCATATATTTCTATTACTTTACTGTTTTATAGTCCTTGTCAATTTAAATAAAACTATTGTTAGTTTAAGTGCTTTGCTCCAATCCTGACTGGATAACATTTTTAGGACTTGACATGGAGGACTTTTTTCCTACTTACTAAGGACCCCAGGAGGGTGAGGTTGTTGAGTATGATCAAGGTGCTTAAGAGGAGCAGATTCTAGTGGAGATATAGACACAGCTCATAGCAGCTTAGGTAGACTTAGTATTTCTATTGTACTGGATTTGTCTCCAGCAACTTAGACTATTAAGATATTATTATTTTGATTCTTAGACTTATGTTGGTATTGATAGACTTATTTAGACTTGTTGATGTTAATGACTATCCAGACTTGTGACCTTGAGACTTTTATTGCTTTATATCATATCATGTCATTTCTTCCTTGTAGATTATGGTGATTTACTTGATGGTTATTAGATTTGAGCATGTAGTTCTAAATTGACCTTGTCGGGATGGGATATCGGGATGGGATAAGTCTAGAATAAACCTTTCTTTGAGGTAGACCCTTAAGAAATTGACCGTGAGTAGATGGAACTGACCCAAACTGTTGGATGTCCCTTATTTGTGGGTGGGTCAATGGTAGTGCATTTTTGGTTCAAGTTGGTATTAAGATTGGGTAGAAGTCTCTTAGAATTGTCAAACTTCAGTTGGCCCTAAGAAGAGAGATGGGTATGGTCCCTATCAGCTTCCTAGCATGATATGGGTTGCCTGTGAATACTAGATTTAGCTGTCGGTATAACTAACCATAGAGACTTGATCAAAAAGTTATGTTGGTTGTCGGAGACCTATATGATGACCCTATTAATGTTGCATGGATAATGTAACATTGTGTGAGACTCGAATAGTATAAATTATGATTCGTCCTATGTTCAGTAGGTGTTTGGATAGTTTGTTGCAAGATTTGTGTATGAGTATTTTAGGATAACAGGTAGTCAGAATGGTTAAACTGTTGGATGGATAAGTTTGGAAATTGATGGTTACTTAAGTTGGATTTGATTGCTTCGACTGGAATGGAAATCAATAGTGGGTTCGGTTGGATGGAATATCTTGGTATGGTTTCTTTTGGAATTAAGTCGGAATGATAAATAAATCATAAAAAAAGATAGAAATATTGCTTGAGAATTTTGATGAAAATTGTATACGTTGGAAAGAGAAACTTGATATGTGATGTGGCTAATGCGACTATTATACTGGACAGATTATGATCATGAAACTATAATAAAATTTTGTGGCTTGGACATTAACATGACCAAAGAGAACTCTGGATTCATAAGAATTTTGATGCTACTAATGTTGGAAAAAAGTTTGCTAGAAGTTTGAATGAAAGAAATTACAAAATGGAGGAAACGGTCAGAACGATTATAAATATACTTAGGTCATAATAAAAAGACGATGGATGATTTCTTAATCTAATCAATCAAAGTTGGATGGATCAAAACAATGTGACGATGGATAAAATTATTCATAAGAGGTGCGAATGACAAAATTGATATTGAAAAAAAATACTGCAATTCAGAATTAATGAAAATTTTGTCATGGTCTGTTTGTTCAAAATGATTAAAGTATCATGATTGGGTTAACGGCCTAACCTGGGCAGTCCCCAAGGATTTATATATTTTGGTAGAATTAGAAGATAGTGATTGTGGCAAATAGTTATACGAAGGAACACTGTAATTGAGATAAAATATTTTTATATATGTCGGACAGAGAGGATGATGGTGAATATTGAGAAGTACTTAGACCGAATTTTGATTGCAACGTATTGGAAAGATATTGACAAGATTGACCGAATAAGTGTCATAAGAAATTAGAGTTATAAAAAATTAATGTTAAAGAACATCTTGGTCGAAAGTATTAAATGATCAGTAATGAAGAATGGAATTACCGCTATAGTTGTTTGGTTTCTCCAACCATTTATATTGGTTGAGTGCATTATATTTCGGGGACACTTGAAATGTATGTACGATCCAGACGAAGTGGTAAACATAATTTAAATGGAGCTGTAGGAGAGTATTGATGAATGGAAGAACATGAACAAATTATTTGGAAAGAAAAAGAGATGGTTGGAATGCATAAGAATACGAGATTCATGAATGAGCAATATTGACAAGGGATGAAAACAGGGTATTGAGCTATAGCTGGCATAGAACATTTTCTTGGGATGACTTAAGTGATATGTTGAATTGAGTTATTTCTTTAAGTTTTGATGACAAAACTTTTTTTGAGTGCTATATTTTGTAATACCCTACTCCGCGAAAAGGCATTACGCTGGAATTATAGATGGATCAGACTGATGGAATACAAGTGGTATGGGATATCGAGATGCTTGGTGTGATGATATTGTATTTCTTAACTTGGCCGGATGGGATATCTTATGCGGCATGGTTCTAATGTATGATTATGCCAAGTTAGAATACTATCCATCGTGTCAGATCAATCTTGAGGGATCGTAGGTGAATGTGGGATCATGACTTGGAAATGATATTTATATAAGTTAGTGGATCTGTCCCTTCTCCTCTACTCATTTATGACCTAATAAAATGAATGCTAGTGTTGCTTTATTGTATGTCATAACTATATGCTTCTCGAGTCCACATAATGATAATGATGCCTTATGTTCAATGCTGCTATAATTAATAAAACACACGAATAATGAACTGCTAGTACTATTGATAAAAGAATGCTATAAAGTAAGTCTACCATGAGAAAGAAGTAATATTATGCAATCTACTTCATATGAGGGTAATACTGAGAATGGAACATTGCATATTTGTACAGGTATAAGTGCATCAGTGGACAGTAACTATGACAAAAATACTTCATATGCGAGTATAATTATGGTTTGGTACTACCGGACCACGAGAAGGTCTGTAAGTTGGGATCTATGGGTCACCAACCGATATGAGAATGAGCAAAACAAGAAGGATCAATAATGCGAGGCTTTACTTACATTTCTTTACCATGCAATTTATGCTTAGATTTTATTTGCGTAGTCATTGCATATCAGGGATAACTTGTGCACAAGGTTTGGTAAGTTTTCTCGAATGAGATGCACCAGGACACCAGGATCGTTCGACCTAGGAGGAAACATAGTGCTTTGGTGGATCAGGTATAAACGAGTCATTCATTGGGGATCACAACCTCATAAATGGCACTTTGTACACCCTTTGAAGTCATATATGACACATCTCTCGTAGTATGAAAGCATATCACCAATAACCCTCATGTAGTTAGGCTGCATACTAATGAGAATATTTATGCAGGCTTAACATTTTCTCTGTAAGAATGATTCGTGTAACTACCATATTTCTAGAATAGAGGTATTTTTTATCATTTTATATTATTGTGTTTATATTTTATTTTATATATAATGTGTATCATATATATATATATATATATATATATATATATATATATATATATATATATATATATATATATATATATATTATAAATAATATTATTATTGGTTAGTAGATTGGACTATTTGGCTTGAGTCATTAGTTAGTCATGACTAAATTAAGTCTATTAAACCTATTTAGACTCAAGAATAGAATATTCCTTCTATAGGATTAGTTGATCCTATTCGTGAGAGAATGAGAGGGGCATTTGTGTCATTTCTGCAAGAAGTCAGGTCACCTTTGGGAGAGCTGCCAGAAGAAGCTTGGACTTTGTTTTCACTGTGGTACTGTAGGACATCAAGTGAGGGATTGTCCCATAGCCCACCCAGCTCAACGTACAGCTCCGGACCATATGGGTCCCACTAGGCCACCTATGGCACAATATCATGCCCAGCGCCCGTAGAGGGAGATACCCAGCAGGGCAGGGCTTTTACGATAACAGTCGAGGAGGCCGATAATACAGGTGATGGGTTAGCATATTATTTTTCTATGTTCCTTTCTATCTATTTGATTGATTCCTTAGTACATTTAGTTTGCATTAGTAATTTTTATGCTAGAATATAATTAGTAGTATGTCCTGACAGAGACTGCAATATCCTGACAAATAGAGACTATAACCATGCATGCTTGTTTTCTTTCTTTTGATTGCATGTTGTATGATTGTAGATAGGAATTTCTTAGAATCTAATTATTGGGGGTTTGAACGTAGTAAAAATTTTAATGAGTAGGTTATGACTGGCCAGAGAGAGACATAGATGTCTTAAATTTTAAGGACAAAATTTTTCTAAGTAGGGTAGACTTGAAACTACCACATTTCTAGAATATGGATATTTTTGTCATTTTGTATTATTATGTTTATATTATATTTAATATATATATATATATTATAAATAGTATTATTATTGGTTAGTAGGCTAGACTATTTGGCATGAGTCATTAGTTAGTCATGACTAGATTAAGTCGATTAAACCTATTTAGACTCAAGAATATAATATTTCTTTTATAGGATTAGTTGATCCTATTCATGAGAGAATGAGAGGGGCTATTGTGTCAATTCAAATATTTTTCAACCTAACCCTAACCCTTTCGAGGCTATATAAGTCTCTTTATTCATGAATAACCTCCATTTGCTTTCCTTATTATTTTATTCCCAAATGTAGAAGCAAACCCTAATCCCTTTTCTACCAAATCCACATTCATTTCTTCATTCTCAACCCATTTTAAGGATCTTGGAGAAGTAAAAGAGAAGCTTTGGTGTGGAGCTTGCTTGAAGGAGGTGTCTATTCCATCCTTTTGTGTCCTCTTAGTGTATTATATTCGGAATCCATCTCCCAATAGGTAAAACTCTTGTCCCTCTTATTATTTCAGTTTTAAATGATGAAATAAACCCTTAGGGACCTTCCCTTAGCTAAGGGCTACCCATAGGAATAAGAACTAGGTTCATAGGAGACCTATAGAGAAAGTTACATTGACTTGTGTGTCCATTTGGGAAAAAATCCGAATTTGGACACCAAGTATTTGATTAAATATTTATTGTACTATTTATACTCTATTTTGTATATTGAATGATGTTACTTATTAATTTGATGGTGTATGATTATAATTAGAGGGTGTGGGTTAGTATCATGGTGCACATTAGGTGTTTGTTGATTTGATACTATAGGTATTTATACAAGTTAGACTGTGTTCATATGTTAAGTATTAGTGTATATGGATATATGAATATATAGATAGCATAGTCTATTTATATATGTATTTATTTGGGTGTTTTGTTGAGGTGGTTGATGTTAGGGGAATGCAATGGTAAACAACAACTTTGGGGGAACTGTCACAGTGCAACAGTATCTGTGGGAGCACTGTTTTATATTAGCAGTAGTAGTATCATAAGTTGGTGTGGATCAAGTGCTTAGCATTGATGGTGAATCTTAATATAGTGTGTCATTAGTATCATTGCATATAGGGTGTTTGTGTATATGAGTATATGTGGTTTTGAAGATGTTTTGTGATTTAGGATTGTGGTGGTGTATTATGCTTTCGGCATCTTGATTTGAAGAGTGGATATCCTAACTTGATAGTTGAATGTCCCAGAGTTGAGAGTTGTCCAGGGGCGGTGCATACGTGCACATCTGTACACTATATCAGTATGTCGGCCTGCTGTGTACAGGTAGTAGGTTAATAAGTATTATTTTGAATTACAACATGTCAATGGAGGGTTTGGAGTGGTGTATCTGCTGCTGCTAGTAACAGTACTAGGATACTCAGGTTGCCACAGTGAAGTATGGGCTTGTGTGTGAGTATGGTGGTTGCTATTGCAGTGTGTTTTGATGTGTGGACATCTCAGGTTGCCTGGTGCAGGTAGAGGGTCGGGCAAGGTAGATGTTGTGTAGTGAAGAGAAGGGGTGATGAGAGGAGTGATGGTTGCAGTTGTTGTATGCAACTTGTTTTGTTGTATAGCACTGCAAGTGAGGGTATTGGTCAACCTTGTGTAGGCAGTTAACCATTCCAGGCACTACAGCAAAGTACATGAGTGTGTGATATTGCTGTTGACTGATATAGGGTAATTGGATGCATATCTGTGTTGCCAGATACCTTACACCTAGTTTTAGTTGGTCTATTTGTTGGCTTTAAGTGTGGAAAGTTTGTTACTAAGTACTGCTTAGGTTCAGAGATTTAGGTTGGTCTTATGTTTTTGTTTGGGTTCAGGTTCAAGTATTTGAGTTTAGAGTGCTATTGTAATATTTTGATATTGAACATGGGCTTCCCAAATGATTACTAATATTGGTATCATCTAATTTTAATATAGGTGTTAACTGATCCTGAGTTGCAGGATAGTTGAAGATAGGGAGGAAATGGTTGCTCAGTCTTGGAGTGTTTAGTAGGTCTGGGTAAGTGGCAGTTGGAAGGAAGCTTGTGGTAAATTACTGTAAGTGAAGTAAGGTTAAATGTTCCAGACCTGGGAGCATATGGGATGTTTATTTGGTATATCAGTGTTCTCAGTTAGTAATGTTACTAATAAGATAGTTGTGGTATCGGTGATTAAGAGAAATTACAGGTAGCATGCTCAGTTGGCATCAGTGGGAGACCTTTGGATAGTAAGTAAGGTGTCTGCTTAGTTTGGGAAGGGTAATATGGTGTACCTAGTATTTAGTGAGTGTGTTCAGATGTCAAATAAGAAAATTTTGGGCGTGACAGTGCTAAGGCTGATACACTAGCATCAGTAAGTGTCTGAACACAGAGGTGTGAGTGAGTGTATATATATATATACAAGTGTGTATTTATACAAATGTATAAGACTATGTATACATATAGGGATGAGTTGGGGTAATATGGGGGAATTAAGTGTCCATGGTAGTATCAATAGGTTAGTATGAATGCATGTGAAGTTGGGTCTTGATGGAAGTTAGCACTAGTGAGTAATAGTGGTGGGTTATTAGCTATGTTATAAGTATTAATGTTAAGATACACCGAGGTATTGTGGGTATCAGTTGGTCAGTCTAGGTATTGCCAATGAGTGTTAGGTAAGTGTTAAGGATAAGCAAGATATCTTAGTTAGACTAGAATATTAGTTAATGAGTAGGTATAATCAAGATACCATAGTAGAGGGGTCACTTATATACTAATAGCACTTAGTATAGCTAATATTAACTAAGTATTAATTATTACAAATAGAATACCTTAGTACTAACTAGTATAACCTACGTAATAACTAATAGGGCCTAATATTGACTAATAGACCTTTTTAAGACCTAAACAAACCTAGTATAACAAGGTATTAACCTAATTAGACTAGTATTGACTAATATACCCTAGTATGGAACTAGAAATTGCCTAACAACCTCATTTTAACCTAGTTAATCACTTTTATCATTCGAAACACCAATTAACATTGATATCTTATATATAGGTCTTTATGACTCTATTTTGGACTTTGATCCTCATACTTTTCTCAGGACCACAGGAGAGTACATTCTCTGATAGTTTTTATTATATGGCATTTATAATGATTCATGTACTTATTGATGTTCTACTTGATTCCTGACACGATGGTACACGGATTGGTATAATATAGATTCCCGTTATGAGATATTGCCTTTTTCTTTGTAAGTTATCCTTACTGTACAAGTATTTTTGTGAACATGTCATGGTTTGGATCCACTGTACTAGTTGGGGGTAGGGAAGTACTAGATAGATGTATGATTATACCCTTACTGTGTAAGAGAAAGTACTATGATTGTTAATCAAATACCTCACGTATGATTAGCCAGGCCCTATCCTATTATGCAAGTTCCTATGCCGATCACATGACAACACTAATACTTCAAAACACATAGATAGTATAGTTCTTTTCGGTCTATTTTATATTCATCGAGATACTCTCTATTGTTTTGTCTACATTGTATTCACTATTGTATATCTATTGATCTGACTATTTATTCTCTGCCACATAGTTGTGCTTATCCATTTCCTATATTGATATTGTCAGTTATGATTCAATTATTTATTCTCATCTTGTATTGCACACTCTATTACTGATTTATACTCTTCGTCATTTAACCGAAACAACTATTAGGTTATACTCATTCTATCCTTATTGGATATTTTTTTCTAGATGACTATTTAGAGGATTGCAGTCTTACTTTCTACGTACCGCACAAGGGAGTAGTAGATATGACCTTATAGCTCAGGCATGATTGCCGGGAGATCTAGCCGGAATCTCCAGTTATATTAGTTAGTTCCTTCTAGCATTTTGGTACCAGATTTGTTTTCGACATATATTTGAGAGGATGTTATTGCTTAAAGTTTAGATATTATATTATTATTTAGACTTTGTGGTTGTGATTTAGATTCTTCTTTTGATATCTTATTGTGCTTTAGTTCTGTGAATGAGTATTTCATATTATATTCTTATATCTTTGTCTCCTTATGGAGTTGGATATTTGTGTGAGATTGATTAGATAGTATTGTGACCTAGGCAATGTTCTACCGTCGATATTGTAACATAGGCTAGACGTACCCGCGCACTCGTGCCCCTATATCGGGTGCAGGTCGTGATAATTTGTATTAATTATGCGGTGGCTAATCCATGTTTTGCAGGGATACGACGAGTGGGTTGTTGGTAAGAATCGCTGTTAGACGATATGTACATATTTCATATATATTCAATGTATACTGTTGCTTCCAAAGTATGTTTCATTATGCTGCTGAATACTCTGATCATTGAAATGGACCTAGTCCTAATAGAAAGATTACTATGTTAATATGCATGCTTTTTACATGAATACCTAGTGTCGGTTTAGGCGAGTGGTCTAGTTTCTGCTCACCAGTACGCGATATGTACTGACCCACGTCTGTGGGCATCCCCAAGTACTCATTATTGGGGAGTGGCTGAAACATATTCTGAGGCATCGAAGCATTGTAAGGGTGCACAAAATCTCTTCTTTCATTGGATGCATCTTCTGTTATAAAGGGCATAATGTATGGAATAGTATAATTCTGTTATATCAGTGAGATTATAAGCCAAGTGGACAAATATCAATGTAAGTCAATTGGCCAAGTATTAGTTGTATCTAAGATCTTTGTAAAATCTTTTATAAGACATGTACTCAATTATCATTATCAATAAAGAGGCTTTTTATTATATTCATTGTGACTTTAATTTGTCTTCTTAATTTTGCTGCGATGTCGTTATTTCTGAGATATACCATGCCTTGTCTATCTTCTTGCCTTGTACAAGTGCAATCTAGGTTTGTATGGCATCACGTCCGTGGCTACTTTCGGTTCTTCAAAATTGGGGCATGTGTCACGTCCCAGTCCCAAAATACTGAGGGACTAGCCACGTGGTAATGTCCAACAACACAACTCCAATAGACAAACCCAATTTAATAGACCCGTTAGAGTGCACTTAAGCTGTAATATAGATAAATAAGGTCTACTACTCCTGTCACAGTATATAATATAAACTAATCTCATCCATAGACAGTAATCACAATACAAGGAGATAGAATAGTCAAAAAATAAATAATAGAAACTGCCATCACAAGTCCAAAACTATATAATGTCACGGGGAATAACCCGTCATCAAAACTAAAGAAAAGAAACAAAACTGAGTACATATATCCAGTGGTCACAGAAACAAGTCTCAATATCTTTAGAACATGAAAATTAAATGAAAGACAATCTCTATCTGCAGTACTATAATACTCGTATACAAGTGAAAACGTACTCGTCCGTTAAACCACCTTATTTCATACATATACTAGGGGTACTAGTGATAGTAGTAATAATAGTAGTAGGTACGTACAAGTCCTGTCAAGGTACCTGCAGTATTATAATACTAGTAGAGTTTGGCAGCCCAGCGGCACGGTAAGTTCTCCCTAACCGCATGTATCTCACGCCTCATGTTACGAAACTCAAGATAATCTCTATCTATCAAGTCAAAGTATAAATAATAGCACTAATACAAGTCTCCAGCCCTATCCTAAAATAGAAGCTGGGATCCTCAAATATCTCAAGATTGGCTCATGTACATGAAAGTCGAGTATGTAAGAGTAGCACGAGTAGGTAAGCTCTGACAATGCAACTAACGATACCCGAACTCCACGTTCGGAAGTCAAAACCCGAATGTAATCCTGAAGCTAAGTATCGTGGCAGTCATAGGTAATAACAATTCAAAGCAATAAAAGAAATAACAAAAATAAAATAATTAGAGCACAATCTATTGTGAACAAGGCAAGGTACACTTGTCTTGTGTCTACTGCTGTTATGTAGCGATTTCTAAGTCCACGTCCGATGGTGCTGTGTCTCCGACGTGCCCTGTCAGTAATATATAAACAAATACTTAATTCTAATATTTACTACTTTTGTATAAATTATAGAGTCGTCACGCGCTCGTCAACCACGTCACATTGTTGGTGCCAATGATACTATGCATGACTAGTGTGGTATTTCATACGCTATCGTACACCCCATGTTACGTTCAACCATAACATGGAGAACACGCATATACGCATATAATATATATATAATTTAACTTTATAATTGTATGCATATTTTTATATATACGTATTCGTTATTTTATACATGTAATACACACGTACATGCTATATATATATATATATATATATATATATATATATATATATATATTCTGAAATAACACCCAATAATTTCTGAAATTAATGTTAAAATGTGAATTTAAATTCTTTAAAATTCAACAACTCATATTGCATGCTATAACTTAACAAAACCTATAAATGTGCTTGCATGATCAACTAGTAGGTTGCATGGGTTATATACAAGAAGGGAGGGGGTTCTTGATCATGTATGGAGGGGTTCTTGGCTCTCTAACATATACATACATACATACATACATGAAAGAATGAGGGTTTGATCAACTTACCAAGTCTTGATGCATACGGGTTTCGGCCGAAGTCCGACTGCTTTTCGACTTCATGAAGGAGTTACTCCGCCTTTAGGTCGACCCGTAGTCGACGGAGAGTGGTCGTGGGGTGGTGGAGAGGTGGTAAACAGCTGCCAGGGGCGGCTGCTGCTGCTGTGGGCCATAGGTTAGAGGAGGAGGTCGTCGGGTTGGTGTTGGTGTTGTTGTCGGGGGTGGTGTTGTTGTTGGTGGTGGGAGAAAGAATGAGATGGAGATGTGAAGAAGAAGATGGGAAGGAGAGAAAGCACACATGAAGAGAAGGGAGAGGTCGGCCGCAAGTTTGAATGGGGGTGGGATTCCTAGCTTAGAATATGTTATATATATATGTTGGTATTAAATGAATGAATGGATGGATGGATATAGGCTAAAATCCAATGGTTAAAAAAGAAGGTAAGGGTATATAAAACTTGTATAATCAGTGGAAAACCTCCTTGGGCTGTGGGTTGGTCCCTCCCCTCTCCCATGTGGTGTACATGAGGTACAATATAAGTAAAATGGTCTATTGGAGCATGCCAAAATAGGTAAATACTGAATTTAGATTAAAAGAGAGTAAAATATGGGATTTGGTGCGGGAAGAATAGTGTTTTGTGTGTACAAATATGGAGGATGGGTGTGTGGTATTGTGCAAGGGCTAGACAAATTGGTTTGCGGGTTCAAGTTGGGATTCGTTCTCGGTTTGGTTTAATTATTCAAGAAAGGTTAGCTTTTAACTAAATAATTGTGCGGTGTGTTTAACATTATTTTTGGAGCCTGTAAGTACTCAACTAAATGTAACACCGAAGTCATACGCTTAGTAGGTCATGTTTGGCTAGGTGTTATATAAATCAGTTTCGGGATTTGAGGTCACGTTGCCCATCTAAATTGATTGTAATGGAAAAATAGTGTTTCTAAAATCAATTAGCTATTTTGTAAATGCACTAATAAAATACTAATACTTTTTAAATAAAATAAAATATAATTTTTTACAGTAATAACCTTAGTTGAAATTCAGGAGGATTACAGCGTGACAAAAGGAGACCTCCAAGTTGGGAAGCATGAGGCAAAGGACAACTCTTCTTTCTCTTTTTGCACCTATTTTTCGAGACGCTGTCGGATTAGTGCAGCTGGTTGCAGTCGCTAAAATACGGACTGCCTGGCTGGAAGAGTTGTTACTTTGGCATAACAATAGTTGATGATAATGCTAGCACAAGTATTTCCTGGAGAAGGAACTTCATGCGTTTGTGACTTATCATGTCACGCAAATCGGACGAGAGAAAATTTATCTTTAAACCCTCTTTTTGTGCATGGCTAAGCCTAGCGCATAGGTGTAAGGGTAAAGCATTTGCTCCCTGACTTAATTTGTGCACAGAGGCTGTACCCAAGTCATTTGTGGAAGGCTTTGAAGCTGACCCACTTCATGCCACAGCTTGGCTGGGCGCATGGGTCAGTTTTGCACAACTTTTCGTCAACAACATGCATTACAGTTAATGACGCATACTTTCAGTTTGTAACCTCCGATTTCCAAATTTCCGAAATAATTAAATTTTAATTTAAATACCAAGTTATAAAATATTTTCTCCTTGAATTCTTGTATTTGATTTTTGACAATATTTGATTTTAGAAGGTGATTTAAAAATCTTTTATAAAAATCATTTTTTCTAAATGTCGCTTTCTTATAAAATAAATAGATGAATGATGATGTAAATATGATACTCTAGCTTCGAATATTTATTGGCTTGAAATCATAAAATTATTTGTTTAATAAAATTTTTGAAGGACTAGTTGTTTCATAATAAATTTTCATATCCATTTTGGAATAGTAAATAAATAAATTACATATTTTCTAGGGTTTTGAAATATGGGTTGATTAGTAGCTAATTTAATCAGTTAGCCTGGAAGCCTCTTAAAACATTTTCATAAATTATATTTTTCTATTAAATTATAAGTTTACCATCTTCCATTTACACCCTCATTTTTTCCCACATGAAAAAACTCATTTATATATGATCTGGGCCATCCATTATTGGGCCAATCCTCACCCTTCATCCCACACTCTCTCTCCCTATTTAAGTCCCTCATCACCATTCCCAAGAAACCCTAACTAGCCCTCACAAATTCCCACAAGCCACAACCATCACCATTTTTGTGTGCTCGTGTCCGTGTGTCCAGCATTACCGTGTCAGCCGTGTTGGCCTCGGGTCCGACCCCGGGTGTCCTACCGTATCCATTCATTTCCTGTGTCCAGATTTACAACATTACAATCAGATTTTCGTGTCCGATACACCCGGACACATCCACCTCCACCACAGCAAACACCCAACCCTGTGTCCGACACACCCGGACACGTCCACCCCATACCACACAGCACCACCATCGTGTCCAGCTCTGGACACGAACCAAAACCTTGACACATACAGAGAAACCCTAACCCTAGATTTAGCCTCGCCGAGCCGGTGGCCGCGGATCACCCCCTCGTCGTCAAGCTCCGGTGGCTACAGGACCTCCCCCTCAGCATCGACCACCGCCGAGTTCGAGCACCCGCCGCCTCGAAGCCGCCGCCGCTCTCGAGTTCCACGCCGCCGCCTCAGATCCGGAGCCGACGCCGCCGCCGAGTTCGATCGTCGCCTTAGCAGACCGCGCCGACGCCTTGCTGGCCGACCCCGGCGAGACCTCCTCCGCGTCGACGGGAGACTCCCCAAACGTGAGCCCCTCTTTCTCTTCCCCCTTTTCTTCTGTTCTGTGAAGTAATGGTTAAGTTAATTAGTTATATATTAATTAGTTAGTTAATAGATAATTAGTTTAGTTAATATCTGATTAGATTAGTTAATTAATTTATTAATCAGTTAATTATTTATTAATCGATTAATTATTTAATTAATCAGTAATTAATTTATAATTAGTAGTTAAGTATATAATCAGTAGTTAATTTATATTAGTTATTAATCAGTATTAATTTATTAATCAGTAGTTATTTGAAATCAGTTAATTAATTTCATAATCAATTAGTTAATTAATGTAATTAGTTTAGTGATAATGTAATTAGTTTAGTATATGTAAATAGCTAGTTTTATGTAATTAGTTATTTAGTTATGTAATAATTAAAAAGGGTTTTTGATTTTGTAAAATATAATAAATCTTGGGGTTTATATTGTTAATAAAAATATAGTTTCAACAATAAAAAAAAATTAGTTCAAAATTTGTTTATTGGACTAGTAACCAATTTTTGCTATAGATATAAAAATATATGATGGCTTTTACATAAATTCTAGATTTTTTATAAATAAACTTTTAATTGTTATTATTGTTCAAAATAATTTTGAAACGGTTTTCATTAAACTAAGGTGTTACCTTAATTACAAACAAACGACCATTTCTCCTATTAGCCTGGTATCCTTATCTCGGTTTTCGTGCCGAACTCCGATCATGGACTTCTTTATATAGTTTCTAGCTATTTGGACTGCTCCGGACCCATTGGAACTAACTACTACTTCATTGGGATCACCTTGAGAAGTGTGGCATTATGTACGTTCTTGATTGTTAATATACATATATAAAAATGTTTGATTGACATATATACACAAATATGTATTTTGGTATATAATATATATATTTATATACCTCTATTTAGTGTATATACACATACACGTATTTTGTACAACTACTAATAGACACTTATATATATATTATATACGTTTTATTGGTATATACTCTGAGTGTAAATGTGTATTATATACGTATTCCTACTAGATGACCCTAGTTGACTAGAGCCATGCCTGGCATAGCCCTGAGGCCAGGGTATTGCTATTGTGTGTTAGTGTAGTATCTGATACAAGTGATATTGTTATATGTTTATAGGACTGTCGGATTCTCCAGACGATACTCTGGGACAGGACATTGGTATTAACAGTTAAGGACCCAAGGCGAGTACATTCTCTGATTAGTTTCTAATTTATGATATCTCCTATGTTCACTGTATCTAGTGTAAATATCCATGCTCTTGACACGCTGGTTACACGGATTGGTATACACGGATCTCGTCATGAGATATTATTCCTTATTCATGGTGTAGCTTGTACAAGACTTGTTTTCCTTGTTATCTTGTGCATGTACAGACACTGATTCCCGGGGAGATTTGCTACCTTCCTAGGGAATCCCGTGCCATAGTGTACCATGATTGGATCTACTATACCAGTCGGGGGTGGGGAGTATTTTAGTGTAGATATGTGATCATACCCAACTTTTCATGCATCATAGCTCACCCCACATCTCACGTCGGGTGCGGCCTGACCATCTCCATGCTTCATAGCTGTTACGTGTGATTAGCCTGACCTATACATGCATCATAGCTAACCAACGGTTAGCCTGACCTTCGTGAATCATAGCTAATCACATGTAACCAGCCTGATCAAGTTCCCAAGCCGATCACATGTTAAAGCTAGTACTCACACACTTAGTCATAGGTTCTTGCTCATGGACATATTGTTTCTTCTCCTGCATTTACTTACAGTATTTCCAGCATTTCTTTTATTTCTCGTACCTATACATGCTTCTGGTATATTTCCATCTAGAACTGCTACATAGTTTATATCATTAATATAGAACTGCTATTTAGAGATGTACTTTGCTCCTTCCTGACTGGAAAATATTTTTCCAGACTGTGACCTTAGTAGACTGGTTTCTGACACACTTGGGGATTGGAAGTTAATGATTGCAGGTTTGATTATCTTGTCGTTAGACTTGTCTTGTATTTCTTGCTTGCCTTGATATCTCATCGTGCTTTAGTTTATGTGATTGAGTATTTTTAGCATTATTCTATGATATCCACGTCTACTTATGGAGTTGGGTATTCACGTGAGTATGAGTAGATAGTTACATGACCTAGACAGCATTCTACCGCCGATGCTGCGGCGTAGGCTGGACGTACCCACGCACTCGTGCCCTAAACCGGGTGCGGGTCGTGACACAGTTGGTCGTTTAAGCAGTTGCTTGAGCGTGCATGTCTCGTACTGCCGTAGATTTCTGTAAACAAGCACGTGCTGGCACATAGTACATAGATTCCAAGATCTTCCCGACTCCAGAAGGTTGGTGCATAGAGTTGATTCCACAGGAGATCCTGTCAAAGATAGACTCTTTCTTTCCATCTTTGGTGCATGTAGGGGTTCACATGCGCCTGATGTTAGGTGTGGAACACCTCTTCTTTTGCACTCCTTTCAGTGAGCACATATTTCTCTCAGAAGCATGCGTAGATTAAGAGGAGGCTCTGGCTCCTAGGTTCTTGGTATCGTAGTATTTTCCTCTACCAGAACCTAAGTGTTGAGCACTCTACTTCTCAGGAGTGGTTGCCGAATGGGCACTGACAGCCTACATAAATGCATGACAAGCGCCTTTAGCATCGGACACAGGGAGCGTATCCTCTGTAGTTTTTGGGTATGCCACATTGGCCTTGGTGACCTAAGTCCTTGGAGAGGGGCTTGTGCTATCCGCGGAGAGCATATCTTCGAAATCCTGTTGGTCGAAGCAGATGACCAATATCCTTTGTGTTGAACCCAACTTCATCGTGTCAGACTGTATCACAATCTTCTCATCAGTGGAGAAGGACGTCCCCAGCAGACTCGCTAGATTTTTTGCCATTACAAAGTTTTAAGTTTTACTAACTTTTTACTTACAAATTATAACGAAAAAAGTATAAAGAACACTAACACTGAAAATTCTAAGTTCGTGTTTTAGAGATCTGGAAAGTGTGACGATAAAGATCGAGTATTGCAGTTGACTCCTTTACTCCGTTGACTGTCCAGCGACGAAAGAGAATTATAAGGTCTTTGGCTCACTAGCAAGAAGGACATCTATTGGGCTCTTTCTGCTCTGTGTGTGTGTGTCTGTGTTTGTGTATGTATGTGTCCGTACAAGTTCCTGCTATTTATTGCCATTTATACTGAATGACCATGCGTACGCATATGCTAAAAAATTATTGTTTTCATCCTATGCATGCTGATTTTTAGGTAGCCACATGGTATTCTTAATAGAATATGGTTGTAACTGTGCGTGCATCTTACGATCAAACAGCCATGTAACATTGGTTCGTATTGGCTGTTGGTGAGATCTTGGAGCATGCCTATGTAATCTGGACGGTTTGTAGTCGTTACGTGCATGACCTGGTCAACTTAACATGCTGCATGTGCTGGCTGTTGCAGATCTCTTATTGGTTATAATAGTAGGATTCAGCTTCATAGAGGCTAATGAGAACATTGCCTCATGAAGACTCCACCGCATGAAGGCTCTGTGTCATGACCCACACCCGATGTAGGGATGCAAGTCGGGAACAACGCCCAGCCTACGCCACAAAATCGACGGTAGAACGCTGTCTGGGTAATCTATCTAGCAATATAAAGAACCACTAACAATAACAATGTACTCAATCACAGATCTAAGATAAAAACGAGCACGAATATGATAAAGAAAAGAATAGTCACATACAACTCATGAGTTTAAAATAATAACATCAATGAGTCTGAAAGATTACTAACAAATAAGTTGGAGACAAATCCAGTACAAAAGAATACTAAAAAGCTAAAAGTCCCAGGTCATCTGTCTCAGTCGGGATAAGTCACTCCTGAGCCAGGGTCTCTGACTCTAATCCCACAACATCCTGAGGTCCATAATGTTTAGGGTACCACTCCTCAGTGTCATCTGGAAAAAATATATCCAGTCAGGAAAGGAACAGAGTACATCTCTAACAGCAGTTCTAATAAATGATAAAAACTATGTAACAGTAAATAAATGTGAATATAAAAGATGCACAATAGATACAAGAGATATAAAATAAGAAAATACTGGAATAAATATAATAATGAACAATATGACAATAAACAAGAATACTAATGACTAAGTGTGTGAGTACTAGCTTTAACATGTGATCGGCTTAGAAATATGATACAAGATTTATGGCCTGGCTAATCATACGTGCGGTGTATGATTAACACTATACAAAAATAAGATACAAGATGGGTATGATCACATATGTACACTAAAATACTCTCCACCCTCGACTGGTATAGTAGATCCAACTATGGTACGCTATGGCACGAGATTCTCCAAGAAGATAACTAGTCTTCTCGAGAAACAGTGTCTATACATGTACAAGATAATCAATGAAATAAGGCTTGTAAAAGCTACACCATATAGCAAGGAATACCATCTCATGACGAGATCCGGGTATACCAATCCGTGTAACCATCGTGTCAAGAGAACAAGGATATCTACACTAGATACAATGAATATAGAGGATATCATAAATAAAAAACTATCAGAGAATGTACTCGCCTGAAGTTCGGTGAATAGTCTTACAGATGTCTAATATGGTGCCGCAAAGACCTAGATATGGAATACAACATCAATGCAAGGTTTCGAAAGAAAAATAAGTTAAACTAGTCAACATCTAGGTCAAAGAGCAATTTCTAAGTCAAAATGTCAAAGTAGGTCAACTCTAAGTCAAACCGGTCAAACTTGGTCAAACTACCTATTTCTAGGTTGCATGAGTCTATCTCTATGATGTTGGGTTCATACACTATGAATCTAGGTCATACAAGCTAAATCTTAGGATACTAGGATACCGTATCTCAGGATACGTAAACAATAGATAAATATCACATGTGTACATTCAAGTAATATTAAATACATAAATCCTAATTACTAAATGGATACCTTGGTTTTGAACCAACTCGGTATCGCACTACTAAACCCCATCTTGATTCCCAAACCCAATACCTTGGGTATCCACAAATACTTTAATACTTACCTTGGTATCTCAAGGTAATTGCCAAAACATCATATATATACTAACTACCCATTAATAATTATATGCTAACAACCAACTACTAAAATATAGTATACTAATACATAAATACCAATTATGAAATATATATAAATACACCAATACCATACATATATATCTATTAGCTATAAATAATACATAAATATCTTTATGCCCGCAAAACTGTTACCGTAACTGCTGTTGTCGTCGTTAAATGCTGTTGTTGCTGTTGCAATTACTGCTGTTACTGTTGTAGAAACCATTGCTTTCGCTGAAGGCTGCTGCTGTTGCTGAAGATGCTGTCGCTGAAGCCGCTGTTGTTGCTGTATACTACTGTTGTCGCTAATGCTGTTGCTGCTGCTGTCACTGAAATCGCTGGTGTTGTTGTTGCTGAATCCGCTGCTGTCGCTAAATTTGCTGCTACTGTTGCTAAATTTGCTGCTACTGTCACTCTATATTGAGCCCCTTCTCTCTTATATACTAATGCATACATAAATATATATATTAATATATATACTAACTACATCTATTTATATATAAATACATGCTCCTCTATATATATGTATATACATCTTCACAATAATACATATAGTATAACATACACATATAGTTAACTATAGTATCATATATATATATATATATATATATATATATCAGCACATATACGTACACGTATATATATATATATATAATCATGCAAGTATATATATAACATAACATACAAGTATATATGAATAACATATATATATATATACACATAACATATATATATATATATACACATAACATATATATATATATATATATATATATATATATATATATATATATATATATATATATATATACACACTACTATATTTAATAGCTACTACATATGTAGAAGTATAGCTACATATATGCATAACACATAGGTACATAGATATATTATACCCTAACACATAAATATATATATACATAACAATATATATATATATATATATATATATATATATATATATATATATATATATATATATATATATATATATATATACATATAATTACATATTATGAAGACTAAGAACAATGGGAAAATAGATCTAGAAATAAAATGCACAAACACATGGAGTGCATCACACCCGTATCCCACTAGATCTAGGATACGCTTGCGACACGAATCCATCACACATCCAAACATACCCCGAAGGACATGAGCAACTCTAATATATAATTTATGAACAATATGAAGAGTCAAACACAAATCTATGAGTCCGTATCAAAATATGACATGCACAAAGTCCCGTGTCGGAGGAAAAATCTCTAAATCAATACGTATCACCAAATTATTGGGATATGACGTACACGTACCTAATTATGGAAATGACACTAGCCCCAAACACACAAGCACATGCCAAATTGATCTATAGGACCAATTGACAAATACAACAAGTGTCAATCTCGGAATTCCCCCAAAATTGACAAAAAAAGTACCATAACTTTCTCAATAGGCCTCCCATGAACTCAAAATCGAATCCTATGGGTAGCCTATGCATATGGGTTGATTTCTCATGGTTAATTCTCAGATTTAGAACCTAAATGAAGGAGAAAAACTAAATTATACCTATTGGAAGATGGATTCTCAATACAACCTCCAAATGTGATAAAATTGGCCTCCAACTTATAGATCCTTGCTCCTCTTTGTAGATCCTTACTTCTTACATCTAGATACTTGCTCCACTAGTCTCCATTGATGATTTGGGAAGGAATTGGGATAAAATTTGGTAGGAAAAATGATGTGGAATGAAGAAATTTGGTTGAGAGAAATTCTAGATCTAGTTTTCAAATAAAAAGAGGAGAGAGAAACTTTCTTCCTCTTCTTTTATAGGTCAGCCTCCTCTTACCCCTTCCTTAATTCACTATGTAATGTCCATTATACCCCTTGGAGCCTCTCATAAAGAAATAATTAAGGAGAGAAGGTTCTAGTTTAATAGTTTAATTAAACTAATCATCCTCATAATCAATGGGCTTCTGGTTGGGCTCAATTCTAACAATTAATACATGTTGGTCCATGAGTCTAAACTAAACTAGTTAGGTCCACTAACACAAGTCCAAAACAAATAACTAACATATAACAACAATTAAATAATACAACAAATAATTATTTAACATGCATAATATTTAATTAATTATGAAGTGACTAAAATACCCTTTCCTAGAAATATGGTAGTGACACTCTGCTTCATGAAGGCTGTGTTGCATAAAGACTGTGTCGCACTACGCTGCATGTGGGCGGTGCCGCATGAGGCATTGTCTTGTCAGAAACATGTGGCACTGCATAGCTGTGTGTGACATGAGTAATTATGACGTTGACTTAAGTACTGACGTCCATCATCTGTACCGAATATGAGGTATTCAGAGCAATAAATGTTGTCACTTCTATTAATATTATGACTGACAGAAGTAACTTCATACGGCAAGATTGTATGCGCCTAGGCTCTTTGTCGCATGCTTTCAAGATCGATGCATGTATGCCTCGAGCATGTATGTGCCTCGGTTTGTTGTTGAATGAGCTTCATGTCGTATAGCTATGAGTATATGCGGCCTGGTGCCTAGATTTTTTGATTTTTCCATGCTTTTGCAATTGCAAAGTCAATCTAGTGTACCCTCGCTGACCACAAGGAGCAAGCACACCATTGAACCGTCAAAGGGTTATTCCTACTGAGGGTGTGTTTCAAAACACTCGACAGAGGTCAAGGTCCTCATCCAAACCTCAGCCAAGGGTAGTATCCCTCATGCACCTGAAGATGATGTATCGTAAGCTGACACAATTAGAATAACATCACAAGCAGGGGGTAGCAGTCCACTTGTAATTCATATTAATCCAATGTTCCATGAAGACAGTGAATCTTAAGGAACTTAAGACAATGTGCCAATAGAAAATGTCCCTCTCCAAACCATAGCAACCAATACTGCGTCAGAAGCTGGGGGTAATAATTCCTTAGACTCCGAAGACGATGTAAGGATAAAAAGATTTTCGGAGGAAAATGTACCTCAATACTAAGCCGAAAGTATAGACTCTAGATATACTGTCCCGTCTACCAGTCCACATGTACTGCCATCTTACATGATAGGTAACAATAATGAGGAGGGCATCAGTGACCTCCAATGCCTCAATGTGCTGGAAACAATGGTGTATAATATGAACGCATAGATACAAACAATGCAACAAGCATAAAAGGATATTTAAGCAGTCCTTCTCCCACTACAACCGACAGCGCAAGGCCAAACAAGTCAGAATCCAGTAAATAATGAAGATCTACTGCACCAACTCTTCTTCCAAATACTATGAGTGGTTCTGTGCCAGTGATGCACATGATTCCACCTCCAACTCTAAGACTCTTCTTCCAAATACTATGAGTGGTTCTGTGCCAGTGATGCACATGATTCCACCTCCAACTCTAAGACATCCATGTTCTCAATGCTCTCTTGGATTCCATGAACAACCGAAAGAAACTCCAGAAGCTCGAGAATAAGGCAACCTTACCCTCTTGAGTAAAATAACGTTGTTTGTCCGCCCAAGTACAGGCACAATCCTTAATTCCTTTTGACGAAAATTTACCTCATCAATTCTTAAATTATTTCCAATCCTAGATGGTGCATTTACCCAGGGATGATGTGTTTCTTATTAAGCTATTTGTTGCTGTACTGACTGACGTAGCTTATGAGTGGTTCTGTAGTCTTTCAGACGCTGTATCAAGACATTTGACGACTTGGAGAAACTTTTCCTCTCTAGATTTTATGAAAGCGGGATGGAGATGACTATGTCAACCCTCATCTCCATAGCACAGAGCTGCGCTCGTGCAAAGCCATGATTCGAACAGGCGGTAAATGACTAAGCCACAGAGTCACACAGATAGTCCGAATGTAAAGGAATAAAAAACAAACAGGCTATTGGTAACAAGTTCACAGAGTCATCAATAGCGAAAGCATTGAATAACACATATATGGAAGTTAAACAAGCACTTTATTGATATTGCACAAATATTACAAGCGGCACTAGGCCGAGATTATAAGTCTCTCAAGCCCTCTCTCAAAATAATAAAATGTGCCAAGTAGCTATAATTGTGGAATGATAAATTACAGAAGTTCCAACATTATGTCTTGTATATGTGCTTTAGTTCCGGATGCAACGCTCCAAGGCTCCAGAGCGAACTCCACGCCTTAGCACGCACGAAGGGGGTTTTCGCACCGAACGAGGTTCTTTCATATACTACAAGCAATATGGTGGTTTATCAGTACATGAATACACTGGTGGGGAGGTTTCTCGCCCGCTCGACAAATCCAAACATGTTGTATAGGTTCCGTGCACTATCTATTGAGTTATCTTTCTAGTCTTACCTTAGTAATTTTATGGCATAATGAAAATTCTAACTCGTGTGGCAGTGCGCCGTGCAATATAAGAGTAACACGGCGAGACTTACCAACTTAATATCTATCATTCCTTGTCCAGAGATAAAACAAAGTTAAACCAAGAATGAATATATGTAAGAAAATCAACGAAAATAGTATAAGTAAACATGAGTGTTACAAGCGGGTTTTCTAATTCGATTACACGAGTTTTAAGGATACTTAGATTTGTTATACTCAGAAGTCTCAGGTATTCAGATGAAGACATGGATACATATGTGTTACTAAGAACAATTGCCAACAATACAATGACTTGCAAGTGGGTTGCCGCAATCGAGTCATCTTAATCTATATGACAGAAGGTCACTGGCATGACTTTCATAATGGACGGTGTAGTCTCGAGGCAAAGATGGTGTACAAGCAATATATAATATGGTGGGCATTGCACCAATCCCGCCCATAACAGACGACTACCAGTTGGTTCTGTCTAGATCGGATCAGCCCCAGTGCCCCGACGACCGTCTGTGAAACTGGATTCAAAAATCTACCTTGTGCATAAGTTGTCAGTGACCATGCGTATCCTCAAGTTTTTTAGATTCTCGTAGGTACAGATACAGTTACAGATTCAGATTCAGTCAAGATCTATCAGGTACAGTATCGACTCTCCGAGCCGTCAGATTCAGTAAAGAATGAGTGTTGATTTTCAGAGATGTCATGATATTATCTTGCTTATCTGTCTATGGTACAGTCCCCTAGTTCAGGAAATGTGTTAGCGACCTAACAGTTTCGAATACTTTCAATGTTGTATACTTGGCTCATAATGACTATCTTGATAGCCTTCCTGCCTAAACTGAGCAAAACATAGATAGAGAAGTGCGATGATTTGTGGCATGCATATAAGTGATAAGCATTAAAATAAGGAAACGAGTACAAGTTACAATATAAGCAAGAAAGCATGCATTTATATAAAACATAAGCATTTATATTAGGACGGTCTATGGGGTAGTGCGAGTATCAAAACCGTATAGAGACATATCGGGCGACATAATCTATGGGACGAGCAGTGTAAAAATGTGAAGCAATGTACTACGAAGAGTATATAATGATCTACTCGAGGCATTGTGGGGTCTACTTGCACGAAGCTAAGGTAGCATGCGAGGGTCCAACTATTATCCAAGTTTTATCTCTATGTTCTAACACAAGCAATACAAGATGGAATTATTTCCTTAGCTATGTGTGTTGTATTCTTTATTAGCATGCAATGGGTGATTTACCTAGCGACTAGCATGTATCATCCATATTTTAAGTGTGCTGGCTAAGGAAAGACAAGTTCATCGTAGCCACCCACCTTAGCAATGATTCGCCTCAGTCGAGCGATACTCCGAGCAAGCCTTTGAAAGTCTAAGTCTGAACTCCTGAAGGGCTAAGTCTTGAATCCTTTGCCTCAAATGAGTCTTCTTACTGAGCAAAGTGGGTCGGGTCGTTACATTATACACCATTCAAAAAAAGTTTTGTCCTCAAGACTTCCTGAGCGTAAACCGTTCTATCAGAAACTATCGAATCTATCTCAAGCATAGCAATCGGTACCACTAGATCCGTTTGAACACAATTTTCTACTCGTTTCTTATATCGTGTCGTATGTACGTTGGGTCTATCTTATTGAATGACTCTATCATTCAATCCACGGTCTGACTCGGTCTCTAATACGCCTTAGTGTGGAACGTATATCGCTTAATGGGGGGTACATTATATACATTGTGAATGATGATCTAGGGCTGAGACAAACTTATCTAAACTGTTATACTCTTCCATGCGAATATAACATAATCACTTGCACTAGCATTCGAGATCAACATATAACGAGTTTGAATCGGGCGCATATTTGAAGCATCCCTCAAATATGCATGTCAACCAACTTAGCGATATCAAAGTCTTTGCACTCGAGTTTAAGATATCACCGATTCGTGGATAGTGCATACGTTCAAGGTGTCTCTCAAACATATGCATTCAACCAAAGTTAGCTATAGTGAAGACGGACAAAATACTTGTGAAAAGTCTCAAGGGTTCTCGTCTTACAAATTACGATGATATCTCCAACAAAGTCAACAAAAATCCAAGTCATTTCTAATCTCACTCAAACCAAGCATTATACTACCGCCAAGCACGATCTATCTGATAAATCGACTAACGTCCATGTCCTATCGTCCATTATATTCTTATCAAACACAACGCACGTTTACTATTCCAAGTCTAAATCTATGTCTTGCTGCCTTCTATAGCTTGTTCAAGCAATACTCTAAAGTCGATTACACAAGTTCTTTCACTCAGCATAGGTCGTCTGCGTAATTACTAGGTCAGCTAACAAGGTCATAGGTACAAGTTCAAGCACACGATTTATCGTGCAAATTCGTCGCACGATGCTCGCCCCAATTCCTAAGGTTAAACCATTGTTTATTTGCACAAAATATTCTACTCAAGCTTATTTTACTCAGATTTCTAAATATCGAGTAGAGATCATCCTACTCACATTAACACGTTCGTTTGTCCGGAGTTCGAGTACATTCAGTCAAATCCATGGTATATTCAAGTCGCATGACAAGCCTAGCAATTCGCATAGTCTATCTCCTCAAGCATGTTTGATAGAACCAATATATCCATTCTAAGTCTCGACCACCAAGCCATGATTAAATTTTCAATCACCGATCTCAATTATAAACTCTAAGTCGTCCAACAAGATTTATGTATCCGTTCACGAAACCATCAAGCGTGACTTACTCTATGTTCTAGGCTAACTCATCCTTAAAACACTTCTGATTCACTTGTATTTCCAAACTCATTTTATCGTGTCGAACCACTAGTCAAGATGATCCTTCAATTGTCATATTTTGGTCTTCCGTAAGTTTGATCATCCTCGTTGGACGTGAGATCACCACGCCAACGCTCCCGCTGGATAATTGTCCTAATCTGGGCATGATGCATGTACGAGTATGAAGTTACGCTCGTACAAGACAAGAACTTTAAATGTTATGGTTATTATTGAAATGATCGAGACACCTTATCATTACACTTTACTCCATCCAAGTTATATATATTCCTTCAAGTCATGTCCGTTCATGCCGTGATCATAATTCGTCTAGCCAAATCGTCCAATTTTAGTATTATCGTTTGATAAATCCATAATCTACTTCTAGCATTCCTCAAGCACTAAGTTTAATACTCAAGCCAAAGTCTATCCTGTTTTGTTATGTTCCATTCATCAAGTTTATTTCAATAATCATCGAGCATGTTTCAGTGAGTTCGATCATCCCCACCGGACGTAAAATTACCACGCAAGTGCTCCCGCAGGGTAATTATTCTCGGCCGGGACTAATTTCAAAGGTTACCTTTCAAACTATATTCAAGATCATTCTTCCAAACTCCAGATCGAATCTGTTATTGTTTATCTCTTTCATCGAACCATATTATTCTTTACTTGTGTCAATCCATCCTATCTTCTAATTATCGATACCATGCCAAGTCTATTAATTCGAAACCACAATGTCCATTCTCAGGAAAACTTATATTTGAGTGATATCCTACTCAAGTTCAATCAGTTTGATTTAATTTGAAATCTCTTGCACGATCCAACAAGTCTTCTTGACCAAGATATTAACTTTATTACCTTGAATCCCGATTCAATATAAGCCTTATCACATGTTCAATACATTCTCAATCGTTCAATCCAACTATCACACGAGACCTATAAATTTGCTTGAACATTTTCGAAATGATCCATACACCACTCAGGAATCGAGTCACCCAATTAAATCCTTAATCGTGTTTGCATCACTCACTAGCATATTCACCAAGTCGTTTCTTAGAATTCTAACGCGATACCTAAGCATCGTCTAGATAAATCTTAGTCTTGTATATATCCTTGTTGATAGTCATCCAAGTAAACCATAATTGATTTGTACTTCCAGATACGAAATACCGTCTGAGCTATTTCCTAAAATCAAAGCATGATTCACTATATTCGCCTTAGCAATAAACTGATAAGGTTTCTATCGGTTGTCATTATAAGTATGACTTATCCTTTTCCTGAACGATATTCCAATCTCGCTTGTAAACTAACTCGCACCAAAAGGTCTTGGCGCGCGATACTCTACACAAGTTAGCCGAAAGGCTGTGTGCATAGCTAACCGTCCGAACGATAATCTATTTCACACACTAACCAGCAGGGTAATCACTTATAGGTATTCGGGTTCGCACATAACTTACAAATTTTAGCACGAGTCTATTCTTACAAGTCTAACACAGGTCAGAATAAGGGTCTTTGCATTCTAGTTCAAGCAATCATTTTATTCATATGCACTTTTGAAATTATTTAGACTCATTGTTTGGAATATCAGAACGGTCAATGAGAGAGAGTGTATGAACATAACCTATGAACAAGATTTTAAAACTAAAAAATTTGATAAGAAGTCCAAAGACGTAAAGCCAAGGCTCTGATCCAATGTCACGCCCCGATCTCCCACAGGAATCGGCCATCCCCGCTAGGCAGGAATCACCATGCCAGCGCTCCTGCGGGATGATCTTTTCTATCTTGACGTGATACCGTACGAGCACAAGCTGCGCCCGTATAAGACCATGATCTGAACCGACGATAAAATGACTAAGCGACAGAGTCGTACAGATAGTCCGAATACAGCAGAATACGAAACAAACATGCAATTGGTAATAAGTTCACAGAGTCGTCAATAGCATAAGCAATGAATAACACAAGTAGTGAAGTAAAATAAGCACTTTATTGATATTGCACAAGTATTACAAGTGGCACTAGGCCGAGATTATAAGTCGGTCAAGCCCTCTCTCTCGAAACAATAAAAGCGTGCCAAGTGGCTACAATCGTGGAATGATACATAAGCGATGTTCCAATATTATGTCTTGTATATGTGCTTCAGTTCCGTATGCAACGGTCCAAGGCTCCAGAGCAAACTCTATGCCTTAGCACGAACAAATAGGATTTCTACACCGAACGAGGTTCTCCCGTATCCTACAAGCAATATGGTGGATTATTAGTACATGAATGCACTAGTGGGGAGGATTCTCGTCCGCTCGACAAATCTAAACATGTTATATAGGTTCCGTGCACCATTAATTGAGTTATCTTTCTAGTCTTACCTTAGGATCAATTTTATGGCATAATAAAAAAGTCTAACTCGTGTGGTAGTGTGCCGTGCGATATAAGAGTAACACGATGAGACTTACCAACTTAAAATCCATCCTTCCCTGTCCAGAGATAAAACCAAGTTAAACGAAGCACGAATATATGTAAGAAAATCTACAAAAATCGCATAAGCAAACACGAGTGTTATAAGCGGGTTTTCTGATTCGGTTGTACGAGTTACAAGGATACTTAGATGTGTTATACTCAGAAGTCTAAGGTATTCAAATACAGACATGAATACAGATGTGTTACTCAGAACAATTGCCTATAATGTAATGATACATATGCGGGTTGCCACAATTGAGTCATCTTAATCTATATGATAGAAGGTCACTGGCATGACTTCCATAATGGATGGTGTAGTCTCGAGGCAAAGATGGTGTGCAAATAATATATAATACAGTAGGCATTGTACCCATCCTGCCCATAACAGATGTCTACCAGTTGGTTCCTTCTAGATCGGATAGGCCCAGTGCCCCGATGACTATCCGTGGAACTGGATTCGAAACTCCACCTTGTGCATAAGTTGTTTTTGACCGTGCGTATCCTCAAGTTTTTCAAATTCTCATAGGTACTGATACAGTTACATATTTAGATTCAGTCAGGATCTATCAAGTATAGTATCGACTCCATAAGCCATCAGATTCAGTAAAGAACGAGTGTTAATTTTTAGAGATGTCATGTTGTTATCTTGCTTATACGTCCATGGTGCAGTCCCCAAGTTCAAAAAATACCTTGGCGACCTAACGGTCCTGAATACTTTCAATATTCTATACTTGGCTCAGAATGACTATCTTGATAGCCTTCCTGCCTCAACTGAGCAAAACATAGATAGTGAAGTGCGATAATTTATGGCATGCATATAAGTGACAAGCATTAAAATGAGGCAATGAGTACAAATTATAATGTAAGCAAACAAGCATGGATTTATATGAAATATAAGCATTTATGTTAGCCCGGTCTAAGGGGTAGTGCAAGTAGTAAAACCGTACAGGGACATAACGGGCGACATAATCTTTTGGACGAGCAATGTAAACTTGTGAAGCAGTGCACTACGAAGAGTATATAATAATCTACTCGAGGCATAGCGGGGTCTACTTGCACGAAGGTAAGGTAGCATGCGAGGGTCCAACCATTATCCAAGTTTTATTTCCATGTTCTAACACAAGCAATACATTGTAGGATTATTCCCTTAGCTATGTGCGTTGTATTCTTTATTAGCATACAAGGGGTGATTCACCTAGCAAATAGCATGTATCGTTTATATTTTAAGTGTACGGGCTAAGAAAAGACAAGTTCATCGTATCCACCCACCTTAGCGATGATTTGCTTCGGTCGAGAGATACTCCGGAGAGCCTTTGGAAGTCTAATTCCGAACTCCTAAAGGGCCAAGTCTGGAATCCTTTGCCTCAAACGAGTCTTCTCACTGAGCAAAGCGGGTCGGGTCATTACATTAAGATGCAGTGTAATCAGTGTTCAATATTTATCACAAATATCGACGTTGCTGAGAAAAATATAGGAAATATCCCACTGCTTAGGATCAAGATACCTAGCTATGACGATAGGGAAAAGCGTCCCCAAAACAACAATAACAATCGCAATGGTAAATAGAATGAGGCCTTTACCGTTAATGTATCGAATGTCGCTTCCCAGTCCAAGCCGAAGTCTCTAGAAGATTCGAAGCCTAAGGAGACATTCTTTTTCAATGATGATGACATCATCGACATCTTCAACATACTGATGAAGAGAAACAAACTCAAATTTTCTAACATCAGAAGACCTGAAGAAATGGATCAAACAAATGATCCTAACTACTACTTATTTCATCAATATGTGTACTATCCTACCAAAGATTACTACATATTAAAAAAGAGAATCCAGTAGCTGATAGATTCTAAGGCTATCACTCTACACTCTAATGATAAGACGGTCAATGCTAATATGGTGTCATTAAAGTTTGGCCACTTTCTATCGCTGGAAGTCCAGGACGGCATTGTCCCGATACCAAAAGCAATAGAGATCATCAATCTCCCATCGGCCTGGAACCAAGAATAGCTGGTACCACTCACTACCCCGCGTGGTGAGATCATGTGGGTTTATCCCGACATCCTTTCGGACATCGAACAAGAGACGGCTTCCAATTCCAAAATGAAACAGATAATAGAAAGGAAGAACAGGACTAAGAAGATCCATGGTATGAAGAAGAACAGATTATGTAACATGGTTCTTTCGGTGGCCGCCGAAGAAGCCCTATCAGGAAAAAATAGGTCCAGTAAAGCCTATTTATGAACCTATGAACCGGTTCAAGAGGATGCTACTCCCTCAACCCCTTAGCATGTTGCTCCAGTATTACCTAAAGCAAGTTCGTCCAAGCCTACAATGACGGACAAATCAAAACAGAAGGAGACTCGCTTCGACAAGTCATTGAAGAATAACTCTCCACTAGGGCTTGACAAGCCTTACAACTTTGACATATTGGTATATCTTACCAATACGCCAGCGTGGTGGTTAATTTTGAACAATTTTATCTCTCCAAAGAGAATCGAGATGCCATGAGCAAGGCATTCTAATGCACCGACTCCTACTTTACTCATATCAGGGAGCCAACTAAAGACCCTACTATATATCCCCATTGCCACAATGTAGTACAACAACTGTCATGACAGACCTTTGTATTATACTAGGTACATTTGTAAAATCTTCTAATTTTAATTTTTTAATTTTACGTCTTATTTTTATTAAACTGTTGGATTTATATTGTTATTTTGGTTAATTATAGAAATAAAATCATTGAT
This sequence comes from Iris macrosiphon, assembly GCA_036927795.1. Taxonomy (NCBI): domain Eukaryota; kingdom Viridiplantae; phylum Streptophyta; class Magnoliopsida; order Asparagales; family Iridaceae; genus Iris; species Iris macrosiphon. The sequence goes on from JAYESA010000007.1 coordinate 119,111,571, forward strand.
TTAATTACTTATACAATTATTTATTATTTCATAAACTATTTTTATTTAGAATCTTTTGTTAAAGTATTATAAAATTTTTAAATTTTATTTCATGTGCATTGGTGTAGTGGTAACACCATTGGTACATAGGAGGGGCTGGCGGAGTTCGAGCCGTGGGGGGGGGAGGGGGGTGGGGGGCTCGGCTTCGCTCTTGCACGAGTGGGGGGGGTAGTGTTGGTTAGTGTAGATGAGTGTAGGAATATATATATATATATATATATATATATATATATATATATATATATATATATATATATATATATATATATATATAAAAGAAAAGAAAAGAAAAGAAAAGAAAAGAAGAAAAGAAGGAGAAAAAAACAATAATCAAAATCCTAATCAAACCCTTAACCTAAAACCTAAACAATCCTAATAACCCTCCCCTATGTAGCAGACCTTCGCAGATGACACCCGACACCCCCTCTCGTTTCTCCCTATATCTATCTATCTATCTATCTATATATATATATATATATATATATATATATATATATATATATATATATATATGTTTTTATCGCAACCCTAACCCTAATCTAAGAGAACCTCAGCCATCTCCCCTTTCCTGCGCCGCCGTCGACCTCTTCCCCACCCCAGCCTGGCCGCCAGACCGCCTGCCACACCGCTCGGTCGTCCGCGTGCGTGAACAATGACAGCCGCACAACCCCAATAAACCCTACTTCAGGTAACATATCTTTCTCATCTCTCATCCTTTTTTCGAACGGTTTCTTTGTACACGTAGACAACATAACCCTCTAGGAACCCCTTCAAGTAGAATAATTTTTGGTATCCTGGATTAATGAAAAAAGTTGACCCAAAGTTGACAAAAAAAACTCTTCAAAGCAGTTCAGAAAATCAGTCCAAGTACCCATGTTCACGTCCAATTTTTTTTCAATCCATGAACTATTTTAAAAATATGTTTGAGTATACTTGTAGTAAATATAACCAAATTTAATTCTCTTTTTTTAGTTTATTTTTATTGGCTTTTAATCTCTAGTTATTTTTTTTCAAAATGACCAAATATCTATTTTTAAAATATTGAATTCTTGCGATACAGGGTCCGTCCCGCCAAATCGGCATACTTCGTCGCATGCCATTTACACCGAAAGACGCGTACAACAAACACGAACATGTAGGATTTGATGGAACTTGATTCGGGCGGACGTGTACGAATCAATCAACCCATATCTGTCAAAAATTTTTATATCGACCTATTTTGAAATTTTTCTTAGTCGGTGCATGCTCGTCAGAACGCAAAGAAACCTGCACTATCGGATCTGTGGTATTACGCTGGTTCTGTAACCCGAGTTTCGTTCAATTTTGAGAACGTTGACCAGAATGCCATTTTACGGGCCCTACTGTCCGACTTAATGGGCAATTTTGTGATCGGTTCATCGGAATCCAAAATTGGATGTATCGATGAGTTCGTATCGTTGTTTAAATCTTTTTTTTGACCTATAATTTGTCATATTTAGATAACTTTAGCCTTGTTATATTTTTTGGTGCAGTGGCCCACATGTGGACCCTACTTTGATCCAAAATTATTATTTTAGCTCTTGTGTCCAAATTGGATGAACGGATAGTGTTTTCTTGCTAACTCACTAATTGTGGGAATATTGGTGATGTCCATTTCAACATCTGGTGATATTTTCTTTGCCCCAATATTTTTTGGTTTATTGTGTGTGTCGTCTGGCATCGTCTTTATATCAAATCTCCACCAGACAAGTATATCTTGCCATAATACTGTATCTTTTTAGTTGTTTATTCTTATTTATTTTGTTATATAAAACTGTACGTCCAATATATACTTGGGTGCAACGATAATGTGTGTCGTCTATTATTTCTTATTTTTACTATGCATGTTGACCTAGAATTATGAGACCACCCTATGATAGTAAAGCATCTTCATGTTTCATCTAGCCATGACACATGCGTTACATGAGTTATGAGTCACATGTAGATCATGGACTTGCGTAGTCGACTGGCCATCGGTACATATGGGACATACAATAGGAAATAAATGCTAATATAAATACATGCTAGAAGACTTGGCAGTTACTAGAGGTTTTACAGTGTTGTGGATACGACATGGTTAGTAGCATGAAGTGGGGAGGACAACGAGTAGACGCATGGGCTATTACACTTTCCCCTGTGACCGTACTCTTGGATGGAGATGCTGGTTGACAACTATATATATATATATATATATATATATATATATATATATATATATATATATATATACTCCTCCGAGACTAGAGGTCTAAATGTACATAATCAACCAAATCATATGTACGGACCATAAGCCTCCTCTAGACGCTATAGGCAATGTACATAATCAATCAAATCATATGTACGGACCATAAGCCTCCTCTGGTCTCGGAGGAGTATATGTATATGAGAGACCTCTGGTCTCGGAGGAGTATATATATATATATGAGAAAGAAATTGCCTTTAGCGTCCAGAGGAGGCTTATGGTCCGTACATATGATTTGATTGATTATGTACATTTAGACCTCTAGTCTCGGAGGAGTATATGTCGATCCTATTTTTAGCCTATTAGCCCATGAGTTGGAAGTTGTACTCAAAAGTGTATCACATAGAATGGTTAGATGACCTTATTGGATGATTTATTCAGTACATTATTGGCATATTTTTACTGTATCTTGTTACGTACCTGTGAGGACCTGGATCCTAATTTCCCTCAGGTGTAGACGATCAGGACTATCCACAGGAGTACGGACCGGGACCTGATTTTTCATTCTCTGTCGAGGAGGTCTTACCCACTGAGTACCCATGATTACTTCGTAGTTGATGGATCTTTTAGCTGCTACTCTCTTTATTTAGCATTTTATTTTATTTTGGAGTTTCGTCCTTCTTTACCATTTTAGATTTGATTAGTCGATTGACAGTGGATTTGTCTCTACCCAACTATTAGTTCTTCTGGATTATTTACTTCTTTGGATATTTTAGACTTAATCATTTTGATCTAGTTTATTTATTGACTTGCGTCTATGGATGAGATTTAGTATGACTGTGACTTATGATATTTAAATATATACCACTTGTGAATTTTTATTCATAATACAACTGTTCGCCATTACAAGTTGTGATTAAACTTTTTTCTAAACAACAAACAAACAAGTACGAAGAAATACTAGACATAATATCTAAGTAAAATATTTTTTATCTGGGTCGTGACGATGGAGATCAAACGCTGCAGCGGCTCCTTTACTCCGTTGACGGTCTGACGAGGGAATGGGGATGCTCTCTTCTATTTTCTCTCTCTTGAGCTTGTGTGCACTTGCATAGCTTCGCCCTTTCTTGTGGGCATGTTACCCTGCTATTTATAGTCGTCGTGTTGATGGACTATTAATGTCGCATATGCCTATGTTTGGTGGCCGTATAGGGATCTTTCAACAGAATATAGTTTTAATTATAGACGCATGTCCCGGGTAGGCGGCCATAAGGTCTTGGTTAAAATATATTGTTGATGAGATCTCTGGTTTTTTAACCTGTTATGTGCATGACTTGGTCAGCTGGACACGTAGTCAACACTGATCATGCAGGAAATCTTTTTCGGTTATAACGAAAAGATCCTGTAAGTCGAGAGCCGCATAACGTTATGGCCGCATAATATTATGGTCGCAGATGTGCCCTCACTTGGCCTTAGTCGAATGGACACTCTGGTCGTAAAGAATTGTGGCCGCATACGTACTCTCGTTTAGCCATGGTCGGATGGACACTCTGACCATATGACATTGTGGCTTCATAGTTGCTGTCGTTGGGCCTTGGTCGGATGGACACTCTGGCCGCATGATGATGAGACTGCATGGGTATGTAGTTGCATATGAGTGAGCACGTGGCCTAGCACGTCTGATGAGTCCATCAATAAGTTGATGTGACTTTTTGTCTTTTTTGAGTCGCCATCTTTACGGATCTCGAAGCATCTTAGTGTGATGAGTGATGTGTCAAAAAGTTAAACAGACATCGAATGCTATGTCAGGGGGTCATATACGGCTCTATGCTCTCTGGTCGTTCAGGTTGCATGTGACTCCTCTGTGGCTAGGTTGATCCAGCCGTATGTGACTCCTCTACGGCTAGGTTGATCAGACCGCATGTGGCTCCTCTGTGACTAGGTTGTTCAGGCCGCATATGGCTCCTTTCCGGCCTATTTTTTTCTTTTGAGAGGCATGACCTTTATGCGGCCTGCATAATTTTTTATGCTTCTACAAGACCCCCTTTAAAGTTTTTCAAAATGACAAGTTTGGAATATTTTGAATAAGAAGCATGTCCAAGCGCTATTGGCCGCATATGAAGGGCACGCTGCAGTCTTATGGCCGCATGGTTGTCTCTGACATGTTGTCAGATTATTTAATGTCTTAATTTGCTTTGATCCTCGAATGGATCTCTTGGGATTCTACGCCGTCAGGGGAAAAATTGGCCCAACTATACCATATTTTCTAGGAAGGGGAATTTTAGTAATTTATAATTAATTTAATATTATGCATATTAAATAATTATTTATTGTATTATTTAATTGTTGTGAGATATTAGTTATTTGTTTTAGACTTGTGTTAGTGGAAATAACTTGTTAAGTTTATACTCATGGACCAACATGTATTAATTGTTAGAATTGAGCCCAAATAGAAGCCCATTAATTAGGAGGATAATTAGTTTAATTAAACCATTGGACTAGAATCTTCCCTGCTTAATTATTTTCTTTATGAGAGACCCCAAGGGGTATAATAGACATTACATAGTACTTAAGAAAGGGGTAAAAGGAGGCCGGCCTATTAAAGAAAAGAAAAAAGTTTCTTTCCTCTTTTCATTTGAAAACTAGATCTAGAATTTCCCTCAACCAAATTTTTTTTATTCCTACATCATTTTCCTACCAAATTTTATCCCAATTCCTTCCTAAATCACCATTAGAGACTAGTGGAGCAAGGATCTAGAAGGAGAAAGCAAGGATCTATAACGAGGAGCATGGATCTACAAGTTAGAGGCCAATTTTATCACATTTAGAGGTTGTATTGGGAATCCATCTCCCAATAAGTACAATTCAGTTTTTTTTCCATTAATTTAGGTTCTAAATCTGAGATTTAACCATGAGAAATTAACCCATATGCATAGGCTACCCATAGGATTTGATTTTGAGTTCATAGGAGGCATATTGAGAAAGTTATGGTACTTTGTATCAATTTTGGGAGAATTTTGAGATTGACACTTGTTGTGTTTGTCAATTGGTCCTATAGATCAATTTGGCATGTGCTTGTATATTTGGGGCTAGTTTCGTGTCCACAATTGGGTACGTGTAGGTCGTATCCCAACAATTTGGTGATACGTGTTGATTTGGGGATTTTTTCTCCGACACGGGACTTTGTGCATGTCATATTTTGACACGGACATGTAGATTTGTGTTTGACTCTTCGTATTATTCATAAATTATATATTAGACTTGTTCGTATCCTTCGGGGTACGTTTGGATGTGTGGTGGACTCGTGTCGCAAGCGTATCCTAGATCTAGTGGGATACGGGTGTGATGCACTCCACGTGTTTGTGCATTTTATTTTTAGATCTATTTTTCCATTGTTCTTAGGCATTATGATATGTAATTATATGCACACACACACACACACACACACACACACACAAATATATATATATATATATATATATATATATATATATATATATATATATATATATATATATATATATATATATATATATATAGGTGTTAGTGTATCTTATATCTATGTACCTATGTGTTATGTATATATGTAGCTGTACTTCTACATATGTAATAGCTATTAAATATAGTAGTGTATATATGTATATGGTATGTGTATATATATATATATGCTATATATATATATATACATACTTGTATGTTGTGTTATATATATATATACTTGCATGATTATATATATACGTGTACGTATATGTGATGATATGAATAAATATATCTATGATACTATATCTAACTATATGTGTATGTTATACTATATGTATTAAATTATGGAGATGTATATATATGTATATGGATGAGCATGTATATATATATATTATTATATTTATGGTGTGCTAGTATATAAGAGAGAGAGGGGGGCTCAACGCTTATAGCGACAGCAGCAGCCGCATTAGCAACAGCAGCAGCGCTTATAGCGACAGCAGCAGCCGCCTTAGCAATTGCAGCGGCTACATCAATAGTAGCAATGGTTTCAGCGATAGCAACAGCTTCATCAACAGCAACAACATCGGCTTCAGCGACAGCAGCAGCAGCAACATTGCTGACAACAACAATTACCGCAATAGCAGTAGCAGTAATTGCAACAACGACATTAACGACAGGCAGCAGCAGTTTACAGTGACAGTTTGTGTGTTTAGATATAACTATGTATCTTTTAATAGGTATATGTATGGTATTGATAAATATGTATATATTTCATAGTTGGTATTTATGCATTAGTATATTAGATTTTTAGTAGTTGGTTGTTAGCATATAGTTATTAGTGGGTAGTTAGTATAAATAAGGTTTTGACAATTACCTTGAGATACCAAGGTAAGTATCAAGGTATTTGGGGATACCCAAGGTATTGGATTTGGGTATCAAGATGGGGATTTAGTAGTGCGATACCGAGTTAGTTCAAAACTAAGGTATCCATTTAATAATTATAATTAGGATTTATATATTTAATATTGCTTGAATGTACATATATGATATTTATCTGTTGTTTGCGTATCCTGAGATACGGTATCCTAGTATCCTAAGATATAGCTTGTATGACCTAGATTCATAGTGTATGAACCCAACATCATTGAGAAAGACTCATGCAACCTAGAAATAGGTAGTTTGACGTAGTTGACCAAGTTTAGCCGGTTTGACTTAGAATTGACCTTGTTTGACTGTGTTGACTTAGAAATAGCTCATTAACCTAGATGTTGACTAGTTTAACTTATTTTTATTCTAAAATCGCAACATTGATATTGTATTCCATATCTAGGTCTTGGAGGCACCATATCTGATATTTGTGAGACTATTCACCTGACTTCAGGCGAGTACATTCTCTATAGTTTCTCATTTATGATATTCTCTATGTTTATTGTATATAGTGTAGATATCCATATTTTCTTGACATGATGGTTACATGGATTAGTATATCCGGATCTTGTCATGAGATGTTATTTCTTGGTATATGGTGTATCATGGGCAAGCCTTATTTCATTGATTATCTTGTACATGTACAGACACTGATTCTCGGGAAGACTAGCTATCTTCTTGGAAAATCTCGTATCATAGCATACCATGGTTGGATCTACTATACCAGTCGAGGGTGGAGAGTATTTTAGTGTAGATATATAATCATACTCATCTTGTATGTTGTTCTTGTATAGTGTCAATCATACACCGCACGTATAATTAGCCAGGCCATAAATCTTGTATCAAGTTTCCAAGCCGATCACATGTTAAAGCTAGTACTCACACACTTAGTCATTAGTATTCTTGATCATTGTTATATTGTTCATTATTGTATTTATTCCAGTATTTCCTTATTGTATATCTCTTGTATCTATTGTGCATCTTGTATATTCACATCTATTTACTGTTATATAGTTTTATCATTGATTAGAACTGCTGTTAGAGATGTACTCTGCTCCTTTCCTAACTGGATATATTTTTCCAGATGACACTGAGAAGTGGTACCCTACACATTATGGACCTCAGGATATTATGGGCTTAGAGTTAGAGACCCTGGATCAGGAGGGACTTATTCCGACTGAGACAGATGAACCGGGACTTGTAGCTTCGTAGTATTCTTTTGTACTGGATTTGTCTCCAGCTTATTTGTTAGTATTCTTTCAGACTCATTGATGTTATTATCTTAGAATCATGAGTTGTATGTGACTATTCTATTCTTTACCATATTCCTGCTTGTTTCCATCTTAGATCTGTGATTGAGTATGTTGATATTGTTGGTGGCTCATTATAATGTTAGGTAGATTACCTAAACAGTATTCTATCGACAATTCTGTGGCATAGGCAGGGCGTTATTCCCAACTTGCTTTCTTACATCGGGTGTGGGTCGTGACACATTTTTAATGGTGGCCTATGCAGGTCTCTTCGAGATCACAATTAGTGCGATTCGTAGTGGTTCTCTTATTTTTGTGCTATTACGAGCCTGTTTTAGGATATAGGATATAGGCTATAGGATGAGAATACTCAATCACATCTAGGAAAAAGAATTCTTTTGATTCATTCAACTATTCTTTCTTGATATTGATACTTGATCTTTTAATCTGTCCTTCCTTGAGTTTCTTACATTATGTGCCAAATTGAGATTCTATTCTTCTTGATTCCATTCCAGCTTTAGCTTTATTTGATAGTGGTGCTTCCCATAGTTTTGTATCTATTTTTTTTGATCTGAAGCTTGGTTTGGTAGCTGAGTTTTTGCTTAGGACTTGCAAGATCATGACCGGGGGAGGCATTATCCTGGTTAATGATATTTTCAAGGATCGAAGAGTTACTTTGGGAGGCCGAAAGTTGAGTGCGTGTCTACTTGTAATGCCACTTTTGAGCTACGACATTGTACTCGGGATGTATTGGTTGAGTAGGCACCGTGCTAGTATAAATTGTAGAGGAGGAAGAGTTTTGTTTGGTTCGCCGGGAGAGTCAGAGTTCGAGTTTGCTAGAGGAGCTGCAGAGCAGGAAAAAGGCATTATTTGTGGAGCTATAGTGAAAGACAAGGAGTTGTCGTATCCGTTGATAACAGAGTTCTTGGATGTGTTTCCTGAGGAATTGCTAGGATTGCCGCCAGATCGAGATTTTAAATTCTCTATAGACTTGGTGCCAGGTATAGAACCAATTTTGTAACATGCTTATAGAGTAAAGAATAGCGAGCTGGTCGAGCTGAAGAAGCAGGTGGATGAGTTGCAGGATAAGGGGTTTATCAGATCGAGTTCTTTACCGTGGGGACCTCCGGTATTGTTTGTACCGAAGAAGGATGGATCGGTGCGCATATACATTAATTATAGGGCATTGAATAATCTCACTATCAAGAATAAGTACCCTTTACCATGGATTGATGACTTATTCGATCAATTGGGTGGTGCCAAGGTGTTTTCTAAGATAGATTTGAGATCAGGCTACCATCAGGTAAAAGTAAAGCTGGAGGATATACCGAAGACTGCTTTTAGAACTCGGTATAGTCAGTATAAGTTTATGGTAATGCCGTTTGGGTTGACTAATGCTCGGGTGGTATTTATGAACTTGATGAACAAGACGTTCCATCAATACCTTGACAAGTTCATGGTGGTGTTCATCGACGACATACTCATATACTCGAAGACACCAGAGGAGCACGAGGAGCATTTGTGGATTGTGTTGGAGGTGCTGAGAAAGGAGAAGTTGTATGGGAAGTTGTCCAAGTATGAGTTTTCTTGGACAAGGTGGAGTTCTTGGGGCATGTTGTGACTGGTGATGGTATTTCAGTGTATCCGAAGAAGATCGCAGTAGTGGAATCTTGGAAGACCCCGAGTTCGGTAGCAGAGATTAGGAGTTTCTTAGGATTGGCAGGCTACTACAGGAAGTTTGTGCAAGATTTTTCGAGGATTGCCTAGCCGATGACCAGACTCACCAGGAAGGATGTAGAGTTTGTTTGGACGGAGGTTTGCCAGGTTGCTTTTAAGGAATTGAAGAAGAGGTTGACGTCTGCTCCTATTTTGACGTAGCCATCAGGGTTTGGAGGTTTCACTATTTATAGTGGTGCATCAGGAAAAGGTTTAGGTTGTGTTCTTCAGCAGAATAGGAAAGTGATTGCCTATGCATCCAAGAAATTGCGTCCTCATGAGAAAAACTATCATACCCATAATTTAGAGTTGGCAGCAGTCATTTTCGTCCTAAAGTTGTGGAAACATTATTTGTACGGAGAGCGTGTGGAGATCTTTACAGACCACAAGAGCTTGAAGTACGTTTTTACGCAGAATGAGTTAAACATGAGGCAGCGTCGGTGGTTGGAACTGATGAAGGATTTTGATATATCTTTTCAGTATCATCGTGGGAAAGCTAATGTAGATGCCGATGCTTTGAGTAGGTATTCGGTAGCTATGTTCTTGACGCAGGAGGACTTGGAGAGCTTAGGCATTGAGGTAATACTTCCTAGTTTTGCTATGCAGATATAGGGATTACAGATACATTCAGAGTTGATGGATAGGATCAAGGCAGCCCAGTATGAGGATGTATCTCTGAGGAGCATCAGAGCTCAGGTGAGAACATAATTGGAGGATGATTTCACCATTGCTGAGGATGGTTCTTTGTGGCATGGAGTTAGATTGTGTATGCCTAGTGGAGAGCTACGTGAGAAAATATTACAGGAAGCGCATCGCTCTCAATATAATATATATCCAGGTGCCAACAAGATGTATCAGGATTTGCGAGAGAGTGTGTGGTGGTATGACATGAAGAGGGAAGTGGCACAGTTTGTATCCAGATGCTTAGCGTGCTAGCAGGTGAAAGCCAAAAGGCAGAGGCCAGGAGGTTTACTTCAGCCATTACCTATTCCAGAGTGGAAGTAGGAGCACATTACTATGGATTTTGTGTTCGGACTTCCACAATCTCCAGGAGGGAAAGACGTGATTTGGGTCATCGGTGATAGGTTGACCAAGTCGGCCCAATTTTTGCCTTTCAAGGTGGGTGTGTCTACGGAGAAGCTGGCAGAGATGTATGTGAGGCAAATCATCAGGATACATGGAGTTATCGTCAGCATAGTGTCCGATCGGTATAGTCGTTTTATTTCTTATTTCTGGAGGAGGTTACATGCGAGTTTGGGCACTCAGCTCAAGTTCAGTAGTGCATATCATCCCCAAACAGATGGATAGTCAGAGAGGACTATTCAGACTCTCGAGGATATGTAGCGCCCTTGTGTACTAGATTTCAAGGGTTCTTGGGAGGACTATCTCCATTTGGTAGAGTTTGCTTACAACAACAGCTACCAGGCTAGTATATAGATGTCACCTTTTGAAGCTCTCTACGGTCGGACATATCGTACTCCCTTGTCATGGGATGATGTTGGAGAGAGAGTTTTGCTTGGGCCAAAGATGGTTATGGATTCAGCGGAGAAGGTTCAGTTGATCAGAGACAGACTTCGAGTAGCGCAGGACAGACAGCGGCATTGGGTCGATAGCCACCGGAGACCTTTGGAGTTTGAGGTATAGTTTTAGTTTTTTTGTGTGTTTGTTATTGGTTGTTTGTTATAGATTTTCTTAAGGTAGTGATTTGTTCTAGGTGGGTGGTTTGGTGTTTCTGAGGATTTCTCCGATACGAGGCACGATTCGCTTCGGTGGAGACGGAAAGCTTAGTCCGCGATTCATCGAACCTTTCACTATTCTAGAAAGGGTCAGTGCAGTTGCTTATAGACTAGACTTGCCACCTGGATTGGAGGGAGTGCACAACGTATTTTATGTGTCACAGTTGAGACGGTATGGGGCAGATCCTAGTAATGTGTTGGATCACTCAGAGATAGAAGTGGGCCCTACACTAGCTATCCAGAGCAGCCAATTGAGATTCTGGATCGAGAGAGAAGGTGCTGAGGAACCAGACTATTCCTTTGGAATGCGTCGCATGGAGGCATCACTCTCCAGTGGAGTCTACCTGGGAGAGAGAGGATGAAATGCGAGAGCGTTATCCATATTTGTTTGTGCCTTGAGGTATGTACTTTCCTAGTAAGTTATGTTCTTTTGTTATGTTCTGTGATTTTCTGGGGGTAGTTTTGGTCTTTGAATTTTAAGAACAAAATTATTTTTAAGAGGGTAGACTTATCACTACCATATTTTCTAGGAAAAGATATTTTAGTAACTTCATAATTAATTAAATATTATGCATGTTAAATAATTATTTATTGTATTATTTAATTGTTATTAGATATTAGTTATTTGTTTTGGACTTGTGTTTGAGGACATAACTAGTTTAGTTTAGACTCATGGACCAACATATATTAATTGTTAGAATTGAGCCCAACTAGAAGCCCATTGTTTAGGAGGATGATAGTTTAATTAAACCATTAGACTAGATCCTTCCCTTCTTAATTATTTTCTTCATGGGAGGCCCCAAAGAGTATAATAGATATTACATAGTAACTTGAGAAAAGGGTAAGGGGAGGCCGACATATTAAAGAAGAGAGGGAAAGTTTCTCTCTCATCTTTTTATTTGAAAACTAGATCTAGAATTTCTCTCAACCAAATTTCTTCATTGCTACACCATTTCCCTACCAAATTTTATCCCAATTCATTCCCAAATCACCATTGGAGACTAGTGGAGCAAGAATCTAGAAGGAGGAAGCAAGGATATACAAAGAGGAGCAATGATCTACAAGTTGGAGGCTAATTTTATCATATTTGGAGGTTGCATTGCGAATCCATCTCCCAAAAGGTACAATTCAATTTTTCCCATTAATTTAGATTTTAAATATGAGATTTAACCATGAGAAATCAACCCATATGCATAGACTACCCATAGAATTTGATTTTGAGTTCATAGGAGGCCTATTAAGAAAGTTATGGTGCTTTTTGTGTGAATATTACGGAAATTCCGAGATTGACACTTGTTGTGTTTGTCAATTAGTCATATAGATCAATTTGGCATGTCTTTGTGTGTTTGGGGCTAGTATCGTGTCCACAATTAGGTACGTGTAGGTCGTATCCTAATAATTTGGTAATTCGTATCAATTTGGGGTTTTTTCTCTGACACGGGACTTTGTGCATGTCATATTTTGACACGGACAAGTAAATTTGTGTTTGACTCTTCGTATTATTCATAAATACTATATTAGACTTGCTCATGTCCTTCTGGGTATGTTTGGATGTGTGGTGGACTCGTGTCGCAAGCGTATCCTAGATCTAGTGGGATACGGGTGTGATGCACTCCACGTGTTTGTGTATTTTATTTTTAGATCTATTTTCCCATTGTTCTTAGTCATTATGATATAAATATATATATATATATATATATATATATATATATATATATATATATATATATTTAGGTGTTAGTGTATCATATATCTTTGTACCTATGTGTTATGTGTATATGTAGCTATACTTCTACATATGTAATAACTATTAAATATAGTAGTGTATATATGTATATGTTATGTGTATATTTATATATGTTATAGATATACATACTTGTATGTTATGTTATGTTATATATATATATATATATATATATATATACTTGCAAGATTATATATATACGTGTATGTATATGTGATGATATGAATAAATATATATAGGATACTATATCTAACTATGTGTGTTTGTTATACTATATGTAATAAATTATGGAGATGTATATATATGTATATGGATGAGCATGTATATATATATATATAAATAGATATATATATTAGTATATTTATGGTGTGCTAGTATATAAGAGAGAGAGGGGGGCTTAACGCTTATAGCGACAGCAGCAGCCGCATTAGCAACAACAGTAGCACTTATAGCGACAGCAGCAGCCGCTTTAGCAACAGCAGCGGCTACAGCAACAACAACAGCGGTTTCAGCGATAGCAGTAGCAACAACATTAGCGACAACTGCAGCTTCAACAACAGCAGCGACTTCAGTGACATCAGCAACAACAACATTGGCGACAACAACAGTTACCGCAACAGCAGGAGCAGTAATTGTAACAGCAGCAACGGCATTAGCGAGGGGCAGCAGCAGTTTACAGTGACAGTTTGTGTGTTTAGATATAACTATGTATCTTTTAATAGGTATGTGTATTATATTGATAAATATGTATATATTTCATAGTTGGTATTTATATATTAGTATATTATATTTTTAGTAGTTGGTTGTTAGCATATAGTTATTAGTGGGTAGTTAGTATAAATAAGGTTTTGATAATTACCTTGAGATACCAAGGTAAGTATCAAGGTATTTGGGGATACCCAAGGTATTGGGTTTGGGTATCAAGACGGAGGTTTAGTAGTGTGATACCGAGTTGGTTCAAAACTAAGGTATCTATTTAATAATTATAATTAGGATTTATATATTTAATATTGCTTGAATGTACATATATGATATTTATCTGTTGTTTGCGTATCCTGAGATACTGTATCCTAGTATCCTAAGATGTAGCTTGTATGACCTAGATTCATAGTGTATGAACCCAACATCATTGAGAAAGACTCATGCAACCTAGAAATAGGTAGTTTGACCTAGTTGACCAAGTTTGACCGGTAGAGTTGACCTAGTTTTACTCTGTTGACTTATAAATGGCTCATTTACCTAGATGTTGACTAGTTTAACGTATTTTTATTCCAAAACCTTGCATTGATATTGTATTCCATATCTAGGTCTTCGAGGTACTATATCAGACATCTGTGAGACTATTTACCGGACTTCAGGTAAGTACATTCTCTAATAGTTTCTCATTTATGATATCCTCTATGTTCATTGTATCTAGTGTAGATATCCAACTTTTCTTGATACGATGGTTACAAGGATTGGTATATCCGAATCTCATCATAAGATATTATTCCTTGGTATATGGTGTATCTTGTGTAAGCCTTGTTTCATTAATTATCTTATACATGTACAGACACTGATTCTCGGGAAGACTAGTTATCTTCTTGGAGAATCTCGTGCCATAGCGTACCATGGTTGGATCTACTATACCAGTCGAGGGTGGAGAATATTTTAGTGTAGATATGTGATCATACCCATCTTGTATCTTATTCTTGTATAGTGTTAATCATACACCGCACGTATGATTAGCCAGACCATAAATCTTGTATCAAGTTGCCAAGCCGATCACATAAAGTTAGTACTCACACACTTAGTCATTAGTATTCTTGATCATTATTATATTGTTTATTATTATATTTATTCCAGTATTTCCTTATTGTATATCTCTTGTATCTATTGTGCTTTTTATATATTCACATCTATTTACTGTTACATAGTTTTTATCATTGACTAGAACTGTTGTTAGAGATGTACTCTGCTCCTTTTCTGACTAAATATATTTTTCCAGATGACACTGAGGAGTTGTACCCTACACATTATGGACCTCAGGATGTTGTGGGCTTAGAGTCAGAGACCCTGGCTCAGGAGAGACTTATCCCGACTGAGACAAATGACCAGGGACTTATAGCTTCGTAGTATTCTTTTGTACTTGATTTGTCTCCAGCTTATTTGTTAGTATTCTTTCAAACTCATTGATGTTATTATCTTAGACTCATGAGTTTTATGTGACTATTCTATTCTTTATCATATTCCTGCTCGTTTCCCTCTTAGATCTGTGATTGAGTATATTGATATTGTTGGTGGCTCATTATTATATTAGATAGATTACCCAGACATCGTTCTACCTCCGATTCTGCAATGTAGGCTGGGCGTTGTTCCCGACTTGCATCCCTACATCGGGTGCGGGTCCTGACACCAACGAACGAGAATTCATTGTCATTATCTCGAGCCATATGTCGTTGGCCTATATATAGGAGGTTTGATGTCACGTCCCAGTCCCAAAATATATAAAAATAGGAATACGTAAGCATGCCAGTCGTATGCATATGAAAACTCTAATATATGAAAACCATAACACATATGTACGCTATATTATGAATAACAATTCACTAGTGGTATGGATTTGTCATAAGTCACAGGGCATAACTAGATCACATCCATATAATCAAATAGAAATGAATAACCAATCAACTATATAACTGAATCAAGTATAAAATGCTTGATAAGAATAATTAGTTGGGTTGAGCCAAATCTACTACCAAACTAGAATATAAGAGAAATAAAATAAGTACATCTAATGATCAATGAGGCTCGAAGGGAAGACCTTCTCGAAAGAGAGAGAAGTAGCAAGTCCTGATCCGTACTCCTACAAATAGTCAAGATCGTCTACACTTGGAAAGGAACTAGGTCCTAAGAGGGACGTAACAAGATACATACAAGTATGCCATAATATACTGACAATAAACATCCATAAGGTCTCCTAACCATTCTTGGTGATATGCATTTTGAGGGCAATATTCTAATGAGGAGCTCTCGACTCACACAGGTGCTCGACTCACCTAGTGGTCAACCGAGTCACTAGTGGCCATCCAGAGGAAAAGTAAATAACAATGAGAGCCCCTACGCTAATAGATGTCCTCCCCACCCCATGATCCTATACATGTCGCATCCACAATACGATGATACCTCTATATAACTGTTGTCTTCTAGCATGCAATTATACTAGAACTTATTTCCTATCGCACGTCCCGATGTATCGATGATAAGTCAAAACGCAAGTCCATGATCTACATGAGACTCACAACTCGTGTAAAAAATGTATCATAGCCAAGTAAAACATAAAGATGTTCCACAATCATGTGGTGGTCTCTTAAATCTAGGTCGATATGCATAACAAAAGAAATAAGAAACAAAGACCACGTCATTCGTCATTGCACCCAAGTTTCCTTAAACACGCAGTTTAATAATATACACAAATAAAAAAATAAATGACAAAAATATAATATGCATATATGAATGCAAATAAACGGTAGTAGTGGCAAGGTATCTTACCTAGTGTCTGAGTAAAGTTTAGACAATGTTCTAGCTGCAAACACTTTAAGTCAACAATAGCTCAAAGAGAGGAAGAATTACGAATGTCTTCAGATGCTAAAATAAATATCACGAATATTTTCAGAATAAACAAGATAGTCAAAAAATACTATCCTTTCGTCCAATTTGGACACAGGGGCAAAACGATAATTTTGGACCAAGTAGGATCCATATGTGGGCCACTTTGCACCAAAATGCGTGTCAGGAATAAAGATCTCTAAATGATATAAATTATAGGTCAAATAAATCCTAAATGATGATACAAACTCAACGGTATAACCAATTTTGGATTTCGATGAACCAATCACAAATTCACCCTTCAAGTCAAACCGTTGGGCCCGCAAATAGGCGGCTCGGTCAACTGTCTCAAAATTATGTAAAACTTGGCTCACAGGACTAGCATGATACAACGAATGCAATGGCATAAGTTTTTTTGTATTTTGATGAGCGTACACAAAGAAGGGTAGTTATTTGCAAAAGTCGCGATACGAAAACTTTTTACTGATACGGGTTGATTCTGACGCGCACACACGTCCGAATTAACTTTCGATAAAGTCTACACATCCTGGTATACCACAAGATCCTTTCGGTGTAATTGGTACATGGCGTAGTAGTCCCGTTGGGCGGGGCGCACTTCGTATAACAAAATTTTAGTTTTGAAATACCAAATTTTTGGTCGTTTAGGAGGCCGAATAATTTAACAAATAAGGAAAACTAATAAAAACTAAAGAACAGTAAAATTCTTGGTTATATTGAGAAGAAAATCTATTAATTATATTTTGAAAATAATAAACTAGTTGGTAGAAAACTGGGCATGAACATGGGTGTTTGGATTGAATTTCTGAACTGTTTTCGAACAGTTTTTCGGCCAACTTTCGGCTGATTTCTCGATCAATCCGGGGCACGAAAATTCGTCCCGCTTGAAGGGATCCCTAGGGGGTCAGGTTGTGAGCATGTATTTATAAACCATTTTAAAAACGAATAAGAGATAAGGGAGAAATCGAACCTTGAAATAGGGGTCGTGGAGGGATATTGTGCTATGTACGCGCATGTTTTCTGCGCGCGGGCGGACGGCCCTTGACGGCTGTGGCGGCGGTCCTCGGCCTTGCGGCGGTGCGGGAAGGACGCGGGGTAGGAGGAGAGATTAGGGTTAGGGCTTAGGGTTTGTATTATATATGGAAAGATGGAGAGTAGGTTGTGAAGTGGGGGAATTCTGCGTGTACTCGGGTTTGGTTTGGGAGTAGATGTTAGGATTTTCATTTATTATTGTTTTTCTCCTCTTATCGTGTCTATATATATATATATATATATATATATATATATATATATATATATATATATATATATATATATATAATGAAGTTCTAAACTATGCAAACTAAGGAAAATATATTTTCGCACATGAATTGGAATAAAATATTTTAAATAATTATATGTATATATAAAAAAACTATTTCCAAATTTCCAAATATATTTATATATATACTTTTATATAGTGATGTATGTATAAAATCCAAACATATATATTGACATAAAATAAATTCAAAATTTTTTATAAGAGATAAATAGTAGTAAAAAATAGTTTTGGGGAAATAATTTCAAATAATTATTTTTATAAATAAATAAATAAAAAAAATCTTTTTTTAATTAATTATGAAAATACTTTAAGAAAATTTAATATTTAAGTAATCTATAATAAATATAATAATATAAAATACACACAAAATACCTATTTTGGGTGAGGGGGTTTACTTTTGAGGAGAGAGAAAAACAAGTTTTTTTTTTACCAAAATTTCTTCTCTTCTTCCCCTTTGCTGTTACCATGGCTCCCAAGGCTGCCTCCTCCATCGCCGCTGTTGCCAATAAAGCCCCTAAGGGCAAGGGCAAGGGCAAGGCCAAGAGCAAGGGGAAAGGCCGCGCTGCTACGGGGGACCCTTCGCCGCTCCACGCCGATATTCAACTGCTGATTAAGGGTAGGTCCTGTGGAGACGAAGTAGGGTTCTGGAATACATGTGCTTAATTGGACGCATGGATATGTCTATACGCCAACTTCTCACTGCCGCATGGACGAGCTTTGTCGCATGGATGCCTCGGCCGCATGGGTTCCTAGGACGCATGGTTTGCGTGGCTGCATAAGTGCCTAGGCTGCATATGTATATCCATATTGATACTTCTCAATGGTTCTGATCTAACTCCTTTATCATTTTTTAGCAGTGGATTTGCCCACCATATCTTCTGGCGAACTGGTCTTCGGGCATAACCCGCTACCTTGAACATGAATCTTGGGGACCTGGCTGCGGCTCTCCAGAGATAAGTTGACAAGGATCTCCCGCCTGAGCGACAACAGAAGATCGCCGAGCAGACTCCTTCCTTCTTGTTGAGTCAGGGGGAGATCCCTGCTAAAGACGAGAAGTACTTCTTCAAGAAGCTGTACTTCTTGTTTGGTGATGCACTGGAATCTTCTCAGCCCTAGATAGGAACGACCAGGGAGAATTGGTCTTTCATATTCCTCGAGATGAAGATAACATTTTCTGCCTTTGAACCTCACTTGCATTTGTCAAACGTGACGGTGATAATGGGTTAACGACAGATGGGCTAGAATTTGACCCCTGAGCCATAGGGAACACTCCTGGGCAATATCTGGTATGGTACCGGTAAGAACAAGGGGTAGTTTTATAGTGCGAAGGAGTTGCCCTCGTACTCCTTCCTGGAACTAAAGTCGTGTGTCGTTGGAAGTGACTTGGGACCGAACCTCAGAATATATGCAGCAGGCACCTTCCTTCATCAGGTTAACAAGAAGGAGACCTATCCCACTGGACAGCTGCGGTCTCTCAACTGGGTACATTATAATGTCTCCTGGTGCCGCCTGACCCTGTGGATTATGAAGAAGTATGAGCGGGAGCTTAGGGCTGCAGATTTTTTTTGTCGTAAGGGACATATATTATGGTTTGCAGATAAACCGTCCCATGTTCGTTGCCCTGATGGAGTTGTCCAACCTCCGTACGAGGGCCTTTTTTACACCTGGTGGCGAGATGGGACTGGCCTTGCATGAGATGCAAGCTATCTCAAAACATCCTTGGGGTAACAAACCATATGAGAAGTATACCCCCGAGCAACAAAAAACTCGAAGAATTAGAAGCAGCGAACCCGGAGATCCTGGCGGTATACCAGGAACAACTATGCCATCATGGCATCTGCCAGAGGTCATCGAAGAAGAAGAATAAATCTACTAAGGGGTCTTCTCCTCATATCATGGCTTGGACTCGCTACCTCTTCCCGGAGTTGAAGGAGTCCGCTAGAGTTCATGTTTGTGTACCACGATCAAAACAGGAAGTGGTAGATTCCATCCGGGCACAGAAGGAACTAGCTATCGAGGGTGAGAAAGTTGAGGGCTCCTCGGGTGAAGAGGATGATCCCCTTGACGAGCTGAGTGGCCTCGAAGATGAGATCAACTACATCTATATGGACATCCACAAGTTGTCCCCGAAGGTCGTGCTGGAGGGATACCTGATGCTCTATTTGGGCGACTGTGTTGTCCCAGGCATGTCTGGCATGATAGAGAGGATCAATCATACTCTTATTCTACGTGTTGTAAAGTTGGCTCTTGGCCACAAGTTGGCCATTTTATCGGCCATGGTGTGTTGTATACATCGTGGCCTCCACAACTTTGCCGAGAAGGTAAAGGACAATCCAGGTAAGGATATTTCAATAGGGTCAAGCTTCCTTACCATTACTTGATGGGGTGACTTCTTCTGCATCACGGGTCCTTGATGAGCTCTGGGACCGATGAGGACATGGTGGTTGTCGATGTCACTACCATATTTTCTAGGAAAGGGTATTTTAGTGATTTCATAATTAATTAAATATTATACATGTTAAATAATTATTTGTTGTATTATTTAATTATTGTTAGATGTTATTTATTTATTTTGGACTTGTGTTAGTGGACCTAACTAGTTTAGTTTAGACTCGTGGACCAACATATATTAATTGTTAGAATTGAGCTTAACTAGAAAGCCCATTGATTAGGAAGATGATTAAATTAATTAAACTATTAGACTAGAAGCTTCCTTCCTTAATTATTTCTTCATGAGAGGCCCCAAGGGGTATAATGGAGATTTTATAGTGGCTTGAGGAAGGGGTAGAGGGGGTCAGCCTATTTAAAAGAGGGGAAGAAGTTTCTCTCTCCTCTTTTCATTTGAAAATTAGATTTAGAATTTTTCTCAACCAAATTCCTTCATTCCATATTATTTCCCTACCAAATTTTATCCCAATTCCTTTCCAAATTACCATTGGAGATTAGTGGAGCAAGGATCTAGAAGGAGAAAGCAAGGATCTACAAAGAGGACCAATGATCTACAAGTTGGAGGCCAATTTTATCATATTTGGAGGTTGTATTGAGAATCCATCTCCCAATAGGTACAATTCAGTTTTTCTCCTTAATTTAGATTCTAAATCTGAGATTTAACCATGAGAAATCAACCCATATGCATAGGCTACCCATAGGATTTGGTTTTGTGTTCATAGGAGGCCTATTGAGAAAGTTATAGTACTTTTTGTGCCAATTTTGGGAGAATTTCGAGATTGACAATTATTGTGTGTCAATTGGTCCTATAGATCAATTTGGTATGTGCTTGTGTGTTTAGGGCTAGTTTCGTGTCCACAATTGGGTAAGTGTAGGTTGTATCCCAATAATTTGGTGATACGTATTTATTTGGAGGTTTTCCCTCCGACACGGGACTTTGTGCATGTCATATTTTGACACGAACACGTAGATTTGTGTTTGACTCATCGTATTGTTCAAAAATAATATATTAGACTTGTTCGTGTCCTTTGGGGTACATTTGGATGTGTGGCGGACTCGTGTAGCAAGCGTATCCTACATCTAGTGGGATACAGGTGTGATACATTCCATGTGTTGTTTAAAAATATATGCATGTGTATATATTTCTAGATAATTATTTCTAGATCTTTTTTTCCCAATTATTCTTAGTCTTTGTGATATGTAATTATATGCATGTGTATATATATATATATATATATATATATATATATATATATATATATATATATATATATATATATATATATATATATATATATATATTTATATATTTATATATTTATGTGTTAGTGTATCATATATTTATGTACCTATGTGTTATATATATATAAGTAGCTATTCTTCTACATATGTAATAACTATTATTTATAGTAGTATAAATATAATAGTGTATATATATGTATATGTTATGTGTGTATATATATATGTTGTTATAAATGTATAGACTTATATGTTATGTATATATATATTGGTATGATTATATAGATGTGTGTACGTATTAGTGATATTATGGATATGTGTATATGTGTTACTTTATGTATACGTTATACCATAGGTATTATTGTGGATACGTATATACGTATCTAGAGGAGTGAATATATATTTTATATAGTAGTAGTTATATATATATATATATATATATATATATATATATATATATATATATATATATATATATATATACATATATATGTGTTATATATGAGAGAGAAGAGGACTCATGTATTAGCGACAGCAGCCACGGTTTCAGCAACAACAACAGTAGTAATTGTAACAACAACAGCTTTAGCGACAGTAGCATTAGCAACAGCAGCAGCTTCAGCAACAGCAACATTAGCAACAACAACAGCATTAGCAACAACAGCAGCAGTAATTACAACAGCAGCAGCTTCAGCGACAACAACATTAGCAACAGCAGCAGCTTCAGCAACAACAGCATTAGCAACAACATCAGAACCATAGCTACAACAGCCTTATCAGCAGTATTAGCGACTGCAACAGCAGCCTTTAGTGACGGTTTTGCGGTAGAGTATATATATATATTTAATATAGTTATTTAATATATGGTATTAGTATATATGTTTATATTTCCTAATTGGTATTTATGTTTTAGTATACTATATTTGTAATAGTTAGTTGTAGCATATAGTTATTAATGGGTAGTTAATATAAACAAGGTTTTGGATATTACCTTGAGATACCAAGGTAAGTATCAAGGTATTTGGGGGATGCCCAAGGTATTGGTATGGGTATCAAGATTGAGGTTTAGTGTTGCGATACCAAGTTGGTTCGAAACCAAGGTATCCACATAGCTTTGGTAATCAGGATTTAATATGTAATATTATTTGATATATGTATATATGATTTTATCTCCTATTTGTGTATCCTGAGATACGGTATCCTAATATTCTAAGTTTTAGCTTGTATGACCTAGATTCATAGTGTTTGAACCCAATTTCTTTTAGATAGACTCATGCAACCTAGAAATAGGTAGTTTGTCATAGTTTGACCATAGTTTGACCGATTTGACTTAGAATTGACCTAGTTTGACTTTTGACTTAGAAATGGCTTATTGACCTAGATGTTGACTAGTTTAATTTATTCTCATTCCGAAATCTTGTATTGATGTTATATTCCATATCTAGGTCTTTGAGGCACCGTATCAGACAACTGTGAGACTGTTTATTTGACTTCAGGCGAGTACATTCTCGAATAGTTTCTCATTTATGATATCCTCTATGTTTATTGTATCTAGTGTAGATATCCATATTTCTTGACACGATGGTTACACGAATTGGTATATCCAGATCTCGTCATAAGATGTTATTTCTTGTATATGGTATATCTCGTGTAAGTCTTGTTTCATTGATTATCTTGTACATGTACAGACACTGATTCTTGAGGAGATTTGCTACCTTCCTAGAGAATCTCGTGCCCTAGTATACCATGGTAGGATCTACTATACCAGTCGAGGGTGGGGAGTATTTTAGTATAGATATGTGATCATACCCATCTTGTATCATATTTTATTTTTGAATAGTGTTAATCATACACCGCACGTATGATTAGCCAGGCCATAAATCTTGTATCAAGTTCCCAAGCCGATCATATGTTAAAGCTCGTACTCACACACTTAGTCATTAGTATTCTTGTTCATTATCATATTGTTTATTATTGTATTTATTCCAGTATTTTCTTATTGTATATCTTTTATTGTATCTATTGTGCATCTTATATATTCACATCTATTTACTGTTATATAGTTTTTATCATTGATTAGAACTGCTGTTAGAGATGTACTCTGCTCCTTTCCTGACTGGATATATTTTTCCCAAATGACACTAATGAGTGGTAACATACACATTATGGACATCAGGATGTTGTGGGTTTAGAGTTAGAGACCCTGGCTTATGAGGGACTTATCCCAACTGACACAGATGACCCAGGATTAGTAGCTTCTTAGTATTCTTTGTACTGGATTTGTCTTCAACTTATTTTGTTAGTATTCTTTTGGACTCATTGATGTTGTTATTTTAGACTCATGAGTTGTATGTGACTATTCTATTCTTTATCATATTCGTGCTCGTTCCTTCTTAGATCTGTGTTTGAGTATATTATTATTATTGGTGGTTCATTATATTGCTAGATAGATTACCCAGACAGTGTTCTACCATCGATTCTACGACGTAGGCTGGACGTTGTTCCTGACTTGCATCCCTACATCGGGTGTGGGTCATGACACGTTTTTAGTGGTGACCCATGCAGGTATTTCTCTTCGAGGTCGCAATTAGTGCAATTCATAGTGGTGCTCTGAATTGAGTGATATTACAAGCCTGTGTCAGGATATAGGATATAGGCTATATGTTGAGAATACTTAATCACATCTAGAAAAATTCTTTTGATTCATTCAACTATTCTCCTTTGATATTGATATTTGACCTTTTAACTGTCCTTTTCTTGAGTGTCTTATATCAAATTCTATATTGATTCTTTCTTTCACTTTGTCTCAAGATGCCACCTAAGACTAGATCGCAGCAGGGGAGAGCAGCTTCTGAGAGGTCTGCGACGTCCCGAGGGCCTGCACTAGTCACTTCTCCAGTGATTGGTGTGTCAGCTGCTTTCGGAGGTTCACCACCTACTTAGAGGAATATGCCAGATGTATCTGAGGGGCTTCCACCTTCACCTTCGGTGCCAGTAGAGGCGACACAGATATTTATACTGTTTCGTGAGATGCTCGAGGCACAGAGGGTTCAGTCTGTGGCACATCAGAGCCAGACCTATATTTTATGGCAGGGCATCGAGAGTGCTCATCAGCTTGCTCGTGCCATAGTAGAGAGAGGAGTTCTGGTCCAGCAGCAGGTTGCTCCTCAGGTTGCTCAGCTTCGGCCAGGCAACATTCAGGACTTTAAGAAGCTGGAGCCTAGGGTCTTCAAGGGGATGAAGGGCATCGTCTATGCTGATGATTGGCTCGAGGATATTGAGCGTCTCATGAGGGTGTCCCATCTTTCTGAGGATCTGAAGGTTGAGGCGGTAGGACTTCAACTGTTCGACGTTGCCCGCACTTTGTTCAGGAATGAGCCAATTCTTGTTGACGCGGGACAGTCTTGGGAGGTATTCAAGGACCTCTCCAAGAAGAAGTTCTTCGCTCGGGCAGACAGGCTAGACTTGAGAAGGAAGTTCGAGAGCCTCATTTAGGGGAGCATGTCTGTGGAGGAGTACACTGCAGAGTTCGGCAGGTTGAGCCAATTTGCAGAGTATTGGTGAGAGAGCCCGAGGTTCGGGCTATTTGTTTTCGTGAGGGTCTAAACTGGGAAGTAAAGATCCTTATTCCATCTTTTTATGAGACATACTCGGAGATACTTGCAGAGGTACGCAAGGTTGAGTGGGAGTTGGGTTTGAAGCCCAAGAGAGATCGTAATTCTTTTCTGGGGGCCAACAACAGTACAGTATTTGTCAAACATCCTCATTTTTAGTCCAGGCCTTTCCAACAGCCACAACAGCACCAGACTCCAGCTAGGGCGCCGGTTCACCAGGCACCACAGCAGCAAAGACCGTTACAGCAAGCTTCCTGCCACTACTGCAAGAAGCCCGGTCATATCTGGAAAGTTTGTAGGAGGAGGTTAGGAGTTTGTTTATATTGTGGTACTGAAGGGCATCAACTAAGAGAGTGTCCTCATCGTGCAGTTCAGGGAGCAGCTTCAGCTCCGAGGGCAGAGACGAGACCACCTGCAATACAGCCGAGGGGACCACTTCCAACCCAGCAATAATGTTATGTCCAGTATCAGCAGCAGGGAGGTGTATGTCAGGGATGAGCGTTTGCTATGACCGTCAAGGAGGATGAGCTCACCGGAGGTGTCATCGCAGGTTTTATTCTTCTTGATTTCATTCCAGCTTTAGCTTTCTTTGATAGTAGTGCTTCCCATAGTTTTGTATCTGTTTCTTTTGCTCTGAAGCATGGTTTGGTAGCTGAGTTTTGCTTAGGACTTGCGAGATCATGACTGGGGGAGGCATTATCCTGGTTAATGATATTTGCAAGGATCGGAGAGTTACTCTGGAAGGCTGGGAGTTGAGTGCGTATCTACTTGTAATGCTACTTTTGAGCTACGACATTGTACCCGGGATGGATTGGTTGAGTAGGTACCATGCTAGTATAGATTATAGAGGAGGTAGAGTTTTGTTTGGTCCGCCGGGAGAGCCAGAGTTTGAGTTTGCTAGAGGAGCTACAGAGCAGGAAGAAGGCATTATTTTTGGAGCTATGGTGGAAGACAAGGAGTTGCCACATCCGTTGATAGCAGAGTTCTTGGATGTGTTTCCTGAGGAATTGCCAAGATTGTCGCCAGATCGAGATATTGAATTATCTATAGACCTGGTACCAGGTGCAGAACCAATTGCGTAACATGTCTATAGAGTAAACAACAACGAGCTAGTTGAGCTGAAGAAGCAGGTGGACGAATTACAGGATAAGGGGTTTATCAGATCAAGTTCTTCACCGTGGGGAGCCCCGGTATTGTTTGTACCGAAGAAGGATGGATCGGTGTGCCTATGCATTGATTACAGGGCATTGAATAATCTCACTATCAAGAATAAGTACCCTTTGCCACGGATTAATAATTTGTTCGATCAGTTGAGCGGTGCCAAGGTATTTTTCAAGATAGATTTGAGATCAGGCTACCACCAAGTAAAAGTGAAGCTGGAGGACATACCGAAGACTGCTTTTAGAACTTAGTATGATCAGTACGAGATTATGGTGATATCGTTTGGGCTGACTAATACATCGGCGATATTTATGAACTTAATGAATAAGGTGTTATATCAGTACCTTGACAAGTTTATGGTGGTGTTCATCGACGACATACTCATATACTCGACGACATCGGAGGAGCACGAGGAGCATTTACGGATTATGTTGGATGTACTGAGAAAGGAGAAGCTATATGGGAAGCTGTCCAAGTGTGAGTTTTTCCTGGACAAGGTA
The DNA here is from genome assembly GCA_036927795.1 of Iris macrosiphon. NCBI lineage: Eukaryota > Viridiplantae > Streptophyta > Magnoliopsida > Asparagales > Iridaceae > Iris > Iris macrosiphon. The sequence goes on from JAYESA010000007.1 coordinate 119,138,552, forward strand.
GAGTTCTTGGGGCATGTTTTGACTGGTGATGGTATTTCAGTGGATCCGAAGAAGATCGCAGCAGTGGAATCTTGGAAGACCCCGAGTTCGACAGCAGAGATCGGGAGTTTCTTGGGATTGGCAGGCTACTATAGGAAGTTTGTGCAAGATTTTTTGAGGATTCCCGAGCAGATGACCAGATCCACCAGAAAGGATGTAGGGTTTGTTTGGACAGAGGATTATCAGGTTGCTTTTGAGGAATTGAAGAAGAGGTTGACTTTTGCTCCTATTTTAACATCTATTTATAGTGATGCATCGGGGACAGGTTTGGGTTGTGTTCTTCAGCAGAATGGGAAAGTGATTGCTTATGCATCCAGGCAATTGCGTCCTCATGAAAAGAACTATCCTACCCATGATTTGGAGTTGGCAACAGTCATCTTCGTCCTTAAGTTATGGAAACATTATTTGTACGGAGAGCTTGTGGAGATCTTCACAGACCACAAGAGCTTGAAGTACATTTTCACGCAGAAGGAGTTGAACATGAGGCAGCGTCGGTGGTTGGAACTGATGAAAGATTTTGATATATCTTTGCAGTATCATCCTGGGAAAGCTAATATAGTTGCCAATGCCTTGAGCAGGTATCTGGTATAGCTATGTTCTTGATGCAGGATCGATATTTATTGGAGGACTTGGAGAGCTTAGGTATTGAGGTGATAGTTCCTGGTTGTGCGATACAGATGTAGGGATTACAGATACATTCTAATTTGATGGACATGATCAAGGCAGCCCAGTATGAGGATGTATCTCTGAGGAGTATCAGAGCTCAGGTGAGAGCAGGATTGGAGGACGATTTCACCATTGCCGACGGTGGTTCTTTACGGCATTGAGTTAGATTGTGTGTGCCTAGTGGGGAGCTGCGTGAGGAGGTATTGCAGGAAGCGCATCGCTCTCAGTATTCCATACATCTAGGTGCCAACAAGATGTATCGGAATATGCGAGAGAGTGTGTGGTCGTATGGCATAAAGAGGAAAGTGGCACAGTTTGTATCCAGATGCTTAGTGTGCCAACAGGTGAAAGCCGAGAAGCAGAGGCCAGGAGGTTTACTTCAGCCATTACCCATTCCAGAGTGGAAGTGGGAGCATATTACTATAGATTTTGTGTCCGGACTTCCACAATCTCCCGGAGGGAGAGACGCGATTTGGGTCATCGTTGATAGGTTGACCAAGTTGGCCCACTTTTTGCCTTTCAAGGTGGGTTTGTCTACGAAGAAGCTGGCAGAGATATATGTGAGACAGATCGTCAGGATATATGGAATTCCCGTCAGCATAGTCTCGGATCGGGATAGTCAGTTTACTTCTTATTTCTGGATAAGTTTGTAGGAGAGTTTGGGCACTCAGCTCAAATTTAGTACTGCATATCATCCCCAGACAGATGGATAGTCAGAGAGGACTATTCAGACTCTCAAGGATATGTTGCACATTTGTGTACTAGATTTTGGGGGTTCTTGGGTAGACCATCTCTATTTGGTAGATTTTGCTTATAACAACAGCTACCAGTCAGAGATGTCACCTTTTGAAGCTCTGTACTGTCGGAGATATCGTACTCCCTTGACATAGGACGATGTTGGAGGGAGATTTTTGCTTGGGCCAGAGATAATTATGGATGCAGCGGAGAAGGTTCAGTTGATCAGAGATAGACTTCGTGTAGCGCAGGACAGACAGCGGCATTGGGCCGATAGCCACCAGAGACCTTTGGAGTTTGAGGTATAGTTTTAGATTTTTGTTTTGTGCTTATTATTGGTTGTTTGTTATAGATTAAGTTCTTAAGATTATGTTTTGTTCTAGGTGGGTGGTTTGGTATTTCTGAGGATTTCTCCGATACGAGGCACGATTCGCGTCGGTGGAGGCGGAAAGCTTAGTCCGCGATTCATCGGACCTTTCACTATTCTAGATAGGGTCGGTGCAGTTACGTATAGACTAGACTTGCCACCTGCATTGGAGGTAGTGCAAAACGTATTTCATGTGTCGTAGTTGAGACGGTACGTTGTAGATCTGAGTCATGTATTGGATCACTCAGAGATAGAGGTGGGCCCTACTCTTAGTTATCCGTAGCAGCCAGTTGAGATTCTGGATCAAAGAGAGAAGGTGCTGAGAATCAGACTATTCCTTTGGTATGAGTCGTATGGATGCATCACTCTCCGGGGGAGTCTACCTGGGAGAGAGAGGATAAAATACGATAGCGTTATCCATATTTGTTTGTGCCTTGAGGTATGTTCTTTTATTGTTATTTCTGTTCTTTAGTTCTGTTCATTGCTATGTTCTGTTATTTTCTGGGGGTAGTTTTCGTCTTTGAATTTCGAGGATGAAATTATTTTTAAGGAGGGTAGACTTGTCACTACCATATTTTTCTAAGAAAGGATATTTTAGTGATTTTATAATTAATTAAATATTATGCATGTTAAATAATTATTTGTTGTATTATTTAATTATGGTTAGATGTTAGTTATTTATTTTATACTTGTGTTAGTGGACCTAACTAGTTTAGTTTAGACTCATGGACCAATATGTATTAATTATTAGAATTGAGCCCAACTAGAAAGCCCATTGATTAAGAGGAGGATTAAATTAATTAAACCATTAGACTAGCAGCTTTCCACCTTAATTATTTCTTTATGAGAGGCCCTAAGGTGTATAATGGACATTACATAGTGGCTTGAGAAAGGGGTGGAGGGGGCCGGCCTATTTAAAAGAGGGGAAAAAGTTTCTCTCTCCTCTTTTCATTTGAAAACTAGATCTAGAATTTCTCTCAACCAAATTCCTTCATTCCATATCATTTTCCTACAAAATTTTATCCCAATTAGAGACTAGTGGAGCAAGAATCTAGAAAGAGAAAGCAAGGATCTACAAAGAGGAGCAAGGATCTACAAGTTGGAGGCCAATTTCATCATATTTAGAGGTTGCATTGAAAATCCATCTCCCAATAGGTACAATTCAGTTTTCCCCCTTAATTTAGGTTCTAAATCTGATATGTAACCATGAGAAATCAACCCATATGCATAGGCTACCCATAGGATTTAGTTTTTTGTTCATAGGAGGCATATTAAGAAAGTTATGGTGCTTTTTGTGCCAATTTTGGGGGAATTCCGAGATTGACAAATGTTGTGTATGTCAATTGGTCCTATAGATTAATTTGGCATATGCTTGTGTGTTTGGGGCTAGTGTGGTATCCATAATTGGGTACGTGTAGGTCGTATCCCAATAATTTGGTGATACGTGTTTATTTGGGGGGTTTTCCTACGACACGGGACTTTGTGCATGTCATATTTTGACACAGACACGTAGATTTGTGTTTGAATCTTTGTATTATTCATTAATAATATATTAGACTTGTTTGTGTCCTTCGGGATACGTTTGGATGTGTGGTGGACTCGTGTCGCAAGCGTATCCTAGATCTAGTGGGATACGGGTGTGATACATTCCATGTGTTGTGCATTTTATTTCTAGATCTATTTTTTCCAATTATTCTTAGTCTTTGTGATATGTAATTATATATATATATATATATGTTAGTGTATCATATATTTATGTACCTATGTGTTATATATATAAGTAGTTATTCTTCTACATATGTAATAACTATTATTTATAGTAGTATAAATATAATAGTATATATATATGTATGTATATATATATATATATATATATATATATATATATATATATATATATATATATATATATATATGTGTGTGTGTGTGTGTGTGTGTGTGTGTGTGCGCGCGTGTGTGTACGTATTAGTGATATTATGGATATGTGTATATGTGTTACTTTATGTATATGTTATACCATAGGTATTATTGTGGATACGTATATATGTATTTAGAGGAGTGAATAAATATTTTATATAGTAGTGGTTACATATATATAAGTATATATATATATATATATATATATATATATATATATATATATGTGTGTGTGTGTGTGTTATATGATAGAGAAGAGGACTCAGGTATTAGCGACAGCAGCCACGGTTTCAGCAACAGCAGTAGCAATAATTGCAACAGTAGCAGCTTCAACGACAGCAACATTAGCAACAGCAGTAGCGCATTAGCAACAACAGCAGCTTTAGCTTCAGCAACAACTAGCATTAGCAACAGCAGTAGCAGTAATTGCAATAGTAGCAGCTTCAGCGACAATATTAGCAACAACAGCAGCGCATTAACAACAACAACAGCTTCAGCAACAGCAGTATTAGCAACAGCAGCAGAACCGTAGCAACAACAGCCTTACCAGCAGCATTAGCGACAGCAACATCAGCCTTTGGCGACAGTTTTACGGTAGACTCATGCAACCTAGAAATAGGTAGTTTGTCATTATTTATATATATATATATTTAATATCTTTGGGATAGACTCATGCAACCTAGAAATAGGTAGTTTGTCATAGTTTGACCATAGTTTGACAATTTAAGTTAGAGTTGACCTAGTTTGACTTTTGACATAGAAATGGCTTGTTGACCTAGATGTTGACTAGTTTAACTTATTCTCATTCTGAAATCTTGTATTGATATTATATTCCATATCTAGGTCATCGAGACACCGTATCAGGCATCTGTAAGACTGTTCATTGGACTTCAGGCGAGTACATTCTCTGATAGTTTCTCGTTTATGATATTCTCTATGTTCATTGTATCTAGTGTAGATATCCATATTTCTTGACATGATGGTTACACGGATTAGTATATCCGGATCTCGTCATGAGATATTATTCCTTGTATATGGTGTATCTTGTGCAAGTCTTGTTTTATTGATTATCTTATGTATGTACAGACACTGATTCTTGGGGAGATTTGCTACCTTCCTAGAGAATCCTGTGCCATAGCATACCATGGTTGGATCTACTATACCAGTCGAGGGTGGAAAGTATTTTAGTGTAGATATATGATCATACCCATCTTGTATCATATTTTGTTCTTGAATAGTGTTAATCATACACCACACGTATGATTATCCAGGCTATAAATCTAGTATCAAGTTCCCAAGTCGATCATATGTTAAAGCTAGTACTCACACACTTAGTCATTAGTATTCTTGTTTATTGTTATATTGTTCATTATTGTATTTATTCTGGTATTTCTTTATTGTATATCTTTTATTATATCTATTGTGCATCTTATATATTCATATATATTTACTATTACATAGTTTTTATTATTGATTAGAACTGCTATTAGAGGTATACTCTGCTCCTGTCGGCGTTCGAACGATGTGTGCTTTTTGTCGTCAAGAAATATCTTGATTTGATTGCATCCTGAGAACCCGTCCATAAAGGACATGCCCTCGAAGCCACAAGTATTGTCGATCATTATATCTTGGATCGAAAGGGGGAACTCTTCCTTAGGGCATGCCGCATTTAGATCGCAGAAGTCAATGTAGATCCAGATCTTTCCATTCTTTTTTACGACGGGCACGATATTGGCTACACAATTCGAATGTTGTTCTTCGTGGAAAAAGCCAGTAGCTATCAGTTTGTTGACTTCAGCTTGGATGTTATTCATGATGTCTGGCCGAAATCACCGTTGTTGTTGCTTGTCCAGCTTAGAGTTCGACAAGATGTTAATTTTATGGACCGTAATTTGGGGGTCCAGTCCCGGCATGTCTTCGTAACTCCAAGAAAAGACTTCAATGTATTCCCTGATAAGATATAGCAGGGATTCTCGATCCTTATTGGATAGACTCTTGCTGATGAAGATAGGTTTAGGGGGGATTCGTCCCCCAGATCGATTTGTACGACTTAATCCTCAGTGGAAGGTTCTCGCTGTTTGAACCGTATCTCCCATTATGCGTCTATGCATTGGACCCATGATTGTACTTCAAAGAGTCCAGGTCGATCCTCGTCGTCTTCCTCAGTCTCAGCTGACACCATATTGGCATAGAATATTTGTTTGAGCATCTCCCCGATATTGACGTCGGAGTCCCAAGAGGATGATTCTGAAGAGTGAGAGTGTAAATAATTTTCTTTATTCGAGCCTTCAGGGATTATGGGAGGTTTGACGTACCCTAAGACATGCTTGGTCTTATGGTAGTAATCTTTAGGCTTGCCTGCAAAAGCCTGCCGATGCAGAGGTAGCAGTCAGCCTTTATCGTAGTTTAAGCCCCTAGCGGCTTTCAAATCGTACCCCATCTTCTGAATGAGGTGCTTGGTTTGAGAACTATACCGGTAAAATGGTATTTTGTCGGTATCGAATTCTGGCTCCAGTTCCTCTGGGATGGAGCATTGGGGGCTGTCTACTCTGCCAAAGATGATGAGTTTGTCTCTCCTCTTCCTTGCTGGAAATATTTAGTAGGAGTTCTAACTAGCGAGAATTCGGTTGACTGTATAGATGGTAGTCACCTGTGTATGTAGGTGCACGCCTAGACCGTGCTCAAGGAAATATAGTGCGTTGAGATGTGCAACATCCGAGTAGTTCAAAGATAGCCCATTTTTGATAAAATAAGGTATCTTCTCTTCCAAAATTACATCGACGAGAGAAGGGATATTAGCATGAGCGGCTACGTACTCCTCTAGTTCTTCCTTCCCCGGATCTACCCCAAGTACGGGTGACAATTTTGGAGGTCTCTTCCTCAGCTTTACCACTAGAGGTTCGGATGTAGTAGTAGGTGTCAGATCTTCCTTCAGTGATCGACTCGGTCTAAAGAGACGAACAACCAGAGGCTCAGGTGCCTTCTTGGGCTGTTTTATCCTGAGGGGAGGAGCTTTGTCGTAGGCGCGTGCTTTGAGATAGACCCTCAAGGGCTCATCTGATGCTGTACTAGTCTCTGCCTCATCGCCATCATCATTGCCACCTTTATCTTGGTGGACTTGCTTGTAGAGGATCGAGTCATAGTAGTAGGCATCGACCCCTTTAAATGGATCAACGTTGACAAATTTTGTCTTGACGATGCCATGATGATCCACGTACTTCAAGCACTGGTGTAAAGTTGATGGCATGATCATATACTGATGTATCTATGGATGTCCCAATAAGATATTGTAGGATATGTCTACATCTATGACATAGAAGGTGACCTCTATATTAAGATCGTTGATATGGCACTTCAAGCAAATTTTTTACAGAGGGTAGCTCCTCCCAGTGTTGAAGCCACTGATGGAAGTATTGGTTGCTGCCAGGTGATGCCAGGTGATGCATCGGTATGCCCAGAGTCTGAAGCAGACTTTGTGGGATGATGCTGATTGATGAGCCGGGGTCAATGTGCATCCGGTCCACCTTGATGGCACTGATGTACCTGTGTAATACAGAGGACATTCGTGCCAATTGTTCTTCAATAACATATCTTGTTATGAGAACATGATATTGGGTATCGTCTCTATCACATTATTGTATTGGGGGCATACGGAAGGATCCTCATCTGGCAGCTTGACCTGCTCCAGGTAGGTGTTGGCATTCTGTAATACCTCACTCAGAGTAACCCGAATGTCTTTGGAGAGTCGGAAAAGCTCGAATAGTGACAATTTTATTGAGGTCTTGGCCAGTTGTGCTAATATATCGAAGTTGTAGGGATTCTTCAGCCCCTGAGCTGTATCTTTGTGCAGTAGTTTGTCGAAGAGAGTTTCTTTCTGCTTGGACTTGTCCGCTGCTGGAGGCTGGGATGGACCCAGATCCGATACGACGATTGGGGGCACACCATTGTCGGGGATATCGTACTCCCGTTGGTATGCTAGGCCTGACATTGTTGTTCCTACTATAGTTTCTTCAGAAGGAATAAAAACCATGTAGCAGGATTTGGACTTCTTGCCCTTGGACTTGGTGGCAGAAGGTGTTGTCTACTGCATCAAGTCTGGAGCAAGTTTTGGATGGACCCACATGACCTCCTCCCATAATGTGGTGAGAGGTATCAGCTCGGCTGTTTGGGCACGAGCTGGCAGGAGATTGACAACCTCAATTATTGCCCGGGGGATAAATATTACTCCGTCTTGGGCTTCCATTGCCAGGAAGTTGCCGAACTGGAGAGATACCATGTTCGCGATAATTATTTTGTCATCGAAGTCCAGAGTGAGGGTCTTGGTTTTGAGCATCCGCTGGATGTACCGATTCAATGTGTAGCGGTCCCACGTCATATGATGGACGTAACTATGGTAGTAGTAGTACTTCGGATTATTCACTTCAGTTGCCTCAACAGATCCCTTGACGTCGGGGATCTGAAGCTTGTTTCCCTTGATTAGCACGTCAAAGATTGCCATGATGTCATCTTCAAAGGAATATGTTTCCTTCAATTTTGGAGCCTCTGCGAGCTTTTTCTCATGTTTCTTGGCGACTAAAGCTTGCTTCCCTTTGCCACCCCGGGCGTTATTGTCGATGTTGTTGTTGTTGTGAGGGAATTTTCTCCTATCATCAGCGATGGAGATCTGTATCTCCAGGAGACGGGCGTCATTGTCACGACCCGCACCCGGTTTAGGGGCACGAGTGCGTGGGTACGTCCAGCCTACGCCGCAGCATCGGCGGTAGAACGCTGTCAAGGTCTTGATACTATCTAACTAATGTCACGCAAGCATCCAATCTCCATTAGGAGGCACGGATGACACAAATAAGATGAACATATACTCAATCACAGGATTACAGCACGATAAGATTTCGAAACAAAAATTAAAATTAAACACAACACCAGTCCACAAGTAATATTCTACTCAACAATATCCAAGAATCATCAAAATGCCGGAGACAAATCCGGTACCAAATAGTCTACTTAAAGAACTAACAATAAATAATAACTCCGGCTAGACCTTCCAGAATCACAACTAAACTACCAAGTCTGTAGCTACTCACCATATGGTCCATAAAGTGTCGGACAGCGGTCCTCTAAGGCATAGTCTAGAAAAATATTTCCAGTCAGGAAGGAGCAAAGCAACACTCTCAAATAACAGTTCCATTAATTGATAATGTCTATAATACAATAAAACAGGTCATGCTAGCTACTGAGAAGACAGTAAAATAAATGCAATGGCAGTTTAAGAGAGACAGGCAATGTAAAGAGACAGGCAATGTAAAGAGACAGGCAATAGGCAATATGATACAGTCAGTGCATGTATGAAAATAAAAAGAACAAGGAACAATATCATATACGGGTGATGTAGTATATGATTTAAATTAGGGAACTGTAATATATTCTAAGTGTTTGAAATAGTAGTTTCGAAATGTGACCGGCTTGGGAACATGTACGATAGCTACAGGGCCTGGCTAATCATGGGTGAAGAGCATGATTAACACTTACAATTTCTATACTATAATAAGAGGTTATGATCACATTTCTTACTAACTACTTCCCCGCCCCCAACTAGTACTGTGGATCCAACCATGACACGTCACGATACACGAGCAAGTCAAGTCTATCATGTACGATGTCTAAATATACATGTCGTGTACAATGTCAATACGATAATCAAGGTAAAATCTCATGACTGCAGATCCAAGCTATACTAGTCCATGTAGCACAGTGTCAAAGATTCAGATGTAACATTTCATGATTGTTGAATTTATAAAAATTATCAAGAATTGGAAATTATCAGAGAATGTACTTGCCTTGGATCCTTAGCTGGTAATTTTGGATGTCCTGTTCCAGAGTATCCCCTGGGTAAACCAACAGTCCTATAAACATAACACAATTACAACACTTGTATCAGATGCTATCCTAACACAGTCTAAAACACTGAATTCAGGGCCTTCTCTAGGTATGATACTGGTCACCTAGTAGATAGATACATAATTATACACATCTTAATTAACATATGTACTTACAATATACATATCAAATTAAATATATACAAAATATATGTATACATATATATAAAAAATATGCTAAGGTTTTATACAAATATACATGCATATATATATATATATCAAAATAATTATACACATAAAATATATGCATTTATACTAGTTAAATTTAATACCACACTTACATACATTAATTAAATATATACATATACATACCTGTAAAATTTATTATACATACTATACTCATACAATTAATTACTAATAAATAAATACCAAATATGTTTATACGTATATATATAGGTACACATGTTTATACCAAAATAATACATATTTAATACACATTTCTTTATGAAAATACAATGAAATATTTAACATATATCATTTAAATACGTATCTATATACATATATATTTATCTACTCATTAGATAATATATATACAAATACATATACTGTTAAACATTAATTAATTAACTGCTATACATATACATGCTAATATTTACATATACTTTATACAATTAATAAAATAAATAATTTATATATATATTCATATTTTAAAATACATACATTACCAATCAATTTTTATATTGAAAATATGCTAAATATATATATATAATACATGTTTACACATGTACCAATTATATTATACACTTTACATTATATACCAATACCTATTTATGTATTAACATAAATTAAGTAACTATTATATCTATACATGTATTTTATATATACTATACATTATGTTTAAATATTAATTAAATAAACAATTTGCATATACATATACTAATACGTATTTAAAACATTAATTAGATAATACTATATACATATACGTATATACGTAGGTGTCTACACAAAATTACATACTTACAAATACATATACATATTATATATATATACTCATGTATATACATATGTATATATACATATATATATATATAGAGAGAGAGAGAGAACAGGAAGAGGGAGAAGAAGGAGGAGGCTTACTGGGCTTGTCGCCGGAGCACAGGGGAGTCGCCGGACCGGAGTGCAGCAGAGGGGGCAGCGGCCCGGAGCAGAAGAGGGGGAGCAGCCGAAGCTAAAGGGGTTGGTGCAGTCGGCAGGCAGTGGGAGGCCGCCGGTCGGGCCTGGCCGGAGTTCAGAGGGCCGCGGGGAGGTTGTAGGTGGAGGAGCTCGTGGAGAAGATGGGGGAGTCGGGGAGGACAGCGAGCCGCCGGAGTAGAGGAGATGAGGGTGGGGAGTTGGAGTAGATGTCGGTGGTGGTGGTTGTAAATGTTTGTGGAGGTGGTTGCTCGGCCGCCGGACTCGATGGGGGAGGCCGAAGGAGTTGGAGGGGGACGAACGCAGGGAGGAGCAGCCACAGCGCCGCCGGGTTGAACGCCGGATGCACCGCAGAGGGAGGAGCAAGGCCGCCTGAGTGCAGAGGGGGCCGCCTGGGTTGCAGTGGGCCGCTCGCCGGAGCACGGGAAGTCGGCCGGGGTTCGGCTGTATGGTGAAGATGGGGTTCCCCCCTATTTCAATTTGAAATTTCAAATTAATGAAGGGGAGGAAGAAGAAGGAGAAGAAGAAGAAGGGAAAGAGAAAAAGGAAAGGAAGAAGGAGGAAGGAAATTACATACGTATGAGAGAGGTGGGGCTTGTGAGGAGGTGGTATTTTCTAGGTTGCCTAGGGATTAGGGTTTGATGTAGACATGATATTAAATAGGGAGAGAGAGGGTGTGATGGAGGGTTGTGGATGCACCCAATTAATTGAGTGGTCCAGATTGAACATGAGGAAATTTAATTCATATGGGAAATGAGGGTGAGAGTTTAAATAAAATATTAGGTTCCCTCATTGTTCCAACAATTGGGTGAGGCCACAAAAATGCAAATTTGCAATTTAGCCCCCTTAAATTTGGGAAATTGCACAAACACATAAAATGTCGAAAATTTGGCGGGCGATTCGGGGTCCAGTGTTTTGTAGGGTCAGGGGACGCTATATGATCGGCATGGGCTCAATTTACAGGGCACTGGAATTAAATTAGGATTTTAGAATCAGATAAAATGGTATCCTCAATTTAAATAGAAATAAATACAAGTTGTGTTCAACAATTAATTAGGAGTACATGGAGCCAAAATCAGGTCAGGTCATCAATACCAATATTGAAGAAGACTCAGAACAGAATATTTCCCTAATTTGGGCCGCACGAAAAATAGGTCAAGATTGCCTCCAATTTTCGATTGGAACGCACAATGATACAAAATAGGAATTTTAAAATAAACGTCCGTAACGATTTTTGTGCGGCTAGAAATAATGCACAGGGAGCATAATTATGAGTTGCAAAAATAGCAGAATTGAAGGCGGGCATGTCTAGGGCAAGATGGTAAAATTTGTTGGAAGACAAAAAATCAGGATAGCGCTCCAAATATCGAAGCAAAGATAATGCGCAAAATATTAAATAAAATACAGTAATTAATTACACCTCCAATAAATTAATTCTAAAATAAAACAATTAACTTCAAAATTCCATAACTCCGACAGGTGCTCATCTACTAGCTTCTAGGTCAAATCTACCATCACAAACACAAACGAACACTGTCTATAATATAATATATTAAAGTACACATCACACAGTTATTTAATTTAAATATATACTATTCATGCAATTAATTAATTATAACTACAATAATATTAAAAATTGTAAAAAGTCGAAAATACCCCTGTTTTCGGAATGTGGTAGTGACAAGTCTACCCACCTTAAAAGAATTTCGTCCTCAAAATTTAAAATCCTCATATTAGTGTTTAATCATACACATTATATTTCCCTCAAATTTTAAATTCATCATACATGAAATTAGTTAATAATCCACAATGTCCTCTCACAATTTCAAAAATTCTGAATTATTTGTATTCCTGAAAAAAATCCTAAAAATAGAATCAAAGTCCCTTTTTATTAAAATTTCCTTGAAAGTTTTGAGTTAATAATTCAATACCCGGAATTTAATATCCACTCCTCAAATACTCAACAATATGATATTTAAGGATTCTCCAAATGTTACATCCAAATATAAAGTTCTAAAATTCATAACTTGCAATTAAATAAATACATTGATAAATCTTCCAAAATTTCCAAATTAATAACCAACTTAAACATGTCATAATCTTTCCTGGAATTAATTAATCATAAATTCTGCCAGGTTAAAATTATTGGCCCTTTATTTAAATAGATGTTTATCCTCGAATTTTAATCATCTTGTTCCTCTTGTCAAGTCATAGCTCCTTCATGAATCTTCACTACAGTCAATACCAATAATCACGGTCTAAGAAAATTCTACCTATAGTCATACCACATACAATCTAGGGGGAACATACATGGTTATGGTCTCATTTGTTATGGTGTTGCTGTCTATGTATCAGGGGTACTACTAACTACATTATAACAAGAGTCATGCATCCAACTACGGTACTAAGCAATCAATCAATCAATCAAATAGATAGGAACAGAATAAAGGAACGAACAGAAACTGCTAACATATTACCTGCAGTATCGGTCTCTTCGACCGTCATCGTAAATGCCCGCCCTGCTGGGGTGGTTCCATTTGCGGGTGCTGAGCAATATACGGTTCCACAGGTAGCCTAACTGGATCTCTATAGTCTGAAGCTGCACGCTGACCGGGGAGATAAGGGGCTATAAGACAATCCCTTACTCGATGTCCCGCAGCGCCGCAGTGCAAACAAAGTCCTAGCCTCGTTCTACAGCTCTCCCAAAGGTGACCTGGCTTCTTACAGAAATGACAAGTCTGCTGTGTCTCTCTTGGAGGCTGTTGCTGATTCTGCTCAACACGGACTGGTGCCTGGTACTGTTGTTGATGCTGATACGCCCATGGATGTTACTGGATAGAAACTGGTGCTAGGTACTGCGGTGGATGCTGAAATGTCCATGGTTGTTGCTGATTATGAATTGGTACTTGGTACTGCTGTTGGTGCTGAATACGGGGATGCTTGGCTGGTCCTGGGCTACCATTTGTATCTCCAATAGTATTGCAACTCCTCTTAGGCCTGAGATCCAGATCCTCCTATGCGATCTGAGCATCCATTAAGATAGCCTCATAGGTAGCGGTACGACGACCAGAAGTGCGCGACTTAATCTCTCTTGTCAGTCCCTTTCTAAATTTTCGGGCTCGATCTCCTGGGTCTCGAATCATAGATGATGCAAAATGGCTCAATCTACAGAATTCTGCAGCGTACTCGTCGACCGACATGTTTCCTTGAACCAAGTCATGAAACTGACTTTCCAAGGTTCCCAATGCCACGTCGGGAAAGAACTTCTCCTTGAAGAGTTCCTTGAAGGTCTCCCAAGTAAGTCCTTGTGCTGTAATTCTCGGCTCCGTGCGATACCACGTGAGTGCGATATCGAACATCTGACTGCCAGCGGCTTCTATCTGCAAGTTCTCCGGAATCTGGGTCAATCGTAGGCTTCTCTCTATATCCTCTAGCCAGTCGTCAGCGTAGAGTATTCCTTCGGTGCCTTTGAACTCTCGAGGCATCATCCTTTTGAAATCCACTATAGTGCCTGATCTCTGCTGTTGCTGGCCAGGAAACTGTTGGTACTGTGCTACTCTCTCCAAAGCTTGGAGGGTCACTTGATGAGCATTCTCCATGTTTTCTTTCATCAGCTCGGTTTGTGCCTGGTACGCTTCTGCTTGCACCCTCTGAGCCTCAGCTTGAACTTGCTGAGCATCTGCCGTCACTCTCTGGGCATCTACCATGCCTTGGATCAAGGTAAACATCTGCGTTCCATCAATGGGCAAACCTCCGGGAATCGGAGTCGGTGGAGGAGGAAGGTTGTCCGTCACAGCTGCGGCAATCTTCTTAACAGGTGGAGGAGGAGGATCCCCGAAAAGTGCAGATACTCCTACGTGCATTGGAGATGTAGGAGGAACTACTACTGTCTGTCCCTCAGGTGGAGAGGTGGCAGACCCCTCTAAAGCTGATGTTCCCGCTCTCATAGACCTTGTCTGCGGCAACATCCTGAAGACAGATCCCAAAGAATCAATTTAGGCAAAATGCGATATCATCAAGGAAGGACAGTACAGATCTAAAGAAGCAACATTCAAGATAAAAGATTGGAAATAAAAATCCTAGTTGTGATTGCACAGGTCAAAGATACATCCAAGGTCTGATGCTTCTATCCCTCTAAGTACCACAGTTCTACCACAAGCACACTCACTGCTAGCTTCCTTACCTACTGCAATCGCTGATACTAGTTATCCTTATCACTCAAGTGCATAACAATTACAACACACTATACCAAGTACTGCTCTCTCTCCAATACAATCCTCGATGACCACCTAAGTCAGTTGGCAGCGTAATCTCAAACATGCTCAAGACAAATCCTTACACATGCACCTCAACTGTTGTATACTAATATATCTCTCCCACTATAAAATCTTATCCTCAGATAAATTTCCTCAAAATAACTCCTCGAAATAAAATTTTTAAAGTAAAAGCACACACTTTCCTCAAGGTCAATTATTTAAATACTGAATAAAACTTAATCACTAAAGACCCTTACAGACTTGTCTATGTTCATCAAATTGAATCTGAATTCCTCAAAAATAAAATTTTAATAACCATATTTCAACTCCTCAATTTCAAAATTTTTTGCAATTCATTGGAATCTTCAAAATAAATTTTAATAACAATCTCAATCTTCTCAGAATCCTAAAATTTGAAATTCATTTTCAATCTTCAATTAAAATTTTACATCCACCTTCTGTAGTTCAATAGCTCTAATGTTAATCCTTTTCACTATCCTCATTGACATGCGTCCTCAAATAATACCATAAATTAGTCTGCAAGTTCATCTTGATATGAAATCCAGCCCTACTATGAAACCAAAAAAATTCTAACTTAATAACTAATCAACAACAATCAAATCAATATCAACAAGTGAGAATGGACGGAGCAAGGGAATGATTTAAATTGGAAGTTTTAACAAGATTCTCAGGGGTCATCCCAGGAATCTCTCAAGAAATTGTGATTGAGTATTTGTTCTCGTCCTAGTATCCTATGTCCTATGTCCTATAGCAGGCACGCAATAGTGTAACAAAGATGCCACACTACCACGACATCGCACAACTCACGAAGTCTGACCTGTATGGGCCACCACTAAAAACGTGTCACGACCCGCACCCGGTTTAGGGGCACGAGTGCGTGGGTACGTCCAGCCTACGCCGCAGCATCGGCGGTAGAACGCTGTCAAGGTCTTGATACTATCTAACTAATGTCACGCAAGCATCCAATCTCCATTAGGAGGCACAGATGACACAAATAAGATGAACATATACTCAATCACAGGATTACAGCACGATAAGATTTCGAAACAGAAATTAAAATTAAATACAACACCAGTCCACAAGTAATATTCTACTCAACAATATCCAAGAATCATCAAAATGCCGGAGACAAATCCGGTACCAAATAGTCTACTTAAAGAACTAACAATAAATAATAACTCCGGCTAGACCTTCCAGAATCATAACTAAACTACCAAGTCTGCAGCTACTCACCATATGGTCCATAAAGTGTCGGACAGCGGTCCTCTAAGGCATAGTCTGGAAAAATATTTCCAGTCAGGAAGGAGCAAAGCAACACTCTCAAATAACAGTTCCATTAATTGATAATGTCTATAATACAATAAAATACGTCATGCTAGCTACTGAGAAGACAGTAAAATAAATGCAATGGCAGTTTAAGAGAGACAGGCAATATAAAGAGACAGGCAATGTAAAGAGACAGGCAATAGGCAATATGATACAGTCAGTGCATGTATGAAAATGAAAAGAACAAGGAACAGTATCATATACGGGTGATGTAGTATATGATTTAAATTAGGGAACTGTAATATATTCTAAGTGTTTGAAATAGTAGTTTCGAAATGTAACCGGCTTGGGAACATGTACGATAGCTACAGGGCCTGGCTAATCATGGGTGAAGAGCATGATTAACACTTACAATTTCTATACTATAATAAGAGGTTATGATCATATTTCTTACTAACTACTTCCCCGCCCCCAACTAGTACTGTGGATCCAACCATGACACGTCACGATACACGAGCAAGTCAAGTCTATCATGTACGTTGTCTAAATATACATATCGTGTACAATGTCAATACGATAATCAAGGTAACATCTCATGACTGCAGATCCAAGCTATACTAGTCCGTGTAGCACAGTGTCAAAGATTCAGATGTAATATTTCATGATTGTTGAATTTATAGAAATTATCAAGAATTGGAAATTATCAGAGAATGTACTTGCCTTGGATCCTTAGCTGGTAATTTTGGATGTCCTGTTCCAGAGTATCCCCTGGGTAAACCAACAGTCCTATAAACATAACACAATTACAACACTTGTATCAGATGCTATCCTAACACAGTCTAAAACACTGAATTCAGGGCCTTCTCTAGGTATGATACTGGTCACCTAGTAGATAGATACATAATTATACACATCTTAATTAACATATGTACTTACAATATACATATCAAATTAAATATATACAAAATATATGTATACATATATATAAAAAATATGCTAAGGTTTTATACAAATATACATGCATATATATATATATCAAAATAATTATACACATAAAATATATGCATTTATACTAGTTAAATTTAATACCACACTTACATACATTAATTAAATATATACATATACATACCTGTAAAATTTATTATACATACTATACTCATACAATTAATTACTAATAAATAAATACCAAATATGTTTATACGTATATATATAGGTACACATGTTTATACCAAAATAATACATATTTAATACACATTTCTTTATGAAAATACAATGAAATATTTAACATATATCATTTAAATACGTATCTATATACATATATATTTATCTACTCATTAGATAATATATATACAAATACATATACTGTTAAACATTAATTAATTAACTGCTATACATATACATGCTAATATTTACATATACTTTATACAATTAATAAAATAAATAATTTATATATATATTCATATTTTAAAATACATACATTACCAATCAATTTTTATATTGAAAATATGCTAAATATATATATATAATACATGTTTACACATGTACCAATTATATTATACACTTTACATTATATACCAATACCTATTTATGTATTAACATAAATTAAGTAACTATTATATCTATACATGTATTTTATATATACTATACATTATGTTTAAATATTAATTAAATAAACAATTTGCATATACATATACTAATACGTATTTAAAACATTAATTAGATAATACTATATACATATACGTATATACGTAGGTGTCTACACAAAATTACATACTTACAAATACATATACATATTATATATATATACTAATGTATATACATATGTATATATACATATATATATATATAGAGAGAGAGAGAGAACAGGAAGAGGGAGAAGAAGGAGGAGGCTTACTGGGCTTGTCGCCGGAGCACAGGGGAGTCGCCGGACCGGAGTGCAGCAGAGGGGGCAGCGGCCCGGAGCAGAAGAGGGGGAGCAGCCGAAGCTAAAGGGGTTGGTGCAGTCGGCAGGCAGTGGGAGGCCGCCGGTCGGGCCTGGCCGGAGTTCAGAGGGCCGCGGGGAGGTTGTAGGTGGAGGAGCTCGTGGAGAAGATGGGGGAGTCGGGGAGGACAGCGAGCCGCCGGAGTAGAGGAGATGAGGTTGGGGAGTTGGAGTAGATGCCGGTGGTGGTGGTTGTAAATGTTTGTGGAGGTGGTTGCTCGGCCGCCGGACTCGATGGGGGAGGCCGAAGGAGTTAGAGGGGGACGAACGCAGGGAGGAGCAGCTACAGCACCGCCGGGTTGAACGCCGGATGCACCGCAGAGGGAGGAGCAAGGCCGCCTGAGTGCAGAGGGGGCCGCCTGGGTTGCAGTGGGCCGCTCGCCGGAGCACGGGAAGTCGGCCGGGGTTCGGCTGTATGGTGAAGATGGGGTTCCCCCCTATTTCAATTTGAAATTTCAAATTAATGAAGGGGAGAAAGAAGAAGGAGAAGAAGAAGAAGGGAAAGAGAAAAAGGAAAGGAAGAAGGAGGAAGGAAATTACATACGTATGAGAGAGGTGGGGCTTGTGAGGAGGTGGTGTTTTCTAGGTTGCCTAGGGATTAGGGTTTGATGTAGACATGATATTAAATAGGGAGAGAGAGGGTGTGATGGAGGGTTATGGATGCACCCAATTAATTGAGTGGTCCAGATTGAACATGAGGAAATTTAATTCATGTGGGAAATGAGGGTGAGAGTTTAAATAAAATATTAGGTTCCCTCATTGTTCCAACAATTGGGTGAGGCCACAAAAATGCAAATTTGCAATTTAGCCCCCTTAAATTTGGGAAATTGCACAAACACATAAAATGACGAAAATTTGGCGGGCGATTCGGGGTCCGGTGTTTTATAGGGTCAGGGGACGCTATATGATCGGCATGGGCTCAATTTACAGGGCACTGAAATTAAATTGGGATTTTAGAATCAGATAAAATGGTATCCTTAATTTAAATAGAAATAAATGCAAGTTGTGTTCAACAATTAATTAGGAGTACATGGAGCCAAAATTAGGTCAGGTCATCAATACCAATATTGAAGAAGACTCAGAACAGAATATTTCCCTAATTTGGGCCGCACGAAAAATAGGTCAAGATTGCCTCCAATTTTCGATTGGAACGCACAACGATACAAAATAGGAATTTTAAAATAAACGTCCGCGACGATTTTTGTGCGGCCAGAAATAATGCACAGGGAGCATAATTATGAGTTGCAAAAATAGCAGAATTGAAGGCGGGCATGTCTAGGGCAAGATGGTGAAATTTGTTGGAAGACAAAAATCAGGATAGCGCTCCAAATATCGAAGCAAAGGCAATGCGCAAAATATTAAATAAAATACAGTAATTAATTACACCTCCAATAAATTAATTCTAAAATAAAACAATTAACTTCAAAATTCCATAACTCCGACAGGTGCTCATCTACTGGCTTCTAGGTCAAATCTACCATCACAAACACAAACGAACACTGTCTATAATATAATATATTAAAGTACACATCACACAGTTATTTAATTTAAATATATACTATTCATGCAATTAATTAATTATAACTACAATAATATTAAATATTGTAAAAAGTCGAAAATACCCCTGTTTTCGGAATGTGGTAGTGACAGTCATTCACCTTTTTCTTAATACCGATAGCATTTATGATGAACGTCGTCCAGTATTTAAACTGAGAGTCGTCCATCCAGAGACTGACTGTACAAAGGAGATTCCTCCGGCAGGTATCCATCAGCGTGGACTTAGGGTTACCAGAGGATAACTTCAGTGCCGCTTTCCTGTATCGCTCGATGTATTTCCATACAGACTAATTCTCCCTTTGTGTGATATCCATTAACGAGGACATCGTCATGTCATTTCCTTCGTCATAGAATCGAGCAAGAAAAAGGCCTTTGAGGTCGTTGAACGATAAAATATTGTTGTCATGGAGGCTGTAGAACCAATCGAAGGCTATTCCAGATAATTCCTCGACAAAGAGATTGGTTAAGAGGGCGTCATTGCGAGGTAGATAACCGGTTGCCATTTTAATGTAACTCATAAAATAACGGGGAGATATCTTTCCATCGAACGGAGTCAAGTTGAAGGGCTTATACTTGGGAGGATACGGTACGTATATCCTCTTGAGGAATACGATTGTCAGATCCCAAGCTAGCGCAGTGAGTCCTGATTTCCTATAGGGTCTATGGGGGCCCAGAGTTCCCGTACCTCCCGTATTGCTACCCGAGCTTCATCGAATGCGGAAGGATCAGATGATCTGGGTAGAGGATGGTTACCGCCAGAGGATGGAGCGGTTGTAATAGAATCCCCGTTGGCCTCGGGGTCCAGGCATGCTTGACTAGAGGCCCTCGCTAATTTTGGGGCCACATTTGCCTTGATTTCCAGTATTGTCTGTATCAAGGCTTGCATTGATCCGCTCATGGTCTGCATTATGGCCTCCTGGGTTTTGAGGCACAATCGATCGTTAGGGCCCTCGTGATAGTCCCCTGCCATGTATGTTGTTCTCATATAGGAAGAAATGGTTGGGATGATAGACATCGCACTTTCCCCCTCATACTCTCATAATGAATGGTCTCAAGAAAAAATTGGCAGCATTGCATCATCTTCAGACTCGGAGGGAACACTATCCCCAGCGTAGGAAGCTATGTCAACTTGATGAGGGTGGCTACCCCAGGGACCTCAGAATCTAATCCTAGGGAATCACTGTCTTCATAAAATACCGAATTGTCATAAAGGTCCAGGAAATTATAACCCCAGCTTGCATAGCCACCTAGGGTCCTGAGGAACAACTACCCCCAGTGGCTGACAGCTTCTTATTTGAGCGGGTGCCCAAGAAAACATCTTTTGCTGGTTCCGCTACCTGTCCCCCTTGAACCCATCTCCTGGACCTGCTGGCCGAGAGTAACTGACTGGAGGTGCTGGACCTCTGACTTCCCCTTATGGAGGAGTTCTTTTGATCAGAATAGCATGAGGCAAAGGGCAGCTCGCCTTATCTGGTGCTTGCACCTGTTCTCCGGATTGCAGCCTAGTGGGTGCCTTTGGTTGCCGTCGTCAGAATATCGATTGCCTTTTTGTAGATACTATTATTTTGTTACAACAACAGTTGATAATAATGTTGACACAATAATGCCCTAGGGAGGATACTGCGTATGCCATAATTGCTTTCCTCGCTTTGCGCTTATGATTTTTTATGTTGCACAAGTCAAATAAGGGCTGACTCACCTTTGCACCCTTCTTATGAGCCCAGGTGGACCAAGCACATGGGTACGTAGGTATTGAATTTGCTTCCTGACCTAGTGTTCGTACAAGAACTTGCCCCAAGTTGCCAACGGAAGACTCCTTAGACCGGCCCTGTCCAATTGTCACTGCGGACTGTACGCATGGGCCAATTTTATATAAATTTTTGTCAGGGGTACGCATAGTAAGCGGCGCCTATTGACGATCGGTCGAAGGAGAAATTTCTTGAGCTTGGCGATCTCGTATTGCCCTAGACTTCTTCATCCTACCATGTGCCTGTATGTAGTATGAAGAGTCCAAGTTCACATCTTTTCCTTTTTTAGCAAGGCGCATGGAGTCAGCACTACATAAAATTCAGTCAAAGACGAAACTTTTGTTGCTGTCCTAACCGTATATGGCCATTTTTTTGCGACTGCCAATCGGTACCGCACGGTTCTTCTTATGTGGCTTCTGTTGTGGCCACATAGAACATGGCTCAGCTACATGTAGTATTTTTCTTTGCCGAGTTTGGACGCTGAGCATATTTATTCACCGTCCTGACTGCCGCATAGACCGGGTCAGCCTGGGTGGACACATGATGTGCATCTTCAGCAACAGGAAGAGAAGTAGGAAGCGCATGCTCCACAGTTGGGTAAGACACAGCGGCCATTCCTACCCATGTTCTACTGGTCTTCTTAGGCTTTTCTAGCCTTGGAGAAGGACTCGCGCTGTCCCCGAAGAGATTTTCCTCAAATGCTTGTTAGTCGAAGAGCACCACTAGCATCCTCTTGCTGGATCCCAGTTTGGCCGTATCAGACTGCATCACTGTCTTCTCATCATAGGAGAAGGATGTCCCCAACATAGTTGCCATCTTGTTCGCCATTACAAGTTATGAATGAACTTTTTTCTAAATAACAAACAAACAAGTACGAAGAAATTCTAGACAAAATATCTAAGTACGACACTTTTTATCTGGGTCATGACGATAGAGATCAAGCACTGTAGTGACTCCTTTACTCTATTAACGGTTTGACGAGGGAATGAGGATGCTCTCTTCTGTTCTTTCTCCTGAGCTTGTGTGCACGTATGTAGCTCCTCCGTTTCTTGTGGGCATGGTACCCTGCTATTTATAGTCGTCGTATTGACGGACTATTGATGCCATATATGCCTCTGTTTGGTGGCCGCATAGGGCTCCTTCAACAGAATATGATTATAACTGTAGTCGCATGCCACAGGAAGGCTGCCACTTGGTCTTGGTTAAGATTTGTTGTTGATAAGATCTCGGGATTATTTTCAACCCGTTGTGTGCGTGACTTGGACAACTGGACACATAGTCAGCACCGATCGTACGAGAAATCATCTTCAGTTGTAACAAAAAGATCTTGTAAGTCAAGAGTCGCATAAAGTCATGGCCCCACAACATTATGGTCATAGATGTGCCTTCGCTTGCCCTTGGTCGGATGGACACTCTGGCCGCATAGAAATATGGCTGCATACGTGCTCTCGTTTGGCCTGGGTCGGATGGACACTCTGGCCGCATGGTGACGAGATCGCATGGGTAAGTAACTGCATATGAGTGATCATGTGGCGTGGCACGTCTGACGAGGTCATTAATGAGTTGATGTGACTTTCTGATACTGTTTGAGCCATCGTCTTCACGAGTCTTAAAGTGTCTTAGTGTGATGAGTGATGTGTCAGAGTGTCCGACAAACATCGAATGTTGTGTCAGGGGGGTCTTATGCCACTCCATGCTCTGTGGTCGTTCAGGCTGCATATGACTCCTCTGTGGCTAGGTTGATCCGGCCGTATATGACTCCTCTATGGCTAGGATGATTAGGCTGCATGTGGCTCCTCTGCAGCTAGGTTATTCAGGCTGCATGTGGCTCCTCTGCGGATAGGTTATTCATGGCGCTTGTAGCTCCTTTGTGGCATGTTTTCATTCTTTTGAGGGGGCATGACCTTTATGCTGTCTGGATGATTTTTTATGCTTCTTCAACAACGTACGTATGTTTTATGGTTTTCATATATGAGAGTTTCCATATATATACGGCTGGCATGCTCACGTATTCCTAGTCCTACGTATTTGGGACTAGGACGTGACAACAATATTGGTACATCGATCCGGGTTTATCACTCAGCATAATTTCTCGGAGTCTACTTCAGATCCTAGGAACCCCCGAGCACCAATTGTTTATAACCGACATAACTATATGTGGCTTTAATGCTGAATGAAGCTATCCCTAGGCAAGATTCGCCTGAAATATCAGATAGGCGATCTATGAATCGAGGTCACTTGCTACATCATTGACGTAGATGTATCCTACAACGTCTTGCTAGGATGTCCCTGGATACACGATAACATGATTGTGCCATCAACCCTCCATCAGTGCTTCAAGTGCATCGACGGTGAAGTGGTGGTTAGAACCGGGTTCGCTGATATTAATCCGTTCAAGGGAGTAGAGCCTTATTACTTTAGTTCGGTGTTATACAATCAAATACAATGAAAAAAAGGAGCCAATAATGTTGATGATGAAGATGAGACAAGTTCATCTACAAAAGGTCCTTTGAAGATCCGTAAAGTGTCGCGTCATCAATAAGGATGCTCATGCTCCTCTTGTGGTGGATATCCGCAAGAAAGTTAATCACAACGTTGTAGAGCCTCTTATGGTTAACCTTGAAAAACCATCCCGGGGAGGAAGGAGAGATCGTCCGTTGAGATTTAATCTCTCTACTACAAAGAATTCAGAGCCTTTAGTAGTCGACCTTCATTGCTCCAATAATTCAGTTCCGGATAAACCTTTTGTATGTCAATCTGTAGCTGAGGCCAAAGATGACGTTGCGCTTGGAGAATACATAAGCACACAGCTTAATGTACCCTCCCTCGATGATGTGATCCCTGAGAAGGAGATAATGTACTTCCTAAATAAAGGACTACCATTGAATTACTCTGATGTTCAATTTCTAAGTATTATATACTCTTTAGAGTATGGCTTAGGATTTTATCTTTGTATGCCAATGACAATGACTTATACAAAGACCGACATCTTACCGTATGATAGTTTGTACTTCAAAGTTCCAGCTAGGAAGAAATGAGACAAGCCTATCATCTTTGGTAGGGTTGAATGTCGTAAAGCTTCCTCATCGAGGATCCTGAACCTGACTACGATAAAATGCAACTTTACCATTACAGTTCGCAAGCTAAGAATCTCATCTAGAAGATGGAATATGACTTAAAGTGTAATAAAGGGCTCAACTACAACAAAGGGCGTCGTTTGCCATTACGTCACTTTACTCAAAAAGCAAGCCTGAAACCTATTACCAGCAAACCCGCCATGGTTTATGTTATGTCACTCCTGAAGTAACGTCGGAATGCTCAAAAGGGGTCGAGACACATATTATCACTACCGCATTTCTAGAATATGAGTATTTTTGCCATTTTGCATTATTATAAACATTGTGTTATATATTTTATTTAAATATATAATATGCATGTTATATATATTATAAATAATATTAGTATTAATTAGTGGATTAGACTACTTAATTAGACATGACATTAGTGGACCTAACTAGACTTGACATGACAACTTGGCTCAATAGTTAGACTAGTCACATTGGACCTAAATTAATTAACCATTTTTATTAAATAGAAATTAGATTAAATCTTCATTAGGAATAGAAGCTTTCTATAATTAAATCTTTCTTCATGACAACCCAATAGGGGTATTCATGTCAATGCACATTGCTTGGGAGAGGGGGCAAGTGGTCGGCCCTAAAGAGGGGTTGTTTCTCTCTCTCTCTCTCTCTCTCTCTCTCTCTCTCTCTCTCCTCTTCATTCATTCATCCAAGTTCTTCCCCAAATTTAGCTCTTCCACAAATTGGTTCATTCCTCCACCAATTCCTTTACAAATTTTCCTCAATCTCTTCCATTATTATTATCTAAGGAGCCTAAAAATTTTGTTATGCAAGGAGCACTTTGAGAGGAAGAATTTGGGCTAGAAGCTTGTCCTAATTGTGTCCATTAAGCATTTCATTAAGAATCCATCTTCCAATAGGTACAACCCTCAAAATCCCTCTCTAATTCTATTTTAATTATGTGTTTGACCATTAGAAACCCAACCATGGATTAAGGCTACCCATAGGAAGAAGTTTGAGCTTCTACTGACCCCTATTGTGATTTCTACATTGAGTTTTATGCCCAAATTGGGGAAAATTCAAAATTGGTGCACCAAGTGTTTGACATTGGATCATTTAGGTTTAATTATCTTGTATTAGTTGTGTGAGTCTAGTTACGTGTCCATAATTGGATACGAGTATACCGTATCATGATACTTTGTCATACGTAGTGGTTTTGGGGGTTTCCTCTTCGACACTTGTGATACACACATCATATTTTTCCACAAGCACTAGCATAGCTATCTATTGCACTAATTAGACCCTAATTATTATATTTCATATGTTCATAGGCTTTGGGTAGAGTTGGTGAGATTTAGTAGGGGTATCTTGAGTGTATCAAAAGGGGATGGTGAGTATCTTGAGTGTGCCCCCCTAGTGTTTGGCATAAGGCTTGTGAGTGTGTTCTAATCTATAGAACCATGTGTGTGTGTGTGTGTCTATATATATATATATATATATATATATATATATATATATATATATATATATATATATATATATATATATATATATATATATTACTCTAGTAAGTAATCACACATATTTGTAAAACCACAACACATACTCATCTATCCTTCTCTTGCACACACACAAGTAACCCATCCTCAAACACTTGGCTGCACAAGTCAATACACACCACACCTACACACAGACACTCTTACTAACTCATACTATATCACCACCACCACACACACACACACACACATACACACACACACACACACACACACACATATATATATATATATATATATATATATATATATATATATATATATATATATAAAACTAGAAGTATCTATGTGTGTGTATATAAGTTATATTACTAGTAGTATCTATGTGTGTATATCTATAAGGGTAAGTATATATATACATATATGTGGCTGTGGTGGTGATATACTGTGAGTTAGTAAGAGTGTCTGTATGTAGGTGTGGTGTGTATTGACTCGTGCACCCAAGTGTTTGAGGATGGGTTACTTGTGTATGTGCAAGAGAAGGATAGATGAGTGTGTGTTATGATTTTACAAATGTGTGTGATTACTTATTAGAGTATTAGTATATATATAAATGCATACATGTTTCGATATGAGTTGTGTGTGTGTGTGTGTGTGTGTGTGTGTGTGTGTGTGTGTGTGTGTGTGATTGAATTTTAGAGTTTGCATTAGATGGTTGGAATGTGTAGTCGAGTTTAGTTGAAGGGGTACTTGTTGTGCACTGTTGTACTCAGTTGGTGCAGTAACTGGATTCACATGATAGCAGTGAAGTACAGGTGGGAGAAAACCTCAGGCACTTATATGCACTAGCTTGCCGGCCAAGGGAGAAGCATGGTGTGTGTGCATACTGTGTACAATGGGACTGTTCTAGAAAAAGGAGGAGTGTAGTGTATCTGCACACTTGGTAATGCATGCCTGGGCACCTGCAATAAAGGCAGTGGTGTGGTCTGGATGGTATTGTTGCTGCTATGGCGATGAAGGGTCAAATGTTGGCAGTGGTAGTAGGATTTGTATGGGAGTGATATGGCTAGTGGGAAGCATTAATAAATATATGAGAATACCTCTATCTGGGACTGTTGATAGTTGACTAATACAAAGTATGGTATTAGTAGACATTGAAAGAGTATCAGATGAGAGGGAGATGTGAGTGTGTGCCAATGTGAGAAGAGGTTAAGAGTGTTAGTATTGAGTTAGACTAAGGTGTTATAAGACCTAGGTAATTGGTAATGCCTAGATACTAAGGTATTATAAGATATGGATATTAACAAAGTATTAGCAAGGTATAGGGGTAAGGCAAGATGGAGCTTGTACCAAGGTTGAGTGTGAGGCAAGCTTGGGTATTATGTGTGTGTGGTACTACGGTACCATGTACTAGTGTGAGAGTGGGTCTTGGGTCAATACAAGTATATGTGCATGTTTGTATACTAATATATTTTGTGTATTTAGCGTTGTGTCGGTGAAGGAATGAGGATTTGGTTATATTCCAATAGGTTGGTTGAGACTTTAAGAGTATCAGGATTCTAATGATGTGCAAGAGTGTCAAACATGAGTTTGAGAAATGACATTGTATCATTATCTAGTGTGTCGAGGCTAGGTTGGTGAGGTGACTTGAGAATGAGTGCAGGACTAGGTTTGTGTCAAGGTAAGTATTGGTACTGAGTATCAAGGATTTAGGGTAGTGTAGATTGGTTGAGGTTGTGGTATTCTAATTAGATACCCGATTTTGGGTGGGTATTCGAGTTAAGGTATAGAGTAAGTATTAGTATTGGTTATCAGATATGAGAGAAGTTAAGTCATGGGTAGTGAAGGTTAAGGTATTGGTATAATTAGTAGGTTAGATATAATTAGATATCAAATTATGGATGTTGGCTAAGGTAATGTTGTATAGAGTATTGTATACTTTATGTGTATAGGATATTAGTACTATTTTAACTAGTATAAACTATATATTGATACTTAATAGATATGGTATCCTAGTATTTAGTATTAGCTAGTATAGCTAATATTCTTAAGATATTAACCTAGAAATTTAGGTATAGACTAGTGCAACCTAGAATTTACTCATTTGACCAAGTTTGACTAGTTTGACTTAGAGTTAACCTAGTTTGACAATTTTGACCTAGTTTGACCTAGAGGTGGCTTGAAGACCCAGAAATTAACTAGTTTGACTTCTTTATTATTGCAAAATACTGTGTTGACATGATATTTCATATTTAGGTCCTTGAGACAACGGAATATAAATTGTTTGATATCCATTACAAAGTACCATAGACAATTATATTCTCTGATAGTTTCTATTTCTTGATAATTATTATAATACAAGTATTTAGAAATGTTATACTTGAATTTTGACACGATGGTACACGTAATAGTATATGTGGATCCTTAGTGATGAGATTTTACTTGCATATTCAGATTATTGTTTCTCTCATTATCGTATGATATTAACATTAGACAACGTCATATGACACTAACCTTGTAAACAACGTCGTATGATACTAATCTTGTAAACAACGTCGTATGCCACTAACCTTGTAAACAATGTTGTATGACACTAACCTTGTAAACAACGTCGTATGACAATAGCCAAGTAAACAACGTCGAATGACATTAATCTTGTAAACAACGTCGTATGACATTAGCTAACTATTACCTCTCTCTCTTTATTGCTACATTATGATATTTGTTTACTATTTTCTTGTCTTACAGTACATTCACTATTTACTATTTATAGTAATTATTAATTAACTGGAACTGCTGTTAGAGGTGTGCTCGTTCCATCCCGACTGGATATATTTTTTCAGATGATTTAGAGGACTTTTGTCCTACCTTCTACGGACCACAGGAGGGAGTAGATGCAGAAGCCTGACCAGTGTCGCCAGTTATTCTAGTTACCTTTACTTAGCTTTTGTACTGGATTTGTCTACAGCATCTAGACTTTGGAATGTATTATTATTGCTTCTAGACTTTATGTTGTTATTGTTATACTCTTAGACTTGGAGTTTTATTGTACCTATTCTTGATTTGTGACATTGCGACTTTCTTTCCTTATTCGATATCGTGCCATTCTTTCTTATAGATTATCATGATTGTGTATCATTAAATTACTATCATATTGTCCTCCTTTTGGAGTTGAGATATCATTGACAGATTATATATATTATTGTGTGAGATTGTTAGCTATAGATAGTTGACCTAGACAACGTTCTACTATCGATGCTGCGCATAGGCTGGACGTACCCACGTACTCGTGCTCCTTCACCGGGTGTGGGTCGTGACACATTCTCACTCCTCTGAATCTTCAATTTGGGACTCTGACTCCAGCATCGGAGAAGTATGCAAGTAAGCATTGTCCATCAATATGGTGTCAGTAAACCGAGTGAAAGAGAATGATCAATCACTTGAGCCTTTCAAAGTCGAACCATGGGCTCAAAAGTTAGTCTCAGTGGGAGCTACATTTTGAGCAACGAGAGCTGCCTACTAAAGACGAGGTTGTTCAAGTTAACTTGGGTAACGAGCCATCCGCCAAACCAATCTTCATCTGTAAAAGCCTCTCTAAAGAAGATCGTGAATCTCATATACAACTCATAAGAGAATACATCGATGTCTTTGCATGGAGTTATGAAGACATGCCAGATCTAAATCCCTAAATCGTAATATACCGACTCAATATTCTTCTAAATGCTAAGCAAGTGAAGCAACAACAGAGACGATTTTGTCCCGACGTTATGAAAGATATTGAAACAGAGGTAAATAAGTTGATAGTAAGCGACTTTATCCGTGAATAGAAATACCCCAACTGGGTGGCAAATATAGTCCCAGTCATGAAGAAGAATGGAAAGATCTGAGTCTGCATAGACTACCACGATCTGAAGGCAGCTTGTATGAAATACGAGTTTCCATTCTCGATCAAAGACGTTATGATCGATAACAGTTGTGGTTTTGAACGAATATATCACTACATCAAAATTTGATATTTTTGACCCTTAGGTTCACGAAAAATGATGGACCTGGACAGTATATTTATTTTCGACAAACTAAAACTATCAATTTTTACTAAAACCCATCAAAAAAAAAATTAGAAGTCACATAATAAACAATCAAATTTCCCGAAAATATTTTAGCACCTAAATTTGGAGCCCTAGTTTTCACCGTAAAGAGCTTTTTTAATCTCTCTCTCTCTCTCTCATCTTTCTTTTTTCTTTCACTTCGTATTTGAAAGAGGGTTCATCAAAGAACAAAAATTGTAAGTTTTTCTTCTTTTTATTATTAATCCTTCTAATTTTAACTTTGAATCTATCTTTCTATTTTCTCTTTAAATCTAGGTTTTTAATTTTCTCCAACTTCATAGCCGGATTTGACGAAAGGGGGTATCAATCAAGTTGCCTCGATCGATCGAGCACCAGATCAACCTGATCGATCCAGCATCAAAGAACAAAGATCGTCTCAATTAAATGATTTGTAGGTTCTTCTTCTTATTGTTATTAATATTTTTTTTTTTACTCTTTATATTTCTTCATTCTGGTTTTAAAGATATGCTCCTTGGTTCTTGTTTCTTCCATGAACTTGACTTATTCAATGCAGGATACTAACATTCTTAAACACTATACTTATAATTTATTTTCAGAGCTAAAGTATGATTTTTCATGATGTAGTAATAATCACTACTATAATTACGATCATCATTTTGATTTCCTCATAACAATGTGCGCTTCTCAAGTTTTGCTAGTTTATTTCCTTCTGATAAGCTTTTAAAGGATCTATTTGAATTTGATAGATTCTAGGAAGACATAACAGAGATCGAATGCCATTGTTTTATTGTCACTTTCTTATAATTTACCATAACAAACTTCTCAATCCAGTATAATAGTAGATTAACAGAGATAACAACACCAATTCTTCGGTCTAAGTATTTTGGTATAAAAGTAATTGTCAACATTTATGAAGAATATCAACAAGGCTTCTAATTAAAATGCTTCTTGTTATCATCCTATTATAATATCTCCTTTCAATTTGTGTTTTGATTGATTGATCTGATTGTGTCATGCTCCGCTCCTAATACGGTGAGTCAAATACGTAACCAACATCCCCAGGCTATGTGCTTTACGAATAACCCATATCCGTAACCACGATTGTTGCCTGTAAGTTCTA
Organism: Iris macrosiphon; assembly: GCA_036927795.1. Taxonomy (NCBI): domain Eukaryota; kingdom Viridiplantae; phylum Streptophyta; class Magnoliopsida; order Asparagales; family Iridaceae; genus Iris; species Iris macrosiphon. The sequence goes on from JAYESA010000007.1 coordinate 119,169,935, forward strand.
GGATAAAATATAAGGTAATAATAAATCATCAAAAGTAAGAACTAAGTATACTCACAATATCAATAAAGTAAGAACTAAGTATACTTACAATATCGAGCTTTCATATTTATAACTCACAAGTCTGAGTTATGTCTTTAAAAGAAAGTATACAAGATACGCACTAATTATACAACCATATGTCTATCTCCCATAAATATTAATATATATATATATATAATTATACAGAAACACAAAATAAAGTCATGTGTCTATCCGCCACATCCTTTACTCTTCAGATTCGTCCACATTATATAAGGAAAGATCTCATCTTTGTCATGGCCTTCATCTAGTGAACAAAAACTAGGTCATCAAAGACATGCAAGTCCTCGATTCCAGAAAGGTAAAATAAATAAAATAATATGATACAGAAGATCAAGTGCAATAAAAATATAACCCAAATAAACTCTAAGTACAAAAATTAAATGTAACTATGAACTAAATTCTAAAGTAATCTTACTCTGGTAAAATAATTGTATCCAAAATTGTTTTTTAATTCCTAAAGTCACTAACACAGTTAGAAGATATTTTTTCCTATATGATGATGCAAAGTTTAAAGAACATGTTTGGATCTCACAATCACAGTGTCATGAGCACTATCTAAGCAATAATCACATTACCAGGGATCAGGTGGTGGCAGGTAGGTAGGGTGATTAGTAGTCCGGTCACTACTCTTCAGGAGCAATAAATCATAACATCATTTAACACCAAATTCAATTTTTTATCGAATTAGGACAAACATTTACAGATAACACGAGATATGTAAGCATTCACCCACTCTCAACGCATGGCCTTATGAAGGAGCTACATGTACTGATTAGTTTTATTTAATTATATTGCCTAGATTTCATATGCTATGATCCAAACTGTTCTCCCCCGCCCAATTCTCCATTCTACAATCACAATCAATCTTAAGTTCTTCTAATAGTTAAAACTTTATTTCTCAGCTCAAGTATACATTTTGATTTATATTTCTGGAATACATATATCATTTGCAGGAATGCTTCCAACTATTGGAATAACACCAAATAAATTCTCTATACATGTTAATCTCAGGTAATACAAGAATACAGTTAACAGGGTATTCTAGAACAAAGAAAATAATATTTGATAATCAGATCACTTACGTGTTTACAAGTCCATGTCCATATGAATTCGAACTTAGACAGTTAACCACTAGGTATTCCTAGAATTATCGTTACTCTGTCTCCAGTCGATATACAGTTATCTAGATTTAGGGTTCGGTACGATACCACGGCTTTTAAGCTTCAAAATTAGACTATCTTCCGAAATCCTTAGACTTTCGGACTGAGTCTCCTTTGTATATCGAGCTCCAAACACAGTAATATATCAGACCCGGAGAAACTCTCCTTAGAATTGACATGGGACAAAGCCCCTTCAGTAGAACAACTCTACACCGGACACACGCAGTTAATAGGACAGGTAGTAAATGCATAAAAGCACAAAACAAAATTTTACACACATTCTAACATGTATATCCTACTTTGTACAGAACATAACTCCTATTATATGAATTCAAATACCATAAAATTATATTGTTGGAAAGCTTATCGAATCCTCTTCGATTTCTATTTAGATATAATCAAATTTTGACAATGTTTAATAGGTCAAAACTGGTCTACGAAATAAGGTGTAAAATATCCCAGATTTTGTTTCCAAACTTGTATGTCAATGGTGCACAGCCAATAACTCCTATTAAATACACTCCCAATGCTATCATATCCTATACGGTTGGAAATCTTATCGAATCCTCTTCTATTTCTATTCAGACATAGCCTAGTTTTAAAGAAGTTTAATAGGTCAAATCTGGCTTGCACAAAAATGTATACATAGGTTCCAAATTTTGATTCCAGGATTCTACACCTTGGTTGCACGACCCAAAATTCCTATCATATAAATTTGAACCCTATCGTATCATATAATGTTGGAAATCTTATCGAATCCTCTTTGAGTTTCGTTTAAACAAAATTAAATTTTGACAGGGTTTAGTGATGAAAACTGACTCGGGAAAACACTGTGTTGTAGGAACAAATTCAGCACTACATTTTCTATTTCTAAATCATGTCCAAGCCTTATATGGGTGTATCACCTTAATAAAAAACTCTTAAAAATATATTCTAAACCACTTATACTAATCTCAAAATTAATCCATAATAGTTTTCATTTTGAATAATATAATAAAAATAATTAAATAATACAAAGAACACAAGAACTATATTAATTAATACAACAAATAAAAATTGGTTGAATGGAAGGAGGACTTTCCTTGGCTTTCTAGGGTTTGTAGAATTTTTGTAGGGAAGGAGAGGATATGAGGATGAAAGTGGAGGTTGAAATTAAGTAGGTTAAGAAAGTAAAGAACCTCCTTATCCTAAGAATATGTTTAAAGTAGGAGGTCAAATGAGATAGAAGCAACCCACCCCTCCCCATGGCCGGACAAATGATGGCTTCTTTAGGAAGCTAATGTTTAGTTGGTAAAAGGGCATTTTGGTTATTTTCTAGGTTTAAGCTAATTAGGGTTCTAATTAACCAATTTAGCCTAATCCAAAATAATTCTTTACAAAATAAATCTCTAATCCATAATAACAAGACACAAAACTAATACTTCAAATAAAATTTAAAGATTTATGTAAAATTAATAATATTATTATATTAAAATTTTGAAAACCCGATAAATTATATTGTTAAAATAATGCAATTTTTCTCGAAAAGCAATTTTCTCATAAAACTTTTATTTCTAAATAAATAATAATAATAAATAAATAAATAAATTTTGAAACCAACTATCACATATTGATTATATTTAAACGAATCACGTGTATGCAGGGCCAGACCTATAGAAAGGTAATGGAGGCGGCCATATTGGGTCCCCAATTTTGAGTCAATTTTAGGGGCCCCAAAATTTCTTTTATTTATATGTATTTTATAACTAAAAATTCATCACATTATGTATGGGAGTCTTATTTCAGGAATTCCTCTATTATAATTGTTTTTCAAGAATATCTACAAGGTTTCTTTTATTTATATTGCTTATTTAGATTCACTATTATTATTACTTTTCTGCCTTTGTTCATAAAGAAAATTTGGCCTTCCCCAGGACCAAGTTTCTTGATTCCTTTATATGCTTTTGTCAAAGATCTTAGCAACTTCCTTTTCTCTAGAAATTAAATTACTGGAGATGAGATCTTTAATTTACTCTATCGTTGCCACTTCATGCATATATAGTAATACTTTAGAAGATTGTAGAAGATATGCTTGTCTATAGTAGTGTCTTAAGTGAGGCTTATATATGTGACAAAAGTTAGAAAATATATGTTGCCGAAGTAAAAAAAAAGATGGAAATGGTAGTACTAGAATTATAAGATCATTTTAATGGCTGTCATAATTCCAATATTTTGGGATTTTAATGGCTGTCATCATTTTAATGGCTGTCATAATTACTAGGCTTATATATGCGCCCCGTTCTCCCGATGCGGAGAGCGCGGCTAAGAAACACAAGTCGGTATCGTTCGATCGGGATAGATTGAATTAAGAACTCGTCCTCGTTATGGATTTGTTTCTTCGGAATCGATTTCCATATTCGGTGGACTGCGCCCCAAGGATCGGCTTAGCGGCAGAGTCAGGAGGGACCTCTCCGCTGCTATCTTTTATTGCCTCGGTTTTCGATGTCGCTTGTTGCTTTCGTGCTTTGAGTTGGTTTTGGGATTTGCTTGTTTTCCTTGAACGGTTTCGATGGTTTTCATTGTTTTCGTTCATTGACTTGCACTTCTATTCCGAGAATGGAAAGAGAGGAAGAAGTATTAATCGAGCTGTTCATGTGCAGGTGAACGAGCAGTAGGCGGCTTGCGAGCGGAGTCGTGAAGCGCCTCTTTCCTTCTTCTTTCCAAAATCTAAGTGAGTGGCTACCAACCCAATTAGCTAGTCCTGCTTCTAAGCTTCACAGTTAATCAATCTGCACTCTCCTTTGCCCCGATCAAATGATACCAAGTAATAACTAAAAGAAACCAAGATAAAAGAGAATAGACTTGGTACTTATGCTTGTCAATGAAACTTGGGAACAGTTATATCTTTGCATGCTTGTTCGTTCGGAAATATTTATCAAACGCATAGATACAAGTTTAAAAGTATATCCTGATGCATGAATATAACGTAGTTGCAAATGTAAAATGAATCATGCAATACCGCTTGTCTTGTACTCACGTAGCCTCCGGGCGAATGCTTGTTAACGTAGCCTCCAGGCGAATGCTTGTTAATGTAGCCTCCGGGCGAATGATTGTTAGTGTGCGATCACGGACAACTTGTGCACAAGGTATAGTTCCTGCGGGCGGCTGCTGGGGCACTGGCACCGTTCCGGCTCCGGAGGGAACTAACGTTTAGTCTCACGTACTAGGACAGGGTGGTATGCGGCGCCTAACGTTCTTGCACGTAGCAAACCATCTTCGTCACAGACTAGTGTCCATTATGGCAATCAAGCCAGTGATCATCGTGTATATTTAAACCTGTTGCATACTAACTTGTGTCTTCGTGGCAGGGAAGGCAGGGTAAGTATTGTGCAGGTAATTCAGACGGTCAGGTAAAATCCACCTAACGGTGGCACGTTCATTTCAGTAAATTCAATATGCTGCTTACTTGTAAATGAACTAAGGCAAGATAGAAACCCACAAATATACATGCTTCACTAAATAACGTGTTGATTGGTATAGTCAGCCTAGCTCTCCTTCACCAGCATATTTCGATATGCTGACCCTCGTTGAAACAGGTTCTCCGTACCAAGGCGAACCGAGCGAGGAGCCGAAGTCGTCTTCCCGATCCAGTCCAGCTGTTGGCGCATCTTCACCGCGCCCTCGAAGCCTTTTGAAGTCCGAAGCTGCAACTCTTCATACACAAATGCAGCTCCGTGGCAAAGCGATCCTCCAGCCTGGAGGTCTTTATCGTTTTGAGTTTATAAAAGGATGTAATGTACAGGACTGTTATCTTATTTTGAGTCATCTCTTTTGTAAGACGTTCGGCATATTAGCTGACTCGTTCAGGAGTTTGTAATAGATATTCATTATCAATAAAGAGAACTTTTCTATGTCTCAAATCTGTGTTCCAATTATCTGCGTACTCTGAATATGTGCTTGCTATGCAAATCATTAAAGCCTTGTGCGGGCGCAACTCCAGGCCCGCACGGCGGTCACGACTCGGGGGACGCCTCGGGGCGTGACATAGTGGTATCAGAGCACAGATTCAAAGTTCCTTAGACTTCGTGCTGGAAAAGTTCTTTAACGATCAAATTCCTGTACGAACTCTTGAACTCGTTAGGCCAAAATGAGATACGTTCATGCAATAAGTCCATAATACATTATGATCCTAATGTAATTTACCTTCTTTTGAAAGAATGGATCCAGCGCAATCTGCAGCGCAAGCCCCGGATGAAACGCAAGGCCAAGAAAGTAGTTCGGGCACTTCGAAAAGTTCAGAAAGCCAGCGAACCACGCCAAGCATCGATCCCGTTCAACAAATATTGCGGATGTTGGGGGAAAACCAACAAAGGGACGAGGCTCGCCATAAACGGGCCGAGAAGCGGGCGGAAGAGAGTCAGCTCAAGTTTCAAGACAATATAGAAGCACGATTCTCAGTCCAACAGAAGCAGGTAGATATCCTGCATCAGATCGTTCAGACTTTGGCTGCCAACCATTCCGCCGCAACAACAACGACTCTGGTGGAGCAGCCCGTGCTTGAAGTAGAGATGCCACAAATTCCAAGGACGAGGGAAGTGATTGCCTTCGACTTTGGCCACTTCAAGAAAGTCTGTAACACCCCATTCAACGGGACTGAGGACCCAGTCGTAGCTCTAGATTGGTTGGCCGAACTTGAAGATCACTTCGCTCTGCTAGAGGTCCCCGAAGATAAGCGCGTCTCCTGCGTGCAACTACAGCTCCGCCTCAACGCACACGATTGGTGGGACGTGCATCGATGATCTCTCCAATTTGATCACGGAGAGGAGGCGATCTCGTGGACGACTTTTCGTGCCGAGTTCGAAGAGGAGTATGTACCCCCTCCAGTCCAACGCCAGATGGAGAACGAGTTCGTGCAGCTGCGGCAAGGCAGCATGACAGTTAAAGAGTACTCCGCCGAGTTCAACCGACTCTCCAAATTCGCTAGGGCCTATTTACCTGATGCAGCGAGTCGAGCTAGAAGGTTTGAAGGTGGACTACGCCCTGTCATTCATTCGCACGTAGCCGTTCCTCAGTATCGTACAATGCGTGAAGTCATGAATCACGCCCTGTCGCTCGAACCACACTATCCTCACATTCCTGTCGGCGCTGTGCATACATCCAGTCACAAATGCCAAAGCAACGACAGAGAAAACAACGCTGCAAAGCGTCGGAATGACGGTAGTCAACAAATAAAGCATTGGAACATTACGTGTCGGTTCTGTAGAAAGACTGGACACGACAAGAAAGACTGCCGCTTGAGACTTGGATTATGCCTCGCTTGTGGACGATCAGGCCATGCTATTAATTCCTATCCGAACCTTCCTGATCGTCGTCCCCAACGAAATAATCCCTAACGGTAAGTTCTACCCTAAGTTTTGGGACGAAACTTCTAATTAGTTGGGTAGGATGTAGCGCCCCGTTCTCCCGATGCGGAGAGCGCGGCTAAGAAACACAAGTCGGTATCGTTCGATCGGGATAGATTGAATTAAGAACTCATCCTCGTTATGGATTTGTTTCTTCGGAATCGATTTCCATATTCGGTGGACTGCGCCCCAAGGATCGGCTTAGCGGCAGAGTCAGGAGGGACCTCTCCGCTGCTATCTTTTATTGCCTCGGTTTTCGATGTTGCTTGTTGCTTTCGTTCTTTGAGTTGGTTTTGGGATTTGCTTATTTTCCTTGAACGGTTTCGATGGTTTTCATTGTTTTCGTTCATTGACTTGCACTTCTATTTCGAGAATGGAAAGAGAGAAAGAAGTATTAATCGAGCTGTTCGTGTGCAGGTGAACGAGCAGTAGGCGGCTTGCGAGCGGAGTCGTGAAGCGCCTCTTTCCTTCTTCTTTCCAAAATCTAAGTGAGTTGCTACCAATCCGATTAGCTAGTCCGGCTTCCAAGCTTCACAGTTAATCAATCTGCACTCTCCTTTGCCCCGATCAAACGATACCAAGTAATAACTAAAAGAAACCAAGATAAAAGAGAATAGACTTGGTACTTATGCTTGTCAATGAAACTTGGGAACGGTTATATCTTTGCATGCTTGTTCGTTCGGAAATGTTTATCAAACGCATAGATACAAGTTTAAACGTATATCCTGATGCATGAATATAACGTAGTTGCAAATGTAAAATGAATCATGCAATACCGCTTGTCTTGTACTCACGTAGCCTCCGGGCGAATGCTTGTTAACGTAGCCTCCGGGCGAATGATTGTTAGTGTGCGATCACGGACAACTTGTGCACAAGGTATAGTTCCTGCGGGCGGCTGCTGGGGCACTGGCACCGTTCCGGCTCCGGACGGAACTAACGTTTAGTCTCACGTACTAGGACAGGGTGGTATGCGGCGCCTAACGTTCTTGCACGTAGCAAACCATCTTCGTCACAGACTAGTGTCCATTATGGCAATCAAGCCAGTGATCATCGTGTATATTTAAACCTGTTGCATACTAACTTGTGTCTTCGTGGCAGGGAAGGCAGGGTAAGTATTGTGCAGGTAATTCAGACGGTCAGGTAAAATCCACCTAACGGTGGCACGTTCATTTCAGTAAATTCAATATGCTGCTTACTTGTAAATGAACTAAGGCAAGATAGAAACCCATAAATATGCATGCTTCACTAAACAACGTGTTGATTGGTATAGTCAGCCTAGCTCGCCTTCACCAGCATGTTTCGATATGCTGACCCTCGTTGAAACAGGTTCTCCGCACCAAGGCGAACCGAGCGAGGAGCCGAAGTCGTCTTCCCGATCCAGTCCAGCTGTTGGCGCATCTTCACCGCGTCCTCGAAGCCTTTTGAAGTCCGAAGCTGCAACTCTTTATACACAAATGCAGCTCCGTGGCAAAGCGATCCTCCAGCCTGGAGGTCTTTATTGTTTTGAGTTTATAAAAGGATGTAATGTACAGGACTGTTATCTCATTTTGAGTCATCTCTTTTGTAAGACGTTCGGCATATTAGCTGACTCGTTCAGGAGTTTGTAATAGATGTTCATTATCAATAAAGAGAACTTTTCTATGTCTCAAATCTGTGTTCCAATTATCTGCGTACTCTGAATATGTGCTTGCTATGCAAATCATTAAAGCCTTGTGCGGGCGCAACTCCAGGCCCGCACGGCGGTCACGACTCGGGGGACGCCTCGGGGCGTGACATGGATCCTGATTTTTAATGTCCTAAATTTCTTCGAGGCTTGCTCCAAATCGATATGTCATGATTGTATATGTATCACTCTCCATTCCCGATATATGTGTTTGGGATGTATTATTTCTTGCTTGTATGTTTATTAGGTTGCATGGAGACTAGACCCATTCTTTGGTTTAGTGTGGTTCATGAATTATTTTGTGGATTGGTTCAAGTTATGAGAGAACGCATTGTCTAAACCTCAAACCCTAGCTATATAACCCAACTTCTTTCTCTCTCTTCCCTTATTCTCTCATTTATCCTCCTTCTTTCATTTTAGGCTAATACACCTTGCATGATATGGAGAAACCCTTAGATTTTAATTCTTGTTCTTTTCTTGCATTTTATTAGACTAATATGTGTACATTATGATTCTAAACACTTTTAATGTTTGAAATTTTTGATTTTGATGGGTGAATGTGAGTAGATCTACATTTTTTGTTTAGTGTTTTCATGGCTTCCATAAGTTTTTCTTGGTGATAGAGCATTACATTTCAGGTATTTTGGCTTTTGGTTCAGTTGATTTGGAGTTGAAATAAAGTTTTCATGTAGGGAACAAGTTTTTGGATTCTTAGAGCTTTTCTATGGCCGAACTAGTTATTCTGGAACGATGGAGTACCATGCGACCCAGCAATATGTGCCCTTCTAGCATGCTCCCATCTTGTTGGACACATGTCTTCTCTTTGCATGCATTCTAAAGTCGGACGCATAGTACCTTGAACACATGGGAACTCACTAAGGCCATATTTTATGCGCTCATGCGGCTAGGAGACTATGCGGCCATGAGCCATACGTCTCTTCTTTTTGGGCGCATGTCTCTGCACGACTTTTATGACTCTGCATAGCTTTTTATGCTTTTGTCTTATCTTCTTGACATTTTTGGATTGTCACATCAAGTCATATCAGTCACTTCTCTGACTTGTATTTATTACCCGGCACTTAGCACTTGACCCGATGAGTAGACTCTGCATGTCTATGTGCCCCATAATCCATGCACCACCGATTCTCATTTGCCCTGATCGACCAAGCGGCCTTGATCTTCATGTGCGCATGATGCCCCTGCACATTTTATTGAATTGATTTGGTTTGAATGTTCCATTGGACTTTTGATTCATATGTGTAATCTTGATTACTGTGAGAGTATTAGACCCACCTATGCGCTAGACCCGTCTATACGCCCAACTCGACCATGTGTATAGTTCAACCATGCACCAAGTGACTACACTACCTATGTGCATGACTTGACTTATGTGTTACAATATGATAAAACTCATGTAATTTACTTTGATTGGTAACTTGACTCGACCACTTGTATCTGTGTTGATGCACTTACTACATGCTATGTGTTCCTACGTGCTAAGTGTTCCTACGTGATTATATTATATGTTTACACTGAGGGGTACCTACGTGTTACGTGGCATGTGATATAATATGATTCCTTCAAGCATGGACACAATTATTCAGTCAATTTTCAAGCGTGGCTAGGACTTGTTTGATTCTTGTATCACGCTAGGGTGAATCTAAATTGGATAGCCAAGTGACAAAGTAGATTCGTATCTAGCATGTCCATACTACGGTGCGACATATAAGAAGATTTTTATGTGATCACGCCATAAGATTTCAGTAACAGTAGGGTTAACTAGGCAACTAAAACATGTAGAGCATTGAAAGGGACGGAATCCCGAGATATTGCATAACTAGCCACCCTCAAATAATTGTCTGGGGTGTGTAGGCTGGCCACCATAGATATTGTTTAAATCCTTATTAGTGGATGGCAATAGCCAACTATTATATTTTACTATGTGTTTTATGCGATCTTAGCACGGTGGCCTTACGAGGGACCGGTGCATAAATATTACGTGCTCTGCGGCGATTCATGTCTCGGCTAGCCTTGCTAGCACATGGCTCAATTTGAGGATTCCTATTATATGCATATATCTTTGGGATAACCAAGACTCCACCTAGTAAGTCTTACAAGTGATTGGCTGATTATGTAACTGAGCTTGATTGTGTATTGTATCTCCTGTTAAATAGTTTAGGGACATGGACTATCATAGTGCGATGGTCTAATCCTTGTCCTTGTTTGGTTGTAGGATTAGATTGTTGTATCACGGTAGGCTATGAACAGAAATTACGAGAAAAAACTATATATATATATATATATATATATATATATATATATATATATATATATATATATATATATATATATCTATATATTTCTTACTGGTTTTGTTCCTTTATTCGTGCTTCCTTGTGGTACTTGCTATTTGGGGTCTAACCCCATTGGTTTTGCATGGCCAGGTTTAGAGCCAGCACCCGAGGATCCTGCTTACTTTCCTATGAACACTTGCGTGCACCAGATAGATGGTCGCTGAGGGACACGAGTGGGTTTCTTAATCACTGCTAGTTATTGTACATTTTTATTCTTTTTGGGCGTTTATCCACCGACACTTGTTAGCCATAAAATTTGGACATTTAGTTCTCTTACTTTATTAAAATAAATCAGACTACAACTGATCATGGTCATGTACTTTTGCTACTCTGCCAGCTTCTTATTTTGTACAGCTGGTTTCTAAAATATTTTGGCAGGGTATTTGGGATGCCTTACTTCCTTGTCATATATATTTTATATTTACTATCCTCGTTTGACTGATTGAGACATTAGATGTTCTATGTGACCCTAAGTGACTTGCTTGTAGAATGCACCCCCTTGTCGAGTTACAGCCGTGACCGTCGTAAACGTTTTATACCTTGTACAGGATAGCTGGCCATGTCTGTCTCCGTATTTTGGTACTAGGGCATGATAATATGGATTCCTATCTGGATGTGAATTAAAAATTTAGTTAACTATTTCAAATGAGTTTAGCCAATATATAATAGTTGTCACAACAGTTCTCTAGTAGAACTGAAATCCTATGGTGAATATATAAAAAATATAAAATCGTAACAGTAGACTAAGAGACTCATTTTTTTTCTTTTCTTTTTTAATTTATTGTAGAACTATTTAGGTATTATAAACAGAACTTCCTCTCCATTCAAATTGTTAGCGAAGCATTTATGGATACATATGGTTTTAAATTTTCTGACTTGTTCATATGAAATCTTGTGATGATGTTAGTATATTATTTGTACCCTTTTTGTTAATTTATTTCTTAATTATTGTTTAATATTTATTTGTTTACTATTATGAATTTATATTAGCATAACTTAATTCATGTTTATTTGTTATTTGTTATTTGTTTATTGATAAATATTATGACTTGTTTATGGATGCATATACCTTTTTAACAAATACGAAGACATCTCATCCAGCCTAATTGTACTGGTATGTAGTGCTACCTTTACTAGTACCGACCTAATCACTAGTTTGCATTAGTTTTGGATATGTTAAGTCATTGGCAATCTTATTTTTCTCATGCCTAATCACTAGTAAATATCTTATGTTACCATAACTAATATAGTTCTTATCTATTTATTAATTAAAAAAACCTTAATGATAAGGATAAAAATATGTTAAAGTTTTTGAAAAGTTGGATTCAAATCATGCACATCTAAGTGCCAATTTTAAATAGGAATGTTAGTTGAGTTTTCTTATGCCATAAAAGTACAGTTGTCGCCATATTTAGACCTTGACTTTCCTGTTTTACCTCTTCTTATAGCATACAACTTTTATTTTCTTATTCTCAAAGATGGAAAAATAAATTAGGTTTAGCTACTTGTTATTAGCATTTTTTCGATACTGCTAACTTGAAATGCCATGAAAAATAAAAAAATAAATTACCCCACCTGTCTAATCGATCAAATAATTTATTTATGTTACTGACAATCATGCATTCTCCAATTATGAACTTGCACTAGATATATTTGTCTGATGCACAAATTTTTTTATGTATCATTACCGGACACTGTATCATATACTAATAGTAGTTTGAGCTATTGCTTTGTATCTGTTGGAGCTATCAGATACAAATAGTATATCATATAAGTTTGAGGTATCAGATACTAAAATGCCATGAAAAAAAAACTCCATCGCACCTATCTAATAGATAAAACTTTGTTTATTATTATAACAAGGAACTTGAACTTGGTTTATTTGTTTGGTAAACATATAAAATTTTATGTATCATTTTCAGATAGCATATCAGATATACCTGAAATATATTTTTTTTGTATACTGCTAACCTGAAATACCATAAAAAAGGAAAAATAAATTCCACCTGTCACGACCCGCACCCGGTTTAGGGGCACGAGAGCGTGGGTACGTCCAACCTACGCCGCAGCATCGGCGGTAGAACGCTGTCTAGGTCAAGTACTATCTAACAATCTCACGCTAGTATCCAACTCCATAAGGAGACACGGATAACACTAAAATAAATCTAGAAATACTCAATCACAACTACAGCACGATAGAAAATGAAGAAATAAAAGAATACAGCACAAGTCTAATGATAACATAACATACCTGCAATCATTAACTTCCAATCCCCAAGTGTCAGAAACCAGTCTACTAAGGTCACAGTCTGGAAAAATATTTTCCAGTCAGGAATGAGCAAAGTACATCTCTAAATAGCAGTTCTATATAAATGACATAAACTATGTAGCAGTTCTAGATGGAAACATACCAGATGCATGTATAAGTACGAGAAATGTACAATGAGAGAAATACTGAAAATACTGTAAGTAAATGCAGGAAAAGAAACATATGTCAAAGAGCAAGAGATACTATGACTAAGTGTGTGAGTACTAGCTTTAACATGTGATCGGCTTGGGATCTTGATCAGGCTGGTTACATGTGATTAGCTATGATTCATGGAAGGTCAGGCTAACCGTTGGTTAGCTATGATGCAGGGAGAGGTCAGGCTAATCACACGTAACAGCTATGAGGCATGGAGATGGTCAGGCCGCACCCGACGTGAGATGTGGGGTGAGCTATGATGCATGGATAGTTGGGTATGATCACATATCTACACTAAAATACTCCCCAAACCCCCGACTGGTATAGTAGATCCAATCATGGTACGCTATGGCACGGGATTCCCTAGGAAGGTAGCAAATCTCCCCGGGAATCAGTGTCTGTACACGCACAAGATAACAAGAAAAACAAGTCTTGTACAAGCTACACCATGAATAAGGAATAACATCTCATGACGAGATCCGCGTATACCAATCCGTGTAACCAACGTGTCGAGAACATGTATATTTACACTAGATACAGTGAACATAGGAGATATCATAAATTAGAAACTAATCAGAGAATGTACTTGCCTTGGGTCCTTAGCTGGTAAAACCAATGTCCTGTTCCAGAGTATCCCCTGGGTAACCCAACAGTCCTATAAACATAACACAAGCAAACCACATTCGCATCAGATGCTATACTAACACAGTCAAAAATACTGGTCTCAGGGCCATGTCAGGCAGGGCACTAGTCAACTAGGGTCATCTAGTAGGGACACGTATATAATATACATTACACTTATATACTTACAATATTTATACATGCACCAATTTAAATGTATTTACAATATATATATATATATCTTTTAAATACATATTTGATTTGTACTAGTTGAACATTATATATGTATACTCATACATATGCTAAAATACCTTTTAAAAAATATATATATATATATAAATGCTAAATTGATTACATATACTAGAAATACGTATTTACGTATATAAATCATTTCGAACTTATTTTGAACAATAATTTCAAATAAAAGTTTATTTATAAAAACTAGAATTTATGTAAAAGCCAATATTTTTCATTTATGGTAAAATCGGTCACCGATCCAATAAACAAATTTTTGAACTCATTTTATTATCGAAACTATATTTTTAATAATAATATAAAACCCAAGATTTATTATATTTAACATAATCAAAAACCCTTTAATTTAATACGTAAAAATGAACTAATTACATGAAATCACTAAACTAATTATATGAAAATACTAACTAATTAATTAATAGTTACTAACTAATCAATAATTAATTACTGGTTAATAAATTATTAAAACTTAATTACTGAATAATTATAACTAATATAATTAAACTAATTGATTAATTATAACTAATTAAGAATAACCACCCTAATTACATGAAATGTTTATACTAATTACAGACTACTAATTTATTAAGAATTTACTAACTGGTTATTAATTAACAAATTAGATTAACTAAACCAAACTATGTTAATTTACTACTGATTAAGAATTAATTACTAATTAAGAAAATAATTAACTGATAAAAATAATTAACCGATTAATACTAAACTAAGCTAATACACGAAATTACTAACTAATTACATTAATTTACTAGACTAATACATTAATTAAACTAATTATTAATCAATTAAACTAATTATTAATTAACTAAATAATTAATTAACTAATTAACTTAATTAACTAATTAACTTAATTACTAATTAACTTAACCTATTACATATATTACTTAACTACTTAAAATCAGAGAAAGGAAAGGGGAAGAAGAGGCTCACTGCGGGGGTTTTCAGGCTGGGGTTTTCCGGCGAGGTCGGCCGGCCAGGGTGTCGGCGTCGGCGGAGGAGAAGCTCGCCGGGGCGGTCGGCGTTCGTCTCGGCGCAGCGGCAACTTCGAACTTGGCAGCGGCGGGATCTTGAGGGCAGCGGCGTTCGAGGAGCGGCGGCGACAGCGGATCTGCTCGACGCGGCGGCTGCCGATCATCTCCAGCGGCGTGGAGCTCCGAGCTTGACGCGGCGGAAGGAGCTCGACGACGAGGTGCTCGAGGTGGTGGTTTGCAGGCGGCGGCTTCAACAGATCTGAGGCGGCGGCGGATCTTCTGCGGAGGCGACGGCGGCTCCGGGCGGCTTCGAGGCGGGGCTCGGCTTCAACGGCGGCGCTCAGCGCTCGAGGACGGCTGCGCTCAGATCGAGGGGCGGTTGCAGGCGGCCACCGGCGATCGTCGGAGTTAGGTTAGGGTTAGGTTAGGGTCTGGGCGTGTCAGGGGGTCGTCGGACACGGGGATGGTGCTCTGTGGAGGACGTGTCCGGGGCAGGACACAGGAATCCGATGTACTGTGGGCGTGGGGGTTGTGTCCGGGTGTGTCGGACACGGAAATCTGATTGTAAACTGTAAATCTGGACACAGGAAAAGAAATGGATATGGTGGGACACCCGGGGTCGGACCCGAGGCCATCACGGCTGACACGGATGTTGGACACACGGACACGAGCACACAAAATGGTGGTGATGGCTTGTTGGCTTGGGAATTGTGGAGGCTAGCTAATAATTAGGAGATTAGGGTTTCTAGGGAGATGTGAAAATGAGAACTTAAATAGGGAGAAGGGTGTGGGATAAAGGGTTGCGGGTTGGCCCAATGATGAATGGCCCAGAATTAAATATAAAGGGGCTTTTCATGTGGGAAGAATGGGGCGTGAATGGGAGACGGAAAACGATAAATTAAATAGAAAAGAAATTTAAGAAAAAATGTTTTTAAGAAGCTTTTGATTAGCTACTAATTAAACTCATTTTTCAAAATATTAAGAAGTATGTAATTCATTTATTTACTATCCCAATAAAAATCTATTTTATTTTATCAACTAGTCTTTTAAATAACTATTTAGTCAAAACAATAATTTTATGATTCAAGCCAATGAATATTTGAAACTATAAATATATATTATTATTTATTTATTTTTGTAATACATCGTCATTTAGGAAAAATAATTTTTATAAAGATTTTTAATTTACCTTCTAAAATCAAGCATCGCTCAAAATCAATTAAAATTTTCAAGGAGAAATATTTTATAAAACTTGATATTTTAAAATAAATTAAAATCTAATTATTTTGGAAATTGGAATCGGAGGTTACAAGTCTATCCACCTTAGAAAAATTTCGTCCTCGAAATTTTAGGGATGGTTAGAATAGAAAAATTTTGTTGTACATAATGATGAATATATTATTGAAGAAAATATTTCTATAAGGAAAATATTTACCAAACAGAAGGGAACATGAAGAAAAGAAAAATATGGTTTAAGATAGGAGTAACTTGAAGGAATTATGGCTCGGCCTTGAATCCTCTAGAAGGTTTAGGTTTGGGAAGTAGACACGATCACAAAACAGATAATTGGAATAATGCACGTTACCCTTTCAAAGTAACTAACCAAGGAAGACCCAGTATAATGAATGATATAGACATGAAAGTTATAGCTAATTCGAAAGATATGATCGACAATTTGATTTAAGAAACTTAAATACATCTTCCAGAATGTAATCAAGAGACATCTAGTCGCCTTTCTTGATTTCTAGGAAAAAGAGTAGTCTCTACTACCTTCTGAAAATAATCCTTCCTTTTTCCTCGTTCATTTTACTTTTCTCAATCTTGTGATTCATCATTAACTAATATCTATAAAGTTCCAAATTCCACAAACTTTATTAGATTAGATCTTAGAATTTCTGAATCAAAATTTATTACACGTCCAAAATCCTTATCATCAAATTCGAGTTTATTTATCTTAACATCAACTATACCCCGATTATTTTCCTCGATTTCAAAGGTTACTGTCATGGTCAAGATTTTAATTTAAATCACAACCTCAATATCCCATGATCTTACCTTACGACCTTCAATTATATGATCCCATAATCAATTATATTAAAATCTTCTTTACCATGAGCTTCATTTCATTCCATATTTCTTTATCCATATGTATAGTGTTTTCGAATTTTGAACTAATATATTTTTTTCATCCTCTGAATTTATTATCCCAATAAAAAAAATTTCTACTCAAATCCTCAATATTTTAATTGAATTCCAGTCGTATCATAATCTCCTCAAATTTTTGAGTCAATAACTAAATACAAAATTTACTATTCGATCCTTTTAATTGAAATCCAATCAATGCATATTTATAAAAATCATATCCCAAAAATTTAAATTTTAAACACAATCCATCAATCACCTTACTCCTCTAACTCAATTTCAATTGATGCTTATTCCAATCTAACTCCTCATCCCAAGAATTTAATTTGACATTATTCCATTTACGATTTTATTTCCTGCTTTTCTTTTTCCTCGAATACTCAACGATGCGATGCTTCTAGTATCTTCAATGCAACATTCATACTATATAAAATTTCTATCTTGCAATCAACTAGATAAAATGATAATCTCTTAAATTTCTCAAATTTTTAATAATCAATTCAATCATATCAAGACCTCCTTAAAATTAATAAATCCTCAAATTTTTGGCTCTGTGAATTTCTTAATTCTCCCTTTAAGTAAATGTTTGTCCTCGAATTCCAATCATACCTCGATTTTCATAAAATCAATGATCCATCAACTCCTGTTATAACAACCCCTAAATTCTTTATTTAATTTTAATGCTCATCCACAAATTTAATCCTCTTGTCTCTTTTTGTCAGTCATAACCTCGTCATAGATCTTTGCTATGGTCAAAACCCAATGATCATGGTTTAAGAAAATTCTACCTACAGTCATGCAATTTAAGAAAATATAGGTCATGTGTCTTTTGTCATGGTATTTCAGTCTCTGTTAAAGGTACTACTAGTTATATTCTAACAAGAAATCATGCATGTGAACCACAGTACTAGGAAAATCAATCAATCAATCGAAAGGCGAAAGAAAAGGAACATTAGAAAGGAAGAAGGATCATGTTAACATATTACTTGTAGTGTCTACTATCTCTAACAAACACTTAACTCTAGCACATTCACTAACTGATTCCTATTCATGTACACTGGTACCCATATCAACTAATCATATATTAATATTCATATCTACCAAAAATTAATCCTCCAAATAATCGTCAAGGTTTAACTTCCCGATCAACTTAAAATAAATGCATATACCTCCTCAATATTAGATACTTCACATCGAAATAAAATTTACTCACTTCTAAAATCTCTGTAGCCTTAACTATGTTTAGTGAATCAATTTAAATCCTCAATATTTTAACAACATAAAATCTCAACTCCTTAAAAATTCTGAAAATTTAAAATTCATTTCCACCTTTTAATTTATAACTCCTCAATGTACATATTAGTGCTCACGGTCTCTGATACTCAAGGTGCACTCAATACCTCTATTGTCTAGAACTGTGTACTAATTTGTACTGCCCGAATCACTTGTACTATTACCTCCAATGATCAAAGTCATCATCAACTGTATTTTCTTTCATGATTTCAATTTATGTCAATTGGTATATCATCTAATTATCAACACACAGAGTGCTTACTGTTATTAACGTCATCCTTGACTAATCCTCGATATAGAATCATTAGCACTCTTGGTATTATATCACTAACTGCATTAATGGATTATCTCATCGAGCTCATTAGACTCATGATCACCTGTATCCTCTATAACACTCATGTTTCTTTACTCTCATGGGTATGTGTATGGTTCCTCATCTCGATGGTTGTATATGTATTTCCTTCAATCCTTTAAAGCCTATTAAACTAATCCGTGATACGCTTCACAACTTCCATTACAAATCCTGATATTTCTCTACTTATGACATCTCATTAAACCCTTTATACATATACATTTCCTTACCTTTAACATTTCCGATATCAATCATCAAATTGGACATCATGCTCCACAAATCCTTAACACAATTCCCGGATACTTAATCGTTTACATAGATCACTCAATTACATAATCATGATTATCCAGGACGGGTAATTGGCTCTGATACTAACTCTGAGAACTATCACTGAGACTCTATACTCTCCTCAACTCTTAGTCTCTAATGACACTACTCCCAGAATCATTGGTACAAGGTACTATGCTAAGGCTAACTCTAGATTAAAGCCTACTGCTCACATGTCCAACTAAGAAACACTTACAACTCACTAGCAACACAGTCAATACTAATACAAGACACAAACAAAATTACAAGCCACTAATTATCATACTTAACAAGAAATCCTCAAGGAATAGGAGCTCAAAGACTGAATTGAGGACAGAAGGTATCTTTACTGCTAGTAAAGAAAGAAGCGGTGGAACAAAGTCCTGGAATAACAGAAATAGATAAGTCTTGAGATGATATTTTAAGAACCAATTTAGGATACAACCTGATAATCATACACGTCTGTCTGAAATCATGACACTCAGAATCCTCGCCACGCCAGTAAGCATAGATGCGATAAACGATAGGTTTCGTAACTAAGGTATGCACTCTATAATCATGTCGTCTAGAATCTTTGCCACGCCAACCGGTATGGCTGCGAAAGACTCTAAGCTTCATAACTATAGTATGTACATCCAAGTCAGGTTCCTACGTTCTCGTCACCACAGCTAATATGGCTGCGATAAATTCTAGGTTCCATAACCAAAGTAGACGTTTTACCTTCCTCACTGTCCTCATCAATATATGTCATCAGATGTTACCATAAATCCTAGTCCGTAAAAATTCATCTCAATTTTTGGAATCAACTCAACAACGATACCAGGAATTAAAGTTAACAACTGGTCAACAAGAATCAAACTCAACAATGATACCAAGATTTTAATTTAAAAAAAACTGCTCAACAAGAATCAAGTTCAGTAACAACAAGCGAGAGCGGACGGAAACAAGGAAAGATTTAAATTGAAAATAAGATTCTCATGGGGTCATCCCAGGAAATCTTTCAAGAATTTGTGATTGAGTATCCTCTCTCATCCTAGTATCCTATGTCCTATATTTAATAGCAGGTACGCAGTAGTATAACAAGGATGCCACACTACTACGACATCGCACATCTCGCGAAGTCAGACCTGCATGGGCCACCACTAAAACGTGTCACGACCCGCACCCGGTTTAGGGGCACGAGAGCGTGGGTACGTCCAGCCTACGCCGCAGCATCGGCGGTAGAACGCTGTCTAGGTCAAGTACTATCTAACAATCTCACGCTAGTATCCAACTCCATAAGGAGACACGGATAACACTAAAATAAATCTAGAAATACTCAATCACAACTACAGCACGATAGAAAATGAAGAAATAAAAGAATACAGCACAAGTCTAATGATAACATAACATACCTGCAATCATTAACTTCCAATCCCCAAGTGTCAGAAACCAGTCTACTAAGGTCACAGTCTGGAAAAATATTTTCCAGTCAGGAATGAGCAAAGTACATCTCTAAATAGCAGTTCTATATAAATGACATAAACTATGTAGCAGTTCTAGATGGAAACATACCAGATGCATGTATAAGTACGAGAAATGTACAATGAGAGAAATACTGAAAATACTGTAAGTAAATGCAGGAAAAGAAACATATGTCAAAGAGCAAGAGATACTATGACTAAGTGTGTGAGTACTAGCTTTAACATGTGATCGGCTTGGGATCTTGATCAGGCTGGTTACATGTGATTAGCTATGATTCATGGAAGGTCAGGCTAACCGTTGGTTAGCTATGATGCAGGGAGAGGTCAGGCTAATCACACGTAACAGCTATGAGGCATGGAGATGGTCAGGCCGCACCCGACGTGAGATGTGGGGTGAGCTATGATGCATGGATAGTTGGGTATGATCACATATCTACACTAAAATACTCCCCAAACCCCCGACTGGTATAGTAGATCCAATCATGGTACGCTATGGCACGGGATTCCCTAGGAAGGTAGCAAATCTCCCCGGGAATCAGTGTCTGTACACGCACAAGATAACAAGAAAAACAAGTCTTGTACAAGCTACACCATGAATAAGGAATAACATCTCATGACGAGATCCGCGTATACCAATCCGTGTAACCAACGTGTCGAGAACATGTATATTTACACTAGATACAGTGAACATAGGAGATATCATAAATTAGAAACTAATCAGAGAATGTACTTGCCTTGGGTCCTTAGCTGGTAAAACCAATGTCCTGTTCCAGAGTATCCCCTGGGTAACCCAACAGTCCTATAAACATAACACAAGCAAACCACATTCGCATCAGATGCTATACTAACACAGTCAAAAATACTGGTCTCAGGGCCATGTCAGGCAGGGCACTAGTCAACTAGGGTCATCTAGTAGGGACACGTATATAATATACATTACACTTATATACTTACAATATTTATACATGCACCAATTTAAATGTATTTACAATATATATATATATATCTTTTAAATACATATTTGATTTGTACTAGTTGAACATTATATATGTATACTCATACATATGCTAAAATACCTTTTAAAAAAAATATATATATATATAAATGCTAAATTGATTACATATACTAGAAATACGTATTTACGTATATAAATCATTTCGAACTTATTTTGAACAATAATTTCAAATAAAAGTTTATTTATAAAAACTAGAATTTATGTAAAAGCCAATATTTTTCATTTATGGTAAAATCGGTCACCGATCCAATAAACAAATTTTTGAACTCATTTTATTATCGAAACTATATTTTTAATAATAATATAAAACCCAAGATTTATTATATTTAACATAATCAAAAACCCTTTAATTTAATACGTAAAAATGAACTAATTACATGAAATCACTAAACTAATTATATGAAAATACTA
This sequence comes from Iris macrosiphon, assembly GCA_036927795.1. NCBI lineage: Eukaryota > Viridiplantae > Streptophyta > Magnoliopsida > Asparagales > Iridaceae > Iris > Iris macrosiphon. The sequence goes on from JAYESA010000007.1 coordinate 119,191,885, forward strand.
ACTAATTAATTAATAGTTACTAACTAATCAATAATTAATTACTGGTTAATAAATTATTAAAACTTAATTACTGAATAATTATAACTAATATAATTAAACTAATTGATTAATTATAACTAATTAAGAATAACCACCCTAATTACATGAAATGTTTATACTAATTACAGACTACTAATTTATTAAGAATTTACTAACTGGTTATTAATTAACAAATTAGATTAACTAAACCAAACTATGTTAATTTACTACTGATTAAGAATTAATTACTAATTAAGAAAATAATTAACTGATAAAAATAATTAACCGATTAATACTAAACTAAGCTAATACACGAAATTACTAACTAATTACATTAATTTACTAGACTAATACATTAATTAAACTAATTATTAATCAATTAAACTAATTATTAATTAACTAAATAATTAATTAACTAATTAACTTAATTAACTAATTAACTTAATTACTAATTAACTTAACCTATTACATATATTACTTAACTACTTAAAATCAGAGAAAGGAAAGGGGAAGAAGAGGCTCACTGCGGGGGTTTTCAGGCTGGGGTTTTCCGGCGAGGTCGGCCGGCCAGGGTGTCGGCGTCGGCGGAGGAGAAGCTCGCCGGGGCGGTCGGCGTTCGTCTCGGCGCAGCGGCAACTTCGAACTTGGCAGCGGCGGGATCTTGAGGGCAGCGGCGTTCGAGGAGCGGCGGCGACAGCGGATCTGCTCGACGCGGCGGCTGCCGATCATCTCCAGCGGCGTGGAGCTCCGAGCTTGACGCGGCGGAAGGAGCTCGACGACGAGGTGCTCGAGGTGGTGGTTTGCAGGCGGCGGCTTCAACAGATCTGAGGCGGCGGCGGATCTTCTGCGGAGGCGACGGCGGCTCCGGGCGGCTTCGAGGCGGGGCTCGGCTTCAACGGCGGCGCTCAGCGCTCGAGGACGGCTGCGCTCAGATCGAGGGGCGGTTGCAGGCGGCCACCGGCGATCGTCGGAGTTAGGTTAGGGTTAGGTTAGGGTCTGGGCGTGTCAGGGGGTCGTCGGACACGGGGATGGTGCTCTGTGGAGGACGTGTCCGGGGCAGGACACAGGAATCCGATGTACTGTGGGCGTGGGGGTTGTGTCCGGGTGTGTCGGACACGGAAATCTGATTGTAAACTGTAAATCTGGACACAGGAAAAGAAATGGATATGGTGGGACACCCGGGGTCGGACCCGAGGCCATCACGGCTGACACGGATGTTGGACACACGGACACGAGCACACAAAATGGTGGTGATGGCTTGTTGGCTTGGGAATTGTGGAGGCTAGCTAATAATTAGGAGATTAGGGTTTCTAGGGAGATGTGAAAATGAGAACTTAAATAGGGAGAAGGGTGTGGGATAAAGGGTTGCGGGTTGGCCCAATGATGAATGGCCCAGAATTAAATATAAAGGGGCTTTTCATGTGGGAAGAATGGGGCGTGAATGGGAGACGGAAAACGATAAATTAAATAGAAAAGAAATTTAAGAAAAAATGTTTTTAAGAAGCTTTTGATTAGCTACTAATTAAACTCATTTTTCAAAATATTAAGAAGTATGTAATTCATTTATTTACTATCCCAATAAAAATCTATTTTATTTTATCAACTAGTCTTTTAAATAACTATTTAGTCAAAACAATAATTTTATGATTCAAGCCAATGAATATTTGAAACTATAAATATATATTATTATTTATTTATTTTTGTAATACATCGTCATTTAGGAAAAATAATTTTTATAAAGATTTTTAATTTACCTTCTAAAATCAAGCATCGCTCAAAATCAATTAAAATTTTCAAGGAGAAATATTTTATAAAACTTGATATTTTAAAATAAATTAAAATCTAATTATTTTGGAAATTGGAATCGGAGGTTACACCACCCTACATGTCTAATAGATCAAACATTGTTTATGTTGCTAACAATGATGAATTCTCCAGTTATGAACTTGTTGTTTGCAAAGAAAAGTTTATACGAAACTTTTGTATTACAAACTATTTAAAAGAAAGAAAAGTACAAAAATATCCTAAACAGGAATCTAAGTACAGTTGATTCAGGGAAAGTATAGTTGTGGAGATCTAATATGCGGAAGATCACTTTCCTCCTTGGACCACTCGGCGATGAAGAAATGCAGGGAATGCTGTGAACAACTTCGAGAGTTGAACAATAAGAAAGTTTTGGCAAAAATGACACAAGAAGATTCTATTTCTTTCCTTTTGTTCTTGTATCACTCCATGTCTATGTCTTCCGTTCCTTATCTCTGTATTTATAGAGTTTATGAACGGTTATAAGAGTGTGAGCGCACTTTGGACAGTCTGTACTATTTTACCATTGTGTGCGCATTTTTGGTGGACTAATACCCCACGTTCTGAATGAGTTGGTGCATAACTCACTGCCTGCTTGACCCGTAGCTTCCTATACGAGGAAAGCATAGGTCGTGGGGGAAAGATATTTGTACACTTTTCACGAGAAGAATGGCATGTAAGACACGCACTAATAGCTGCTCACTGTCAGTTAGAATAGTATGCGCACTTTAGATGTGGTCTAGAGACTAGCGTACTTTTGGAAAGATTGGCTATAAAAGCGCTCTTTTAAAGAAGTAGTCATGATAGCGCACTTTTGATAAAATTGGCCGTAATGACGCATTTTTTAGAAGTTGTCACACCAGCGCTCTTATGAAAAAATTGGCACAACGACGTACTTTTGAAGAAATTGGCACAACGATGCACTTTTGATAAAATTGGCACAACGGCACACTTTTGATGAAATTGGCACAGCGACGCACTTTTGATGAAGTTGGCACAGCGGTTGGGTCGCTAAACGACAACCGGGGTCTGTGTGTCGCAGCTCAGCTGTAATGATGACTTCTGACACTTCGGTTTCTGTTCTATCCTAATTCATCACATTTAATGCTCGGGAAAAAAAGAGACTTGTAAATTGTACGCATGTCTGCACTGATAAAAGCATCCTGAAAGTGTGCCATTTTTTTGTTCTCCGAATAGTGCGCCACCCTTTGAAAAAGAAAGAAAGTGCACCATCCTCTAAATAGAGAGAAAGTGTGCCATTCTTCCTTTGTTAAGTTTATTTATAAAAAACTATGCCATCTTTATAAGACGCACTTTTTACGCTTCTACAAGACCCCCTTCAAAGTTTTTGAATTTGTTCAGATGAATTCAAAATACTTTGAATTAGAAGCATAAAAATTGTTGAGATTTTGTGCGCGTACTCACGGCAGAATCCTAATAGTTTTGCTGACGTGGTTGTAGGTCATGATTCGCTGCTCGAATCTCGAAAATAAGCCGAAGAGTTCCCCCCCCCAATTTATAAATAGGCAGGTTGAGGGGCGAGAGATTTTTTTACTGCTCTCAAATCTCTTCGCCTCCTTCTTCCTTAAGAAAACCCTAGCTTTCTTCTTCCTATGAAGCTTTTAGCAGTAGCCCCAAGGAAATCTCAGAAGAGCAGGAAGGACAACAAGGGTAAAGGAGCGGCTACTTCTTCTCGGGTAACGATAGCGAGGTCGCCGGTGAGGCCGACAATGACTTAACCCGCTAGAGAACGACACAATATGCCGTCGTCGAGTTTCACATAAGGAGATATATCACATCCTCCTCTAATAGGCGTGGCCGTTGTCTTCTTCTTCCCTATTTTCTTTGTTTTTTTTTTACATGTACAATGTAAGCTTTTAACAATGGCAGAAAGATAAAAAAAGAACGAAGATATAGAATACAGAGACACTTGTACACGAGCATTTTTCTCTCGTTCAAAGAAGAAATAGCCACTTTGACACATTTTCCCTCGTTCAGAGCGGAAACAGTCATCTTGGCGCACTTTCTCTCGTTTAGAGTAGAAAAAACCATTTTGGCGCACTTTTCCAATTATTGGCGAGTCAGTGCACTTTCCCTCGTTTAGAGTGGAAACAACCATTTTGGCACACTTTTTTAATTATTGGCAAGTCGGTGCACTTTCTTCTGTTTTAACAGATTGGCGCATAAAATATACTTCTCTCTCTTCTTTATGAGATTTGTTGACTCCTCGTTTGTGGCTTTTGCAGTTGACTTGGGTATGGACCCTTTGGCTGAACTGATGGGATCCACTACTGGACTTTTGCACATTAATTATCTGGAAGACTTATCGCACAATGAGTTTTCCTAATCTGATAAGAGGATGTCCAGCATACGCCAATTATTTATAGTCGGGCAAGGAGAACGGATCTTGACATCTTTGATAAGCAGTGAACCTCTTACTTCTTTTTCGAATAAGACATCTTCTAAGCCAGCTTTCTTGTTTGGTAATGCCATTCATCAATCATCTCGGCCTAAGAAAAAGAAGGATAATTGGTTATTCAATGTACATGACAGGGTCATGTATCTTCTAGAGATGTCAAGAACTTTTTCTCTGTCTGCCTTCTTTCATACTATTTATCCACGGAGGATGGAGTGGAATTTGACTCCCCCTACTAATGGAGCTAAGCCGGGGATGATTAGCAACAAACATGGTCGTTTTTTCAGTTCCGGCGATGGACATTCAATTCAAATGCGAGGACTTCATCTCGGGAAGTGCCAAGCGAAATTTTTTTGTTGATTCAACATATTTAGGCTCCTTTGTTCGCCAACACTTATACTGATGTTGAAGGCATTTATCCTCAGAAGAACGTTTGACTGCCAAGATGGTTGACCAATGAAAATATTAATTAGCGTCGAACAACGACATAGATATTAGATTAATATACCCAGAATCTCGTATCTTCGGGCTTATACAATACCTTGTTAGCAACTTGCTACGGCATTGCGCCTAACCCCAATATATTCTTGTCTTTGTTAGAGCAATATAACTCTAGCACTGGAACTATTTTTACTTCGTGGGGCGAGTTGGGGTTCGCCTTGTATGAGATAAAATACATATCTGCACTGCCAACTGGGAAGATTCCTTATGAGGAGTACGTGCCTACCAACGCGAAACTGGCAGATTTAGCAAAGACTGAGCCACGTCTAGTTGAAGTGTATCAAGAAATGATGTGCCACTATCTATCTTGCAACCATTACTATAACACTAATTCTGGCACTCTCTTTATCAGGAAGTGGTTTCAATACCTCTTCAACGATAGAAGAGAGAAGGAATGCACAGAGATTAGACCGCTTCGACCTTTAAGTTCTACTAGAGTTGAAGAACTCATATATAATGATAAAGATAACTCCTTTGAGGATCGTATGGGAAGTTTTACAGCAGGTACATCGGCTATTAGCTATCTCAGACACATTCATACAGAGATCTCGTCTGAAGCTTTGTTTATCGGATATTTTTCTTTATGGCTCCGAAAATGGGTAGTCTCTGGAGGTTCAGGCTCATTGGGTCATCTTCATAGGAATATTTTATTCCTTGTAGTCTGTCTGGTTTTCAAGCATCGAATGGCATTCCTACCAGCTGTGGTGTACCGTTTGAATACTAGTTTACAAGAACTTGCTCATAATTTGGCGGTAGATCCTCGACGAGTGGAATTTCCTCGAACAGAGCTTCCATTTACATATCTGATGGATTGGTTGATTTTATACAACCAGAGTTTGATGGATCCCAGCTTGACTCAGGCTGACGGGATAAAACATATGTTCCTTTGTAGATATAGGCTTTCTAAATGGGCCTATACTACACATTTTCAGACCAGACGAGCTTTAAACATGGGGAACAGTTGGAGCTTTTACTTTGCTGTCCTCGACGTAACAACCGAGCACCAAGGTTCAAGTTTTATTGATGAGGGAACCACCATATCGAGGTTTCCATCACGGTTCTTTTCATAGCTAATGTTTATCCGGCCATCCCATTTAGTATATAGAAATGGCAACGGTTGCACTTTTGAACCGTATTTACTAAGCCGCTTTGTAAGGCAATTTAGATATAATCAATTGTACGTTGGAAATGCTACTCCGTGTCTTGCAAACTCTGGAGGTTTAATCGACAATGTTCGGGGATGGAGATATTTTATCATGGGTTGTACATGAGCTACTTTTACTTTGCCTGCACCCAATCTTCCTTTACGTTTATTGTATTCCTTTGCACAGTTTTATTGTTCTATTAACCAATTTTACGGGGATTTTAATATGCGGATTAGCTTCCGAACTCCAGTAGAAGGAGTCACTCTGGAACCAATAAGGCCTTCTTTAGTCGAAAAGGAGGAGGATGCGACACTAGATAAGGTTTTGGAAGCTCTTTCACATGTACAACCAGATGCACCCTCCCCTGCCATAGTGGTTCTCAAATCTCGGAAGAATAAGATTATGTCCCCTACTGAGGGCCGGTCTGCCAAGAAGAGAGTTGTTGTCGCGAAGCCTAGGAAGCCAAAATAGAAGATTTCTGCTCCTTCAAGAAAGAATTTGATTGACAAACTGATTAGTTCGCCGGAGCGACCGTGCCCCTTTGTCTCTTCTCCAGTGGTGCTGAGGATTAGCACTTCCATCCCTCCCCCTGTTATTGCTATAGGAATAAGTGTCACCCTTGTTGTAGCGCCCCACTCCGCGTAGGCGCTATGTATAAGTGATATCGCCTTGCTTGCTCGAACGGAAGTCTTCTCGGAGAGTTCCTGACCGATTAATCAATGTGAGTGGGCAGAACTGCATTCTCTGATTCTTGCACGACTTAATAATGAATCTGAGTTTTTGAATGCTTGTCTGCTTAAGAAGATTGTTTCATAAGAAAAATAATATAACCGACTCAGCATGCTAATAAGAGAACTCACATAGCTTATTATTGAAACGAATCTGCTACCTAAATAGAGAATGGAAATGCTTGTCAGAAATGAGATAGAACCATTGCCATGATAAGAGTATAAGAAATATTGTATGCTTAGTTACACCGACACAGCTCAAACGAACCCTTGCTATGCTAAGAAAGATAAGTAAGTGGATCGCTTGAATATGTCCCTTTGAATTTGCTAAGAAAGAGATAGTTATTGCATGTTAGTTATAAAATAAATCGTGCTTGGCATTATATATTTCGCTTACCTATTTTGCTATCGATCTGCTATATGTTATAAGTGTGAAAGAGAGTCTAATAGTCCGCCCTGATGTTCTGGTCCTTCGAGATCTTGGGGGTGTGCTATTAGATTGTTTAAAAGATGTGTTTGCTTGAATAAATGAAAGAGAAGAGTCTAATAGTCCGCCCTGACATCCGGTCCTACGGGATCTTGGGGGGTATGCTATTAGATTGTTATATGCTTGTGAATGTGAATGTTGCTTGTCATGCATTGGTCTCGGATAACTTGTGCACAAGGTAATAGTCTCTCGATCGATTCCTGGGGCACTGGAAATCGGTCGGTCCGGAAGAGATTGTGTGAGCACCCTGACGTCCAGTCCTACGGGATCTTGGGGGGTGTTGTTGTCCATTAATGGGGCAACTCATGGACCGTTATATAGATAGGGCATATGCTAGGTTTACCTTCTTACATACCTATTATTTTGACACCAAAAGATTGATACATAAGTTTATGCATATATGCATATTGTGACTAACTTGTGTGTCTGCTGCAGGGATAACCGTTCGGCTATGGGGTAAGAAATATGAGTTTATACATAAGCTTGCTTGTTCATTTTGTCTGTATCATAGAGATTATCTGTTAGTGCTTCATGCATTGCATCGGTCAGCCAACGACTATTAGTGCAGAGCTGAACCTCGGTCACAGCTGCTAATAGTATCAGAATGTGAGTCATTGGTTAGCTGGATTACCGCTACCGATCCTGAGTTTCTTGGGGACCGAAATCATATAGATATTTTTGCTTGTGTGCTAATGATAGTCCACTTGATATGTTTGCCTTTATTCGATATGATCAGTTTGCTAGATAAGCTTTGCCCCAAAAGAGTTAGATTTGATACACAATACATGCTGCGCACTGCATGATAGAGCCCTGTCCCGATTCGTATGCTTATAGTTTGAATATGCAAAACTGTTTCAAAGTTATGTTTTTAAAAGGATAAAATCTGACTATAGTCCTGAGCTGCATGAAATAAACTTAGGTAAAAGTAGCAAGATCACTAGTAATGCAATATTTTGCCACATAATTACTTAGTGTGGGTTTCAGGGGGTGTAGCTTCTGTTCAGTTGTTTATACTCACCAGTACTTATAAAAGTGTTGACCCACCAATAGTTTGCTTGTTCTCAGGTGCTTGTCCGTCCGAGGAAGCGATAGCCGTGCCTCATCCCAAGGAACCAAAAATCTGGAGTCGATGCCTTGAGCCGTATCGAGTTGAGCAGCTTTTGTATAGAAGGACATAATGTATGGAACGGTGTCATTGTAATCGAGAGATAGGGTGCTTGAGCGAATTGTAACCTCGGCCATGCGCCACTTGTAACACTTGTGAATATCAATAAAAGAGCCTATTTTTCTTATGCCATTGTGTTCTTTACTTCTCTACAATGTTATGTGCCGCTGCTTCAATATTGAATAGCTTACTTGCCCTTGTTCAAAAGCTTTGGCCTTGTGCAACCGCATCTTAGGCTTGTACGACATCACGTCCGTGCAAGGACGATCAGTTCCGTAGGGACCAAAGCGAGGACGAACGGCCCTGCGGGACCGGGGCGTGACACTTGTTGCTACAACGGTTGATTTTCCAGCTCCTATCATTGATGCTGCAGCTCAATTTATTCTGTCGATTGCATTCATACCTCCTTCACTGATGGATCCAAAGAACCAGGTTGCTCCGTTAGTGAATCCAAAGGCTCAATCTGATTTGGAAAGTTCTTATTCCAGGGTCAGTGATAGCGGAGAAGATGTCAGCATAAAATTAATTTTAGCTTCTCGGGTTGAAGTTGGTTAGCTTAATGAGTCAAGTTGATATTGCCGCTACAGCCTCCAAAGACATGCCTGGACAGGACATTCAGGATCATCCTCAATCTGCTATAGTCACAGTTGGGCTTAAAGATGCTACGGAGCAGATTGATACTGAAATTGTAGTTTCATAAGCGAGCATGACTATGAGTGACTATGATGATTTGCTCCTTCATGCCGATTCGTCTGAGGTAGAGGCTTCGTTGACAGGCCTGAGGAATTCTTTGGAGGGACAGACTCCTGAAGATTCGTATGTACCACATGGTACTGGTATGTATCTCTATTCTTTCTATACCATAATTTTTTGTGTTGTATGCTTTATTATCATGCATTCATGCAGTGATAGCTCCGTCTAACACAGGCCAAGGTGTTATTTTTTTCCTTAGCTCGGCGTACATATATCTTAATTATAATATATTGTTTATTGATCATATTATATTTTTAATTTTTATTTTTAGATGATAAAATTATGGTAGGAGTTGCTCTGGAGAGGACTGAAGAGATGGTCATTTCGCAGGCTGAAACAACTTCTGTTACAGATATCACGGTTCCAGCAGCAGATATCAAGTCAATACCATGAGTAGCTTCAACTGTTCTTGTGGTAGAAATGACCAGTACTGCTGAAATGGCTTTCACTATTAACCCGAGAGAACGAGCAGCAGGTTCTTCCTTTTATGTCTCCGGTGTTGAGGCTACAATTGTCACGATAATTGTCTTCATACATCATGGTCGAGGATTAGCTAAAATTATCGTGACTCAAAGTTCGAACACTCGCCTTAATGCTTTAGTAGAAGCTTATACATCTGCTTTCTACACAACACTGAAGGAGTTGATAAACCTGATGCTTGAAAAGGTTTATCCTTTAAGGAAATGAAAGATGCTAGCTTGCCCATGATTCATCTCATCAAAAATTTTAAGGATGAAGATAAGGCTGATGCTCTTGAGCAAATCTTAATAGGCCTTGAACAGCCTATTAATGAATATCTAGAGCTTAATAATGGAGATATCTAGGCTCTAATTCAAACTGAATATGAGTCAATTATTACTGAGTTCATGGAGCATCAATCTACTTTCCAAGAGCATATGAAGATCCATGCTGAGAAGATTGTCCGAATAAATGCTTTTGTGAAAAAGGTAACTTCTTCTTTGTCTTTTCATCGTTCTGTCTATGATGAACATAATGTCAGGGCGATACAGCTCAATGCTCAAATCCAAGAACTCGAAGCCCATCTTAAGCAAGCAAGAGAGGATTTAAAGGTGACTGTGGAACAACGTCGGGAAAAGCTGGTACATTATGACTTAGCCAGAGAACAACTTTTGGAGCTTGAGCATAACAAGAATGAGCTTGACCATGCTCAAAATAAGATAATAGAGTTATATGCTTATATTGCTCATTTTGCTACAGATGACTATAGAATTCTCAAAGCACATAGGAATGTGATATTGAATAAAGACCCACAACTAGCTCGACTGATACAGATTTTTCTTGATCTTTCTACTCGACCTGAGTAAAACATATCTTATGCTTTTACTTGTAAGTTTTTCAACGAAAATGAATTAAAATTTTTAAAGAACAATTGTCAGTTGTGGAGCCATTTATTTACTACGTATCTACTATTAGATACAAATAATAAGTTAGATTAAAAATGAGATCAGAGGTAATGTGGACGTGATATATTTTCAAATAGGATCTCACTGAGTATATCTGCTCAGAGGTATTATGGACATGGCAAAATAACTCTATGGAAGAATTTGATAGATTTATCACTCAAGGCATACTCATACTGAGTACAAAATGATAAATTTTATGGGATGCAATACTACTAGAGGTGATATGGACGTGATAGATCACTAGTTTATTCCTCTGGGGAAGAGAAGAAAGATTAGTTCAAGGGAAAACTATTATCTCCTCTTTAGTGGATAATAAATAGAATATAATTCAGAGGTAATATGGACATGAATCATATTACACTTATTGACTGGGACACGTGAGATTATTTCCAATCCAACTGGGGATCAGGAATAGGATATCCTTAAAACAACTGGGCTTTAAGAATGGAATATTTTTGTTGGAAAGAATCGTTTAGATGATCCCAACGAGAGTGTTCCGTTGGATCTGAGTATTGTCCCGCTGGAAAACTTTGAGGACCCATTGTCCATGTCTTATTCAAAAATGAATATAGGTAATAGTTCGATAGGCCATATAGGCTACGAGTTGTTGGGGATTAAAAAAATATATTTGTTGTACATCTTATTTTAATCTGCTAGAGATGAAGAAGAATATGTCATGTTTAGACATAATACTTCTTAAAATTTTTTTTATTGATATGCATCATTATCAAATCTCCATTAGGCTTAGCGAGAATGTAGGCTCCGTTGGAAAATACTCTCCACCACATAAGGACCGTCCCATTTAGCTTGGAATTTTCCTTTGCTCTTATGGGTTGTGATCATAGGTATCCTTACTGTAAGGACCAATTCACTGACCTGAAATATTATTTCCTTGATATTTCGATTAAAAGAATTGGACATGCGCGCTTGGTATAGTTTAATATGTTGTTGAACGTACATGCACTTTTTATCCAATGCTTATAATTCTTGCAGGCACAATCGATCATTATTCTCTACTATTAGCTCATTAGCAATGGCTATTCTAAGAGAAGGTATATGTATTTTGAGCGAAAGAATTGCTTCATATCTGTAGACCAAAGAGAATGGTGTACAACCAGTTGGAGTTCGAACTGTTGTACGATAAGCCAATAAACACTCTCCGAGTTTCTCATTATAATCATGTTTGTTGGATGAGACAAACTTTTTAAGGAGTTTGATTATGGTCTTGTTGAAGTCTTCTGCTAAGCCGTTGACTGCTGGATTATAGGTCGTAGATGCTACATTCTGGATTTAATTCTTGTCACAGAATTGATAAGATGCTTGATGATAAGTTATGGTCCATTGTCATTATTATCCTTCGGGGAACACCAAAACGCTAGATAATAAGGTATTTGGCAAAGTTAATTACGTTGGACGTCTTAACTTCGAAGAGCTGGACTGCTTCTCCCATTTGGAGAAGTAATCAGTTATTGCAAGTACAAATCGATGTCCTCTAGAAGAAGATGGGCTGATCGGACCAATAATATCCATTCTCCAAGCTTTAAAAGGCCAAGAGACAGTTGTAGGGTATAAGAACTATGTTGGTTGTTGGATAAAATCAGCATGGATTTGACATAATTTGCATTTACGAGCGTAATCTACGGTATCTTCCACCATAGTGGGCCAATAATAACCCATTCTTCTAAGATGGTCTTATAATTTAGGTCCTGGCTGATGTACTCCACATATGCTATCATGAGCTTCATGGAGTGATTGTCTAGCTCCAGGGTTAGAAAGATAATATAGCAGCAATCCCTCATAAGAACATCGATATAATATTTTGGATGAGGCGTCATAGTAGAATCAGAGTGAACATCTTTTATTAGAAGTGGCTTCTTTCCAATTATCTGAAATAATCTCATAAGCAGCATAGTCTATAAAGGGTCTCTCCAATCTTTATCCATGGAAGTTGACTTTATGACGTAACTATGTTCAACGTGCAAGTTATATTTTGTACAGAATAAGTCTCATCCTGTTAGCATAATTGATTGTCGTCTCTTTAGGTGTTATGACCTGCACCCTGTGTAAGGGCACGAGTACGTGGGTACGTCCAGCCTACGCTACAGCATCAATGGTAGAACGCTGTCTAGGTCAATAATACTATCTAAATATCTCACACAATATATATAAGGTACTTGTTATGCTATCTTAACTCCAAATGGAGTACAATATGATAAAATGGTAATGGTAAACAATACCCAATCATAATAACAAACTAGAGGATGGTAAGGAACGATATGAAATAGAAAGAAAGAAAATAAGTCACAAATACAACACAAGTCCAAGTCTAATCTCAACACAAGACATCAAGTAATAATACAATGCCAAAGTCTAACTGACATATACAATATCAAGAATAAACTAAATATGCCTCATCAACTGCAAGAACCAACTCAACCGACTCTACAGGTGATAACTCAATTGGCTCGCCATCCTGTGGCCCATAATGCGTAGGACACCAGTCCTTTAATGAATCATCTAAAAAATATATCTAGTCAGGATTGGAGAGAAGTATAACCCAAATAGTAGTTCCAATAATTGACCGAAACTATGAAAAAATAATAGTAATAAAAATAAATGATGGAAGTAAGTGAACTTGTATATATCACGAGAAAGAGCATCACGATAAATAATGGTAAGAACTGAGAACAATATGGTGAGGAACGATAATGTAATAAACTGGAATAGAAGAAACAATATATATAAATGTGCCTTAAAATATTAGTAAGATAATATGATCGGCTTGGGCCTAACACGGGCTATATATAAAGGTGAACTAGTGTGATCACACATGAGTTACATGAACTGCTAACTATCACGGGCTACACTAAATCATGTACTATAAGATATGATCACATATCCACTAATACTTCCCCAACCCCCGACTAGTACACGGATCCAAATAATGAAACATTATAACACGTATATCATACTGCACGGTCTATAATATCATGCACTATGATCACGGTCTATATAATCACTAAGATATCACGGTAGTCACTGAGTAATCATGAAACATGACATGGCGATCACTTAGTAACAGATGCCCAAGATCCACGTATATCAATCCGTGAAACCATCGTGTCAAGAATCAAATATATCAATACTAAATACATAAATATAGAGGCTACCAAATAAGAAAACGATTAGAGAATATACTCGCTTGTGGTCCTGTACAAGGGATATATCTCGGTATCCGAGCTGGTGTCACACACACCTATATATAAATGGCATATCAAACGGGTGTAATAAAGTGATAAATAACTCAAATGAGTCAAAATATGTTTTCTAGGCCATTTCAAGGTCATACTTGTCAAACTAGATTAAACTAGGTCAAACAAGCCCAATATCTTGATTTTAGGTCCATACCTAGTTTCTAGGTTGATTACAAGGATAAACTAGTTAGTACTAGGTGATACTAGGTCATACTTAGATGTCAAGGTTTATACTAGTTAATTAGCTACAGTAGTTAATATTACCAAGTAACAATATATAACTTTTACTAGTTATAACTATTCTTTAATTTCTTTAGTATAGGTTACCTTGAGGGCTAACATAGCTAATATCTTACCCTAACTCAACACTCAATCTAATATATTAATTTATCTTAGTACCTTAGTCTATACAATACCTTATCCCTAACTTGCCCTTTACATTAAGGCCTAGCAATATACTTGATATCAACTTAACTTAAATTACCTTACCAAACCTTAACATATTACTTCTAGTCATTTTACCTATTCACTTAACATTGTTACTTTAGTATCCATACTGTTGACACTCACTTAAACCACACCAGTATCATCACTCTAATACCCCACATATATCCTCTAATATCAATACTAAATTGACCCTCGACTGAACCAACCCACCTTACCTCAACACTGTTGGCCACATTGCTTGTGGGTGACTCGATCTCCTTGATATGCACTGTCTGTCCCTCTCTTGGTAGCTGTTGTTGTTCTTGAAACTCTATTTAAGTGCACACTATAACACTTATTTCCAAGTGTTGTTGCTACTGAAACTAATGCCTCCTAGCTACTGATGCTACATCATTACTCCCTAAACTCAGCTGCTAACAGGCATGATTACCCATGCCCCCAACTGGCTACATGCTTTTGCTAATGCTCTCGAGTACCCCTACTTCCTAGTGTTGCTGCCAATGCTTGTCTGTGCTACCTAAGGTTGCTACTATCCAATTATCAATCCGTATCAAAACCTATCCCCCCTTTACCTCTCATCCTTTCAACGCCAATGCCAACTTCACTAATAACTGATGCCCTCACATACTCATTGTCACCGTGAGGCCGAGCACTAGGATCTCCCTATTTATTTTTTTGCTAGCTGATGCTGTATCATGATACCCGAGCTCCCCTCACAACTGATACCTACAGGTACACTTAACTCTCTCAATCATAGACACTCTTACTCACATAAGCAGAACATGATACACTTCTATCACCTGTTGTTGTGTAGACATTTCCCCTTCTTCCTCTCTCTGCCTGCAACTCACACAACACACCCAGTCATCACATACATGTATCAGTGATACTCCAAGACCTATCTCATTTCCAGTTACTCCCCTCCTCTGGCTTGCATCAGTGATTCACTGATGCATCCTAACTTCTCTACCCGAGTTGGCTCACCTGACCACTCCCCCATCACCAACCACAGTAGACACACAACACCTTATGCCCACACCCCTCATTACATATATATATATATATATATATATATATATATATATATATATATATATATATATATATATATATATATATACACACACACACACCAACACTCCAATGTACTAGGTCCCAATATCACACATCACACATCACACACCACACATATCATCTCCATACCAACATGCATACTAATAACAATCTAACATACACCTTGTGCTCAATATCAAGATACCTATGATACACCACCATCATGATTCTAAGACCCCCAATTATCCATAATCACTAATAATACACACTAAATACATATTAATATAACTAGACTAATTAGTCACAATAGAAATTGAAGAGAGATCTCACTCAGATACACAAATTATCCAAAATAGGCTCTGTATCATACTGTATCATAAAATACCATGATACGTTCTACTTGTGTCCAATTTTGGACACGTACTTAGTCTTACAATTCTGATCTAACTCTTATTAGACCTAGTTGGTCCCATGACATACAATTGATGTATCAATCTCGTAATTCTCCCTAATTGGACACAAGTCACTATGTAACTTCCATAATACAAGTCATATGAACCTAATTCTTTATCCTTTGGGTAGCCCTAAGCCAAAAGATGATTCCTAATGGTTAAATGCATTAATTAGAGTCTAAATTAAGAGTTGGATTCAGAATTTACCTAATGGAAGATGGATTTCCAAAGAAAAGCTCAATGGACACAATTCCCTTGCCAATTCCTCTTCCTTCAAGTGCTCCTTGCAATCCAAACTCTAATGCTCCTTAGATGATGAAATTAAGAGAGAATGGGTATAAATTGGGTTAAATTTATGGAGAAATAAGTCAATTTGGGAAAGAACACAATTGGGGATCTAATTGAAATGAACTAATGAAGAGGAGAGAGAATGGAAATGCCTTTATATGGCCGCCCCCCTTTCTTCCCCTCTAAGCAATATCAAATGTCCAAGGTGCCCCTCACTAACTAATTGTGAAGAATAATTAAGAAAGGCTATAATAGAAAGTCTCTAACTAATACAATTTAAACTAATCTCCTTAATTAACTAAGAAAGAGGGTCTAATGGGCTTGATCTCATGTTGGGCTCAATGTGTCATGCCAATCCTAAAGGTCCACTAATGACAAGTCTAAATAAGCATAAGCTAGTCCATTAACAATTAATCAAATAGCACAACATAGTATAATAACTAGTAGCACACAATATAAATATTTAATTACTAATAATAAATTTTTTAAATTACCAAAATACCCTCATCTAGAAATGTAGTAGTAACAAGTCTACCCTCCTTAGAAAAAAATCCTTGAAATTTAAAGAAGAACTAGTACTACAACAAGAAATCACAATAAACAAGAAAGAACAACAAGCAATCACAGTAAACAAGAAAGAATGATACCTCACGCCTCAAATAGATAAGGGTATCGCTCGCGCATCTCGGCTTCTCTCTCAAAGGTAGACTCTCGCGAGGAGTGATGTCTCTACGCGACTCGTACCAAGGGAATCGTCTGGTTCCGTAGCTCCTTCTCCCTGCGATCCAGAATCTCCACTGGCTATTCAGGGTAGCTCAGAATCGGACCCACCTCGACCTTTGAGTGATCCAATACGTGACTAGGAACTGCCATATACTGTCTCAGTTGTGATACATAAAATACAACATGCACTCCCTCTAGTGCAGGTGGCAAGTCTAGCCTGTAGGCTACTGCACTGACCCTCGTAAGAATACTGAAGGGTCCAATGTACCATGGACTAAGCTTCTCGCCTCCACCAAAGTGAATCGTGCTCCGTGTCGAAGAAATCTGCTAGAACACCATATCGCTAATCTAGAACAAAATATAGCCTTAACAATTAACCTAAAATAAAACAATCACATGCAATACAAACAAAAGCTATATGTCATGACCCAGTCCCAAAATACCGAGGGACTAGACACGTGGCAATGGCCAGCAGCACACACCGATGGGGAAACCCAATTTAATGGACCCATTAAGGTGTACTTAAGCTGTAATATAACAATAAGGGTCTATGCTACTAATCTCATCCACAGAAATAAATACAATCAATATGAAATATAAATAAACATCAACTCTCAATAAAACATATTTGGGGGAACAACCCGATAATAAGTTTGATACATTAATTCAATAAACAGGAAACAACAGAAATAACTGAGTATAGAATAAGCAGATACTCAGGAGAAATCCTCGGCGATCACCTCATCCTCTGGTACTGGTACTGCTCAAATATCTGCTCCTGTCCCGTACACCTCGGGGTAGATCTCCTCTGCTAAACCTGGGGACATAATCCGGATTCCAGGTCCTCAGGGGACATAGCAAGGTACAAGAATAACTCAAGCCAAATAAATACAGTATATGAAATAAATCAAGAGGGCAAACTATATAACCAGCTATGTGATATACAAAATGAGATCATCATTAGAACTCAGACTGAGACTACTACAAGCTCTATATCGGGGAGCCGGTAGTAGTGATATCATGTAGGAGCCTAGCTCGGAGTGGCTACGGTACCATAATAATATAATATCAACCTGTAACCTATGTGTCTCTCCCCACCCAATGTAATCACACGTCTCATGTCCACGATGTCTCATGTCCATGTCACGCAAGATCATGACCTCTAACTGATGCAGCGAGTCATAATGATAGCTAAGCATATGCAATATCTATGTCACAAATCCTGTAGCCTATACAGAATCACCATAAATATCTCAGAAAGATTCTATCTCATGAACAGTGTCAAGTGTCCTATGGTATGACGTACTCGATAATGCAAGCACGAATATGTATAGGGTCGCGATATCAATCTCTAGCTGACGTTACACAACTCCGCGTACGACGTTGACACCCGAATATCATTCGAACGTTAAGCAATATCACCCGGTCCTAGGTTGAATAGATACATATAATTAAATCAAGAGAACATTATGTAGCAAATACTATAAGATTGGCAAGGTACACTTGCTTGGGATTTGGTTTCCAACTGTTGGGATCTGCAGGCACTCCTAGGATTGCTGAAATAATCATTACCATCATGCTCAGAAGATATGAAATAGCTAGAATTGCCTGTCCATAAGTCCAATTTGGATACAAGGGGCAAAAGTGACAGTTTCTGGTCAAAGCGGGGTCCACATATGGCCCACTTCGCACCGAAAAATGTGCCAGAGACAATGTTCTCCAAATTTGTCAAACTTAATGTCTAAAATTCTAGAACGACGATACGAACCCAACGAAATATCCAGAACTGGATTTCGATGAGTCGATCACAAAATCGCCCGTCAAGTGGAGCCGTAGGGCCCACGATACGAAATTTTGTCAACGTTCTCAGAATCTAACCAAACTTGGGTCACAGGACCAGCATATTTCTATGAGTCTGATGGCATAAGTTTCATTTCAAAATAACGAGCGTACACGAAGTTACAACGAATTTCAGAATAGGGCCGATATTGGGTGTTGTCGACGGATGCGAGTTGATTCCGGTGTGCACGCACATTCATATCAACTTTCGCGAAATCTTACACATCTGTATTGCCGGCACACACCTTTCGGTGAAGTTCGCACATGACCAAGTCGCCTCGTTTAGTGGGGCACACCAAGTTTCGGAAAAATTAGAATTTTAAATAACCAATATTTTGGTCATTTTCACCTTCAAATAACATACAATCTACAACACGATAAATTAAACTAAAATAGGGTTTTAAAATTTGGTCATACGGTCTAAATTATTGTTCAGGTGAATTTTGAAAATATTAAGCAGGTTGGTCGCAAAACGGTCGTAAACTGGGGAGTTTGGGACAAATTCAGATTTTTAAAAATTAGGAATATTTTCTTGTTTTTGCGTCACAGTTTGTGACCGACACAGGACGTGATACCCCGAACAAATTGTACGGGGCTTGGAGGGTCACGCAGGGTACACGCACGATTTGACAGAACAGAAATTGGATCAATGTACAAGGAATTACGCAAGACGAAAGAGGGATACCTCGCTGACTTTTTCGTGTTAGGGCGGTGCGACGCGGCGGTGCTCGGTCGTCGTGGTAGGGTTGCTGGCGGCGACGGCGGAGTTCACCGGAGGGGTGTTCTGTGTCGCTGGGGGAGAGATCACCGGAGCTGGAGAGGCGGAGGGCGGCGGATATGAGGGCGGCGGTGGTCGACTTCGATGAAGGGGCCGGGGTTCGACGGGTTTATATTGGCGGGGGAAGAGGAAGAGGCACGACGGTTGGAGGCGGCGGGGAGACGAGCGGACAGCGACGGGGATTTGGGAAGACGACGGGGCGGCCGAGATCGGCGGGCAGCGACGGTTAAGGAAGTCGGGGGTTTAGGTTTTAGGATTTTATTGTAGCAATTAATGGGTAGTGGGTCAGGTCAGGATTTGGATTCGGGTCCAGATCCGACCCGATCCAATAGCGTTGGCTTCAATCAAGGTTCGGTTCAAGTTGTTTTGGTTTAATTAGGGTGGGTTTAATCCAGATTATTTTGGGTTTAATTAAAATATTAATTTTTAGGTTTTTAAAATAGTTCTAGGGTCCAATAAATTCCAGAAAAATTATAGTATGTCTAATTCTTTATTTTACACTAAAAAAATATTATTTTTATAATATTTTAATATTTAATAAAATCATAAAAAATATTTAATACCAGAAAATATTTATTTTAATCAGTTTAAAATCACAAAAAAAATCCTAAAAATTTATTTTTAAATTCTGAAAAATCTGGGGGTTTACACTATGCCTCAAAATTCAAAGGACTCTGGTGGCTATCGGCCCAATACCGTTATTTGTCCTGCGCCACCCGAAGTCTATCCCTAATGAGCTTCACCTTCTCAGTTGCATCCACCATCACCACCGGTACCAACAAGGCTCTCTCTCCAATATCATCCCAAGATAGAGGAGTGCGACATCTCCGTCCATATAAAGCCTCGAATGGTGATATCTCAAAACTGGCTTGGTAGCTGCTGTTGTAAGCAAACTCTACCAGGTAAAAATGATCCTCCCATGATCCTCTGAATTCTAAAACAAAAGTGCGAAGCATATCCTCGAGAGTCAGAATAGTCCTCTCCGACTGTCCGTCTTTCTGGGGGTGATATGCGGTACTGAACTTGAGCTAGGTGCCCGAGCTAGCCTACAAACTTTTCCAGAAGTGGGATGTGAAGCGACTATCCCGATCTGAGACTATGCTCACAGAAACTCTGTACAATCTGATAATCTATCACACATAGATCTTCGCTAGCTTCTCTATAGACGTTCCCACTTTGAATAGCAAGAAGTGGGCTGATTTGGTCAACCTGACTATGATAACCCAAATCGCGTCTTTACCTCCTGGAGAATGCGGAAGCCCTAAAAAAAATCCATGGTAACATACTCCCACTTTCACTCTGGAATGGATAAAGGCTGAAGTAAACCACCTGGCCTCTGCCTCTCTGCCTCTACCTGCTGGCACACTAAACATCTGGATACAAATGGTACTACCTCACACTTTATGCCGTACCACCATACATGCTCCCTCAGATCTTTATACATCTTGTTGGCACTTGGATGTATAGAGTACTGCTATCGATGCGCCTCCTGAAGAACCTCCTCACGCAACATCCCACTTGGCACACACAACCTGATACCGTGCCGTAGTGATCCATCATCGGCAATAGCAAAGTCCTCGGATAATCCTATTCGGACCTGTGCTCTGATGCTCCTCAAAGACTCATCGTCATACTGTGTAGCTCAAATCTTGTCCATCAGCTCTGATTATATCTGCAGTCCCTACATCTGTATCTCGACACCTGGTACCAGTACCTTAATACCCAAACTCTCAAGATCGGCCAATAAATATATGTCCGTAGTCAAGCATATAGCCACTGGTTACCTGCTCAAGGCATCAGCGACTACATTAACCTTTCTGGGATGATACTGCAATGATATGTCAAAATCCTTCATCAACTCCAACCACCGCCATTGTCTCATATTTATCTCTTTCTGGGTAAATACGTACTTCAAGCTCTTTTAGTCTGTGAAGATCTCCACACTCTCCGTACAGATAGTGTTTCCACAGCTTTGGAGCAAAAAATGACCGCTGCCAACTCCAAATTATGGGTAGGATAATTCTTTTCATGAGGACGTAATTGCTTGGAATCATAGGCAATCACTTTCCTATTCTGCTGTAAGACACAACCCAAACCCTTTCCCGAAGTATCACTATAGATAGTGAATCCACCTAATCCTGATGGCAACGTCAACATTGGAGCTGTCGTTAACCTCTTTTTCAGCTCCTCAAAAGCGGCCTGACTCTCCTCTGTCTAAACAAAATCCACATCCTTCCTGGTCAGCCTAGTCATCGACTTTGTAATCCTGGAGAAGTCATGTACAAATCTCCTATAATAACCTGTTAGCCCCAGAAAACTCCTAATCGCTGCCACTGAACTAGAAGTAGCCCACGACTCTACTACTAAAATCTTCTTCAGGTCTACTGAGATCCCATCACCTGTGATCACAAGCCCAAGGAATTTAACCTTGTCAAGGAAGAACTCACACTTCGAAAGCTTGTCATAAAGCTTCTCCTACCTGAGAGTCTCCAAAACTATCCTCAAATACTCCTCGTGCTTCTCCGAGGTCTTCAAATATATCATAATATCATCAATAAATACTACCATAAACTTATCCAGATACTGGTGTAATACCTTGTTCATCAGATTAATAAATATTGCCTGAGCATTAGTCAACCCAAACGACATTACCATAAACTCAAACTGGCCATACCGGGTCTGAAAAGCTATCTTTGGAATATCTTCCTTCTTCACTTTCACCTGGTGGTATCCTGACCTCAAGTCAATCTACGAAAATACCTTCACTCTGCTTAAATGATCAAAGAGATCATCAATCATCGGCAGCAGATATTTGTTCTTGATAGTGAGATTGTTCAGAGCCCTGTAGTCGATACACATGCGTACCGACCCATCCTTCTTCGGTACAAATAATATCGGAGTATGCCATGGTGATGAACTAGATCGAATGAAACCTTTGTCCTGAAACTCATCCACTTGCTTCTTCAATTCTACCAGTTCGCTGTTGTTAACTCTATAGACGTGTTGAGATATCGACTTTGTGCCTGGCACCAAATCTATATAGGACTCAATATCTCGGTCTGGCGGTAAACTCGATAACTCCTCCAGAAAAACATCCATGAACTCTTCTATCAACGGATGTGATAACTCATTCTTTTCCACCATAACTCCACCGATGGCATCCTCGCTCTGCTCCGCTGCTCCTTTGGCAATCTCAAACTCTGGCTCTCCTGGGGGTCAAAACAAAACTCTCTAAAATAATCTATACTAGATTGGTGCCTACTCAACCAATCTATCCTGAGTACAATATCGTAACTCGAAAGTGGCATTACGAGTTATCACGTGCTCAGTTTCCAGCCTCCAAATATAAATCTTCTATCCTTGCAAACATCATTGACAAGGATAATGCATCCCCCAGTCGTAATCTTGCAAGTCCTAGCGAAAGGTTCAGACTTTAATCGATGGTTAAGAGCAAAAGATACATATACAAAAGAATGGAAGGCACCAGAATCAAATAAAGTATAAGCTAAAATAGAATCAAGGAGAACTAAACCTGCTATCAAATCTCTGAATGGCTCCTCTTTCTTAACTACCATGGCACAATCTTGCCCTCATGGTGCACCTCTATGCTACCGCTGGTACTGAATAAAGCACTATTGCTGAGTTTGTAAAGGAGGTCCCCTCTGCTGTCCCGTAGGTGGTCTCGCTGGTGCTCTGTGTGCCGGTACTGCTCCCTGGCCTGTTCGAACCAAAGCCACTAGACACTCCCTCAACTGGTGGCCTGGCTCTCCGTAATAAAGCGTACTCCAAGCCTCTTCCTGCAGACCTCTCATATATGTCCAATCTTGCAACAATGAATATACTACGGGGCCTGCTGTGATAGTCTCGTGGCTTGGTATGCCTCATGTGCTGGTGCTCGAAATGGTGCATGAAACTGTTGTCTCTGATATTGGAAGGTCCTCTGCTTATGGAAGTGGGGTCTTTTTGCTAGACCCGCACTACAACTAGCTCCTCCTGATGTGTCTTGCGTCCTCTTGGATTTGAGCTCCAAGTCATCCTCTGCTCTATGTGCGTCCATCAGGATATCCTCAAATGTCGTCGTGTGGTGTCCTCTAGTAAGAGATTTGATCTCCCAGATCAAACCCTTCTGAAACTTTTGGACCTTCCTCAGAGGATTTTGTCCCTCCATAAATCTTCCTAGTATGTAGAACTCCGCTGCGTACTCGTCCACCGTCATGTTCTCCAGGACGAGGTCTAGGAACTGGCTCTCTAGAGCACTCAGATCCACATCTGGGAAGAACTTATCCTTGAAAATCTCTTCGAAAGCTTCCCAAATCAGTCTTGGCGCCATGATCCTCGGGTCCGTGCAAAACCATGTCAGCATAATATCGAACATCTGGCTCCCGCTGCCTCTACCTGTAAGCCCTCCGGGATCTGTGCTAGCCTCAAGGCTCTCTCAATATCCTCGATCCAATCATCCATATATAATATCCCCTCGATGCCCTTGAAGTCCTTGGGCCCCATACTTTTGAAGTCAATGATGGTACCCGGCCTCAGCTGGTATAATATAGAATAAAGCGGTATGATCTGTGGCTGTCACGCCCCAGTCCCAAAATACGTAGGATTGGGAATACGTGACACGCCAGCTACGCATTCGACCAGACTCTGGTCTGACTCGAATACGTATAAGCTGTAAAATAAAAGGGCACTATCTAGATGTTCATAAATATAAACCTCTATGTCTCAATCCATGATGTACAACAGTATACAAGAAAGAGCTATATGTGCTAAGGTCGGCCGCCCAATAACACACTAACTCGAATAGACTCGGGAATAAGTATGAGTCTATAAAAACTAGGCTACAACAGCAGATGAGATAAACAATATAAAATAACTGTAATACTGGTAGATATAATATGTGTACCTGGTACCATGCTCGCAAGATATGCCACTCTATCAGTATCTCCAAGTGCTCCGTAATCGTCTATGCTGCAAAACTGGCAGGGAACCAGGTCCTCAGAGGAACGTAACAAGGTACAGAAATAAAGCATGCCAAGTAAACAGAAAGTACAAGTGCACGACGGGGTACTCTATTATAACCAACTAGTGTGACACAGTTTAAAGACAATATTCGACGCGTGGGCTGTCCAAAATAAAACTGCAGCTCCGAACACAGAGACACACGGGTCGTACCGTAGCTCCGAGCACAGAGACACACGGGTGTTACTACTACACTATGAAACAGGATCAGTATATGTACATATATAAGCGCGTGCAGAGTAGCCCAAACGTCTAGTAACTGTCTTCCCCTTCCTAAGCGGTCAACGATTGTGCGTTGAACCTGAACCTCTAACTACAGTCTTGACACACACAGAATTTAACTCAACAGACGCGACCCTAAGGTCATCCCAGTCTCTGGTCATGATGTCAGTATCAGGATACAGGAATCTGGCACGAACACAGTGTATGAGTGTGTCCTGGGGTATCGATAAACTCAGGTATGCATATCGAGATACTACGAATCATCCAACAATCTTTCTAGGATGCTACGACGTACGTCTTCACCCAGTTATGAACCGGACGTGAAGTATCGAACGTCAATATAGCTACGTGCACAATGTACATATGGAATAACAAGTATCTGTAAACTGAAATACAGGGTGGCAAGGTACACTTGCCTGTGTCCGGCTGATAATAATGGAGATCCGGTACAACGCCCGAGTTCGCAGGTCCCGTAGTACCTAGAGGAGAGGTACAAGCTCAATCAAAAACTAACACGAGACTAAAGTAAGATGTGATACACGTCTAAACATAAATTCAACCTCAGTTATAAGTTACAAGATACTATACTAGAAGGTTGACCAAGGTTGCCTAAGGTACGTTACGTCAAATCCGATCAATCACCTATACAATATCATCATACCATTCCTCAATCTTATATCTCACCACAGGTTTAAGTAGTTCAAGCCATGATCATTCTTCAATCTCACCCCGGTGTTTACAGACATTATCATGCAAGATTATATATTTCCTCCTCGAAATAAACAATTATTATTTACTAAGCTTCCCGTATCAATCAATGGGTTGATATCACCCTATCATTTTTATAATAATTAACCAGCTCCTTAATGACAATTAATGTTTTAATATCCTCAGCATCATTCCATAACAATCTAAATCCGCTCATTCTATGATAACCAATTGCATTTAATAAATAAATAACTCCCTAAGTCTCGTAGGACTTTTTAACCCTAATCTCATTATATTTATTATTTCAATCACCAACGCAGATACTTCGTCACATCAAACCAAAAAACCCATTGTATTCACATACCAACAATTTGCATGTAATCACCCCAAAATCTCTATTCAGTATTCAACCATTAGTTTGCATTTATTAAGAATGTAATAACTCTAAAATCTCTATGGGCTCAAAACCCTGAGGCTCAACATATACCATAAAACTCATGTAAAATCTCAATAGCATATTTAACACAACTCTAAAACTAACTAAACTATATAACAATATAAAATAATACTAAACTAACCATAACAATACGCAATATGCAACAGATAGAGACGGGGAGTGTTCACCTTGGCAGCGGCACGACGGCACGCCGGGGTGGTTGTCCGGAGTGCTGTCATCACGAGGTGGGGGAGGTATTGGTGACAGAGGTCGAGGGGTCGAAATTGCTGGACGGCCAGGCTGAGGGTGATGGCCGGATGTGCTGTGGTGGTCTTTTAAAGAAATATTTCATTACTGCAGTTAGAAGATGCAAGCGAACCTCTGCAGCATGCTCATCATCCCAGTTCTCAACTAGACTTTCCATAGCATAAGGAGCATCATCCATGTCAAATATTTCACTGCTATCATTGGGTATATATTTAGATACTAACTCGAGCACCAGGCATTGTGCCCATTCACTGAATTTTTTGATCCTGTTCAAGAATTAGTAGATCACTGGTTTACTAAGCAGAGCCTCTCCCCCCTTGGAAGCTTCTTTCGACCCTGCTTCCAAGTCCTATATCTCTTGTAGGAATGACAAACAATTCGCAACCACCTGTGCGTCGGGGTCGTTGAGCATAAGCATCTTGAGCAGCGCCGGGAAGTCCGAGTTGAGGCACGTCGCAGGGGCCATATGGTACAGCTTGGCCGGAAGATGGAAGCTAGTGGTGATAATGACAGGGAGGCTGGGCAGTCCGGAGTGGGATGGCTGCACAGGTGGTTGCGATCTAATTTGAAGGTCATTGGGATTAGTTTAGGATTAAAATAGGATTTACATAGTTGATAAATCCCGATTTAAATAGAGATAACGCGTCACGCAAATTTAATTTAATTGGGGCCCGCGGGGTCAAAATCCGGAAACGGCGCAAAGGACAAAAATGGTGGGGGCTTGGAGTCAGTCTTGGACCTTTAAGTTGATCCGACTCAACGGGTTAAGTTGGTACCCCAAAATCGAGGGTAATGACACAGGTGTCCGACACGGAATTAAATACAAGTTACGAATTTCGGAATGTTGCGCAATTAATTTAGAGCACACAAAAGTTGATTTTAACAGTCAGAAAAGTCCAGTACCTAATTTGGCGAGTTGAGTCGAGTGTACAATATTTGTACAGAATTTATGGGCTGATACTGGGCTCCGAATAATTAGACAAAGATAGGTGTGCCAATGTTTTAATTAATTTGATTAAAATTCCAGGTAAATATCCTCTACTCTAAACCTCAATATCTTCTATCAAAATTTTTCCTGGTCCTCTCTAACTATCTACAGAATAAATTGAGGGGGTTTACATTCTTCCCAACTTAGAAAAATTTCGTCCCCGAAATTAAAAGTAAAGCACGATAATATCTAACCGAATTTAAAATAACTAGTAATTAAATTGCCGTACGTAAATTCTTACCTTGCTCCTCAAATAAGTACGGGAATCACTGCCGAATAGAATCCTCGCGCTCCCATGTAGACTCGCCTGGGGAATGGTGCTTCCAAGCCACTCTGACCAGTCGAATCGTCTGTCCTCTCAAAGTCTTCTCGCTGCGATCGAGGATCTCAACTGGCTGCTCTACGTAAGACAGACTAGGCCCGACTGTAATTTCCGAATGATCAAGTACGTGGCTAGGGTCGGCGACATATCTCCTAAGTTGTGATACGTAAAATACGTCATATACTCCCTCTAAGGATGGAGGTAATGCAAGACGGTAAGCCACTTCGCCAACTCGTTCCAGAATGTCAAAAGGTCCAATATACCTCGGACTCAGCTTGCCTCTGCCTCCGAATCTGATGGTACTATGGGTGGGCGATATCCTCAAAATACGTGGTCACCCTCCTTAAACTCTAATGGTCTGCGGTGCGCATCTGCCCAGTGTTTCTGTCTGTCCTGTGCTGCGCGCAGGTGGCTCTGAATCTGCTTGACCTTCTCTACTGTCTGTGTCACCAATTCTGGACCAAGTATATGACGCTCTCTCACGTCACTCCAACAAGCTGGTGACCTACATTTTCTATCGTACAGTGCCTCATAAGGTGCCATCTGTATGCTAGTCTGGTAACTGTTATTGTAGGAGAATTCCACCAAGTGTAGATGGTCCTCCCAAGATTCTCCAAAATCAATCATGCACGCTTTCAATATATCCTCTAATATCTGCATCGTGCGCTCTGACTGACCATCAGTCTGTGGATGATATGTAGTGCTGAACTCGAGACGAGTTCCTAGGCTCTCCTACATACTCCGCCAAAAATGTGACGTGAATCTGGACTCACGATCCGATACGATGCTGACAGGCACTCCATGTAATCGTACTACCTGCCTCATATACATGTCAGCTAATATCTCCGTGGATTGCCCAACTCTGAAGGGCAAGAAAAATATGCAGACTTGGTGAGTCTGTCTACGATAACCCACACTGCATCCTTCCCGCTAGGCCTTCGCGGGAATCCTGTGACGAAGTCCATGGTAATGTGTTCCCACTTCCACTCGGGAATGGGAAGCGGCTGCAATAGTCCTGCAGTTCCCAGGTATTCTGCCTTAACTCGCTGACAAACTAAATATTTCGTCACGAATCTTGCAATTTCTCTCTTTATCCCATACTACCAGTAATGTTGCCTCGAATCTCGATACATCTTCGTACCCCAGGGATGAATAGAATAATCGAGCTATGAGCCTCGGTCATCAACTCTTGGCGTAGCTTGCCACTAGGAACGTATAGGCGATCTCCACCCTTCAATGTTCCGTCTTCCTGAATCCTGAGTCCTGTTTGTATGCCAACCTCTGTCCTGTTTTGCTGTCGTCTAAATCCCGTATCTGTAGGCAAGGCTGCCTTGATCCTCTCCATAAATGTGGACTGAATCTCAAGACTGGCCATCCGTTGCCTGGCAATACAATCTCAATCCTGAGCTCCTGAAAGGCCTCTAACAACTGGCGATGAGTCATAAACTACATTCGTCTTGCCAGAGTGGTTCTGCAACTCGATATTATAATATGTCATAAATTCTAGCCAATGCCTTTGTCTCATGTTGAGTTTCTTCCGCGTGCAGGCATTCTTTAGACTTTCTGTGTTTTGTATAAATCTCAACATCTGCTCTACCTAAAGGTAGTGTCGCCATCACTTTAGTACAAATATCACTGCAGCTAGCCCTAGATCGTGTGCCTAATAGTTCTTCTCAAGAACTCTCAGCTGTCCTGATGTGTAGACTATCTATTCTATCTGAACATAACTCATATTTGCTGAGCTTGGCTTACAGCCTCTTATTTCTCAGCATCTCTAACACAATCTTGAGATGTCTCTCGTGCTTCTCCTGGTTCTCGAAATATATCAAGACGTCGATGAACACCACCACGAACTTATCCAAGTACTGTTGGAAAAACCTTGTTCCTCAAGCTCATAAATACTGCTGTCGCGTTGGTAAAATGAAACGGTCATGACTAGAAACTCATAGAGTACATACTTCGTCCGAAGTGCCGTGTTCAGAATATCTTCTCTCCATACCTTGATCTGATGATAGCTTGATCTGAGATCGACCTTCAAGAATACATATGCGCCACTTAGCTGATTCAATAAATTATCGATGTGTAGCAAGGGTACTTGTTCTTTATTGCTACGACATTTAATACCCTGTAATCGTTATGCAACATATCGTCCCATCCTTCTTTGGTACAATAAGATGGTTGCTCCCCATGGAAAATACTAGCCCGATCGAAACCCTTGTCTAAGAGATCCTCCACGATGGACCTTCAACTCAACCAACTCTATCGGTGCTACTTTGAATACAGGAAAATAACTGTCTCGGCTCTTGGAGTTAACTCTGTAACAACTCTTTCTGTCATGTGGCAGGCCCAAAAAATTCTCTAGAAACACATCCTCAAAGCCTGATATAATACGGGGTACACTGGTTCACCTTCTGCAATGTGTGTCTCTAAGGTAGAGGGGCACCATGCTCCTGGGCTCCTTGAAGTATCTCAAACTCAGGGTAATCTGGTAGTCATAAATAATGTAATCACTTCGACAATCTCGTGTCGTGTGATATTGGCTCAATCAATCCATGTCTAGGATAAGGTCATAGTCTAGACTAAACCTCACAATAATTTCTCCTATTTTGTTTCCAACATCAATCCTCAAAAAAAAATTCCTCGCCTAATGTATAATTCTCTCCTCAAAGTTTTCCCTAAAATTCTATTCCTCGAATTTCTTCTTTTCGTTATTTATCTCTCCAAGTCACTTAGTACAATAATGGTATCACTCAAGCACATACTGGAATTTCCTGGAATCCGATTATTATCTCCCAAGTGAGATCCCAAAATTTTCATCTCCTCTAGCTCATAATCCTCGTTCCTGGTATTGTTATCGTATACAACCACTAGTTTCCATCATCAGGCTTTGGATTCCTATAAATCATTCTAGGTCATGATCAACAGTCCTTCTGGCTCTTAGTACTTCCAAGATCACTGCTACCTCAAGCACGGGTAGGGTACTACTGGGTCCAACTCTCTTGCCAACCTTCTACACTAGTTCTAGAATCCAAAGAACCCATCAATCTATCCTGATAAGGTAACAATCTTCTCCGAGAAAGGTATACGAATTCTGTCTTCCGCCGTCTGATCTTCAATCTTCTTCTGGAGGGAATCATCAGTCACAAACATTCGTCTCCCCGAACAATAGGGGACGAGAAATAAGGATAGCGACATTGACGAAGATTGAACGAATGCAAAGTTGAAATCCAAGGGCGATAATCACATACAAAGAGTTTTAAAATCGAATATGGATTGAGATCCTACTCAACAATCATAACATTTATTCCTAATTTGCAGGCTCGCTTGGCACAGTCAGGTGACCAAGACGATTTAAATCGGACCTGCATGGGCCACCACAAAAATATGTCACGCCCCAGTCCCAAAATACGTAGGACCGGGAATACGTGACACGCCAGCTACGCATTCGACCAGACTCTGGTCTGACTCGAATACGTATAAGCTGTAAAATAAAAGGGCACTATCTAGATGTTCATAAATGTAAACCTCTATGTCTCAATCCATGATGTACAACAGTATACAAGAAAGAGCTATATGTGCTAAGGTCGGCCGCCCAATAACACACTAACTCGAATAGACTCGGGAATAAATATGAGTCTATAAAAACTAGGCTACAACAGCAGATAAGATAAACAATATAAAATAACTGTAATGCCGGTAGATATAATGTGAGTACCTGGTACCATGCTCGCAAGATATGCCACTCCATCAGTATCTCCAAGTGCTCCGTAATCGTCTATGCTGCAAAACTGGTAGGGAACCAGGTTCTAAGAGGAACGTAACAAGGTACAGAAATAAAGTATGCCAAGTAAACAGAAAGTACAAGTGTACGACGGGGTACTCTATCATAACCAACTAGTGTGACACAGTTTAAAGACAATGTTCGACGCGTGGGCTGTCCAAAATAAAATCGCAGCTCCGAACACAGAGACACACGGGTCGTACCGTAGCTCCGAGCACAGAGACACACGGGTGTTACCACTACACTATGAAATAGGATCAGTATATGTACATATATAAGTGCGTGCAGAGTAGCCCAAACGTCTAGTAACTGTCTTCCCCTTCCCAAGCGGTCAACGATTGTGCGTTGAACTTGAACCTCTAACTACAGTCTTGACACACATAGAATTTAACTCAACAGACGCGACCCTAAGGTCGTCCCAGTCTCTGGTCATAATGTCAGTATCAGGATACAAGAATCTGGCACGAACACAGTGTATGAGTGTGTCTTGGGGTATCGATAAACTCAGGTACGCATATCGAGATACTATGAATCATCCAACAATCTTCCTAGGATGCTACGACGTACGTCTTCACCCGGTTGTGAACCGGACGCGAAGTACCAAACGTTAATATAACTACGTGCACAATGTACATATGGAACAACAAGTATCTGTAAACTGAAATACAGGGTGGCAAGGTACACTTGCCTGTGTCCGGCTGATAATGATGGAGATCCGGTACAACGCCCGAGTTCGCAGGTCCCGTAGTACCTAGAGGAGAGGTACAAGCTCAATCAAAAACTAACATGAGACTAAAGTAAGATGTGATACACGTCTAAACATAAATTCAACCTCAGTTATAAGTTACAAGACACTATACTAGAAGGTTGACCAAGGTTGCCTAAGGTACGTTACGTCAAATCCGATCAATCACCTATACAATATCATCATACCATTCCTCAATCTTATATCTCACCACAGGTTTAAGTATTTCAAGCCATGATCATTCTTCAATCTCACCCCGGTGTTTACAGACGTTATCATGCACGTTTATATATGTCCTCCTCGAAATAAACAATTATTATTTACTAAACTTCCCGTATCAATCAATGGGTTGATATCACCCTATCATTTTTATAATAATTAACCAGCTCCTTAATGATAATTAATATTTTAATATCCTCAGCATCATTCCATAACAATCTAAATCCGCTCATTCTATGATAACCAATTGTATTTAATAAATAAATAACTCCCTAAGTCTCGTAGGACTTTTTAACCCTAATCTCATTATATTTATTATTTCAATCACCAACGCAGATACTTCGTCACATCAAACCATAAAACCCATTGTATTCACATACCAACAATTTGCATGTAATCACCCCAAAATCTCTATTCAGTATTCAACCATTAGTTTGCATTTATTAAGAATGTAATAACTCTAAAATCTCCATGGGCTCAAAACCCTGAGGCTCAACATATACCATAAAACTCATGTATTCATAACCCTAAAATCTCAATAGCATATTTAACACAACTCTAAAACTAACTAAACTATATAACAATATAAAATAATACTAAACTAACCATAATAATACGCAATATGCAACATATAGAGATGGGGAGTGTTCACCTTGGCAGCGGCACGACGGCACGCCGGGGTGGTTGTCCGGAGTGCTGTCGTCACGAGGTGGGGGAGGTATTGGTGACAGAGGTCGAGGGATCGAAATTGCTGGACGGCCAGGCTGGGGGTGATGGCCGGATGTGCTGTGGTGGTCTTTTAAAGAAACATTTCATTACTGCAGTTAGAAGATGCAAGCGAACCTCTGCAGCATGCTCATCATCCCAGTTCTCAACTAGACTTTCCAGAGCATAAGGAGCATCATCCATGTCAAATATTTCACTGCTATCATTGGGTATATATTTAGATACTAACTCGAGCACCAGGCATTGTGCCCATTCACTGAATTCCTTGATCCTGTTCAAGAATTAGTAGATCACTGGTTTACTAAGCAGAGCCTCTCCCCCCCTTGGAAGCTTCTTCCGACCCTGCTTCCAAGTTCCATATCTCTTGTAGGAATGACAAATAATTCGCAACCACCTGTGCGTCGGGGTCGTTGAGCATGAGCACCTTGAGCAGCGCCGGGAAGTCCGAGTTGAGGCACGTCGCAGGGGCCATGTGGTACAGCTTGGCCGGAAGATGGAAGCTAGTGGTGATAATGACAGGGAGGATGGGCAGTCCGGAGTGGGATGGCTGCACCGTAGAGAACGTCGAAGTCGAGGCAGCACTTGGCCGGAGAGTCAGTGTACAGCCGCGTCGAGCCGCACTTGGCCGGAGCAGACTGTGTACAGCCACGTTGAGCATCCCTTGGCCGGAGCAGATCAACAGGCCGGCCGGACTGGAGTGAAGTCAGCCACGTTGAGCAGTAGCTCTTGGAGGAGCAGCCCGTGGGGTGAGGGCCGGCCGGACTTGGCTAAGCTTGGCCGAAGGTTGGCTTGGCTTGGTCGAGGTTGCGTTTCTTCAAGGAAGAAGGAAAAGAATGAGAAGAAGAAGAAGAAGAGGAAAATAAAATATGGCTGTGGGTTTAGTTTAGAGGTGAGGGAGGAGAGAGAGAGGGGGTGGGATTTCCCAAGCATTGGGATTAGGGCCGGCTTGGGAGGAGTGAAGGGGTGAAGTGTTGTTTTATATGAGTTTTTGAAGTGATGGATGGTGGGGATGGTGTCATTCAAAAATGTAGGGTTGAGATTCATTATGAAGAGAAGTGGGTTTCTTCATGAAGGGGGGTGTGATTGGGACCCTATTTTGGGACCCTCTCATATATTTATGTCCAATAGGAGGTTGCCACACAATTTGATAATTATGACTTAGCCCCCGTAAATTTGGGAAATTGCATGGTCACATAAAATGACACAAAAATTATGGAGAAAAATATATTTAAAAATTGTCATGGTGAGGGGGTATTGCGTGTTGGGCGTGGGTCTAATTTGAAGGTCATTGGGATTGGTTTAGGATTAAAATAGGATTTAGAGAGTTGATAAATCCCGATTTAAATAGAGATAACGCGTCCCGCAAATTTAATTTAATTGGGGCCCGCGGGGTCAAAATCCGAAAATGGCGCAAAGGACAAAAATGGTGGGGGCTTGGAGTCAGTCTTGGACCTTTTAGTTGATCCGGCTCAACGGGTTAAGTTGGTACCCCAAAATCGAGGGTAATGACACAGGTGTCCGACACGAAATTAAATACAGGTTACGAATTTCGGAATGTTGCGCAATTAATTTAGAGCACACAAAAGTTGATTTTAACAGTCAGAAAAGTCCAGTGCCTAATTTGGCGAGTTGAGTCGAGTGTACAATATTTGTACGAAATTTATGGGCTGATACTGGGCTCCGAATAATTAGACAAAGATAGGGTGTGCCAATATTTTAATTAATTTGATTAAAATTCCAGGTAAATATCCTCTACTCTAAACCTCAATATCTTCTATCAAAATTTTTCCTGGTCCTCTCTAACTATCTACAGAATAAATTAAGGGGATTTACAGTGGCTGAATAAGTGCCACCCTTTCCATAGTAGCTAGTGCCAACTGGTGAGCACTTTCTATGCCCTGACATAAAGCGTCTGTCTATATCTGCTGTGCCGCCCTCATCTCCTGGAATATAGCAAATATTTGTTTTCCATCTGCTGGCATGGGTGGTAGTGGTGGTGGAAGATCCTCCGTGACTAAGGGAACTGTCCTCGGAACTGGTGGTGGAGCACCCACAAAAACTACTGGTGAAATGCCCACCTGGAATGGTGAAGCAATCGTCTGAGGAGAAAATGACGAAATAGTCGTTGTTGGCTCTCTGTGAGGTGACGAAGTAACGGACCTCACCGAGACTGCTCCAGAGAGCTGCAATCGAATCTTTGGAGGCATCTTGAAGACATATTCAAACAAATAAATCAATATTGCACAAGATATAATAGCCTCAAGGAAGGACAGTAATATTCCAAAGAAAGCAATCATTCTGAATGATAAAGATAATAATATCAATAGATAGAAAATTTTCCTAATAGTGATTGAGTATCCTATAATCCTATATCCTTAGATCTATATCATATAACAGGCTTGTAGTAATACTCGAGGTCTGAGTACTACTACCTTGACGTTGTACTAGTTGCAAAGCCAAACCTGCATGGACCACCATAAAAATGTGTCACGACCAACACCCAGTGTAAGGGCACGAGTACGTGGGTACGTCTAGCCTACGCCGCAGCATCGGCGGTAGAACACTGTCTAGGTCAACAATGCTATCTAAACATCTCACACAATATATATAAGGTACCTGTCAAGCTATCTCAACTCCAAATAGTGGACAATATGATAAAATAGTAATGGTAAACAAAACTCTATTACAATAACAAACTAGATGATGCTAAGTTACAATATGGAATAAAAGAAAAGAAAATAAGTCACAAATACAACACAAGTCCAAGTCTAATCTCAACATAAGACATCAAGTAATAATACAATGCCAAAGTCTAACTGACATATACAACATTAAGAATAAACTAACTATGCATCATCAACTACTGGAACTAACTCAACCGGCTCTACGGGTGATAACTTAATTTGCTCGCCATCATGAGGCCCGTAGTACGTAGGACACCAGTCCTCTAATGAATCATCTAAAAATTATATCCAGTCATGATTGGAGCAAAGTACAACCCAAATAGCAGTTCCAATAATTGACAAAAACTATGAAATAGTAATAACAATGAACATAAATAATGTAAGTAACTGAACTAGCATATATCACGAGAAAGGGCATTATCACGATAAATAATGGCAAGAACTGAGAACAATATGGTGAGGAACAATAATGTAATAAACTTAAATAGAGGAAACAATATATATAAATGTGCCTTAAAATATTAGTAAGATAATGTGATCGGCTTAGGCCTAACACGGACTATATATAAAGGTGAGCTAGCGTGATCACGTATGAGTTGCATGATCTGCTAACTATCATAAGCTACACTAAATTATGGGCTATAAGGTATGATCACATATCCACTAATACTTTCCCAACCCCGACTAGTATATAGGTCCAAATCACGATACGTTATAATACATATATCACACTGCATGGTATATAATATCATGCAATATGATCACGGTCGACATAATCACTAAGATATCATGGTACTCACTGAGTAATCATGAAACATGGTACGACAATCACTGAGTAACCACGACAATAATATCTCATGACCATGATCCACGAATATCAATCCGTTAAACTATCAGGTCAAGAATCAAATATATCATTATTAAATACATGAAACATAAAGGCTATCAAATAAGAAAACTATCAGAGAATGTACTCTTCTGTGGTCCTGAGCAAGGGATATATTTTGGTATCCGAGCTGGTGTCACACACTCACCTATATATGAATAGCATGTCAAACAGGTGTAATAAAGTGATAAATAACTAAAATGAGTTAAAATATATTTTCTAGGTCATACTAGTCAAAATAGGCCAATACCTTAATTTTAGGCCCATACCTAGTTACTAGGTTGATTACAAGGTTAAACTAGTTGGTACTAGGTCATACTTAGATGTCGAGGTTCATACTAGTTAATTACCTATAATTGTTAATATTAACAAGTAACTATATATAACTTATACTAGTTATAACTATTCTCTAATTTCCTTAGTATAGGTTACCATGAGGGCTAACATAGCTAATATCTTACCCTAACTCAACACACAATCTAATATCTCACTTTACCTTAGTACCTTAGTTTATAAAATACCTTATCCCTAACTTACCCTTTACCTAAAGGCCTAACACTATACTTGATATCAACTTAGCTTAAATTACCGTACCAAACCTTAACATATAACTTCTAGTCAATTTACCTATTCACTTAATATTGTTATTTGCGTAACCAGACTCTCAAGTACCACACATGCCACTCACTTAAACCACACCAGTATCTTCACTCTGATACCCTATATATATCCTCTAATATCAACACTCAATTGACCCTCGACTGAACCAACCCACCATACCTCAACACTGTTGGCCACATTCATGTGGGTGACTAGAGCTCCTTAATGTGCACTGTCTGCCCCTCTCTTGTTAGCTGTTGAAGCTCTTGAAACTCCATTTAAGTGCACACTGCAACACCTATTTACAGGTGTTGTTTCTACTGAAACTAAGGCCTCCTAGCTACTACTGCTACATCATTACTCCTTAAAGCCAGCTGCTAACAGGCATGCTTACCCTTGCCCCAACTGGCTACATGCTTTTACTAATGTTCTCGAGCACCCCTACTTCCTAGTGTTACTACCAATGCTTGTCTGTGCAACCTAAGGTTGCTGCTATCCAATTACTAATCTATATCAAAACCTATCCCCCCTTCACCTCTTATCCATTCAACACCAATACAAACTTTATTAATAATAGATGCCCTCACATACTCATTGTCACAGTGAGCCCGAGCACTGGTATCTCCCTATTTGTTTTTTAGCTAGCCCTGCTGTAGCATGATACTCGAGCTCCCCTCATAACTGATACCTACAGGCACACTTAGCTCTCCCAATCACCTGCACTCTCACTCACATAAGCACAACATGATACACTTCCATCACCTGTTGTTGTGTAGACATTTCCCCTTCTTCCTCTCACTGTCTGCAACTCACACAACACACCCAGTCATTACATACATGTATCTGTGATACTCTATTACAGGTCTTATTTCTATTTCCTTCCCTCCTCTGGCTTGCATCAGTTATTAACTGATGCATCCTAACTTCTCTACCCGAGTTGGCTTACCTGTCCACTCCTCCATCACCAACCACACCACACACACACAACACCTTATGCCTACACCCCTCATTATATATATATATATATATATATATATATATATACATACACACACTAACAATCTAATGCACTAGGTCCCAACTCACACATCTCACATATCATCTCCATACCAACACGCAAACTGATGACAATCTAACAAACACCTTGTTATCAATATCAAGATACCCATGAAACACCACCATCATGATGCCAAAACCCCTAATTCTCGATAATCAATAATACACACCAAATACATATTAATATAACTAGACTAATTAGTCATAAAAGAAATTGAAAAGAGATCTCACTAATATGCACAAATCACCCAAAATGGGCTCCGTATCACACCGTATCATAAAATATCATGATATGCTCTACTCGTGTCCAATTGTGGATACATACTTAGTCTCACAACCCCGATCTAAGTCTAATTAGACCTAATTGGTCTCATGACACACAATTGATGTGTCAATCTCGTAATTCTCCCTAATTGGACATAAATTACCATATAACTTCCATAATACAAGTCATATGAACCTAATTCTTGATTTTATAGATAACCCTAAGCCAATGGTTGATTCCTAATGGTTAAATGCATGAATTAGAGTCTAAATTAAGGGTTGGATTCAAAATTTATCTATTGGCAGATGGATCCCAATAAAATGCTCAATGGGCACAATTAGGGCATAATTCCCTTGTCAATTCCTCTTCCATCAAGTGCTCCTTGCAATCTCCAATACTCCTTAGATGATAAAATTGAGAGAGGATGGGTATGAATTGGGTTAAATTTTGTGGAGGAAAGAGTCAATTTGGTGAAGAACATGATTAGAGATCTAATTGAAATAAACTTATAAAGAGGAGAGAGAATGGGAATGCCTTTATGTGCCCCCCTTTCTTCCCCTCCAAGCAACATCAAATGTCCAAGGTGCCCCTCTCTAGCTAATTATGAAGAATAATTAATAAGGGCTATATTGGAAAGTCTCTAACTAATACAATTTAAACAAATCTCCTTAATTAACTAAGGAAGAGTGTCTAATGGGCTTGGTCTCATGTTGGGCTCAATATGTCATGCCAATCCAAAGGGTCCACTAATGACAAGTCCAAATAAGCATAAGCTATTCTACTAAAAATTAATCAAGTAACACTACATAGTATAATAACTAGTAGCACATAATATAAATATTTAATCACTAATAATAAATATTCTAAATGACCAAAATATCCTCATCTAGAAATACGGTAGTGACAAGTCTACCCTCCTTAGAAAAATTTTACCCTCAAAATTTAAAAAAGAACTAGCACTACAACAAGCATTCACAGCAAACAAGAAAGAATGATACCTCATGGCTCAAAGAGATAAGGGTATCGCTCGCGCATCTCGGCTTATTTTTCCCAGGTAGACTCTCTCGGAGAGTGATGCCTCCACCCGACGAGTATCAATGGAATTGTCTTGTTTTGTAGCACATGCTCCCTGTAATCTAAAATCTACACTAGATGTTCTAGGTAGCTGAGAGTCGGACCCACCTCGATCTTCGAGTGATCCAATACATGACTAGGATCTGCCATGTACCGTCTTAGCTTCAATACATGAAACACATCATGCACTCCCTCTAATACAGGTGGCAAGTCTAATATGTAGGCCACTGCACCGACCCTCTAAAGAACATTGAAGGGTCCGATGTACCGTGGACTAAGCTTCCTGCCTCAACTAAAGAGAATCGTGCCCGTATCAGAAAAATATGCCAGACCACCAGATCTCTAATGTAGAACAAAATACAGCCTTAACACTCAACCTAAAGACAAAATAATCACAAGTAATACAAATAAAAGCTATACCTCAAACACCAAAGGTCTTTGGTGGCTATCGGCCCAATGCCGTTGTTTCTCCTACGCCACCCGAAGTCAATCCCTGATGAGCTTCACCTTCTCAGCTGCATCCACAATTATCTTCGGTCCCAACAAAGCTCCCTCATCAACATCATCCTATGATATAGGAGTACGACATCTCCGTCCATATAAATCCTCCAATGGTGACATCTCAAAACTGGCCTAGTAGCTGTTGTTGTAAGCAAACTCTACTAGGTGAAGATGATCCTCCCAAGAGCCTATGAAATCCAAAACACAAGTGTGAATTATATCCTCGAGAGTCTAAATAGTCCTCTCTAACTGTCCGTCTATTTGGGGTGATATGCAGTATTAAACTTGAGCTGGGTGCCCATCCTACCCTACAAATTCCTCTAGAAGTAGAATATGAAGCAACTATCCCAATCTGAGACAATGCTCACAGGAACTTCGTACAATCTGATAATCTGTCACATATACATCTCTGCTAGCTTCTTCGTAGACGTGGCCTATGTTGAATGCAAGAAGTGG
This sequence comes from Iris macrosiphon, assembly GCA_036927795.1. Classification (NCBI taxonomy): domain Eukaryota; kingdom Viridiplantae; phylum Streptophyta; class Magnoliopsida; order Asparagales; family Iridaceae; genus Iris; species Iris macrosiphon. The sequence goes on from JAYESA010000007.1 coordinate 119,232,114, forward strand.
GCCGGTTTGGTCAACCTGTATATGATGACCCAAAACGCATCTTTACCTCCTGGAGAACGCAGAAGCCCTGAAACAAAATCCATGGTAATATGCTCCCACTTTCACTCTAGAATGGATAAAGGCTGAAGTAAACCACCTGGCCTTTGCCTCTCTGCCTTTACCTGTTGGCATACTAAATATCGGGATACAAATGGCGCTACCTCCCGCTTCATGCCATACCACCATACATGCTCCTTTTGAGCTCTATAGATCTTGTTGGCACCTGGATGTATAGAGTATTGCGATCGATGTGCCTCCTGAAGAACCTTCTCGCACAATATCCTACTTGGCACACATATAACCAGATACCGTGCTGTAGTGTTCCTTCCTCAGCAATAGCGAAGTCCTCGGATAATCCTATTCAGACCTGTGCTCTGATGTTATTCAGAGACTCATCGTCATTCTGCGTAGCTCGAATTATGTCCATCAGCTCTGACTGTATTTGCATTCCCCACATCTGTATCTCGACACCGAGTACCAATACCTCAATACCCCCATTCTCATGATCAGCCAATAAATATTTGTCCGTAGTCAAACACATAGCCACTGGATACCTGATCAAGGCATCATCGACTATATTGGCCTTTTCTTGATGGTACTACAATGATATGTCAAAGTCCTTCATCAATTCCGACCACCTTCGTTGTCTCATGTTTAGATCTTTCTGGGTAAACACGTACTTCAAGCTTTTGCGGTCTCTGAAGATCTCCACACGCTCTCTGTATAGATAGTGTTTCCATAGCTTTAGAGAAAAAATGACTGCTGCCAACTCTAAATCGTGGGTAGGGTAATTCTTCTCATGAGTAGGTAATTGCCTGGAAGCATAGACAATCACCTTCCCATTCTGCTGTAAGACACAACCTAAACCCATACATGAAGCATCACTATAGATATTTTATCCAACTAATCATGATGGCAATGTCAACACTGGAGTTATCGTCAACCTCTTCTTCAGCTCCTCAAAAGCGGCATAACTCTTCTCTATCTAGACAAACTCTACATCCTTCTTGGTCTGCCAAGTCATCGACTTTGCAATCCTAGAGAAGTCCTGTACAAATCTCCTGTAATAACCTGCTAGCCCCAAAAAACTCCTGATCTCTGCCACTGAACTCGGATTAGCCCAAGACTCCACTACTTACATCCTCTTCGGGTCCACTGAGATCCTATCACATGCCCAAGAAATTCAATATTGCCAAGGAAGAATTCATACTTTGAAAGCTTGTCATAAAGCTTATCGTTCCTGAGAGTCTCTAGAACTATCCTCAGATGCTCCTCATGCTCCTCCGGGTCTTATAATATATCATAATATCATCAATAAATACCAGCTCAAACTTATCCAGATATTAATGGAATACCTTGTTCATCAGATTCATGAATACCGCCGGGACAGTCAACCCAAACAGCATTACTATGAACTCAAACTGGTCATACCGGGTCCGAAAAGCTGTCTTTGGAATATATTCCTTCTTCACTTTCACCTGGTGGTATCCTGACCTCAATTCTATCTTCGAAAATACCTTTGTTCCGCTCAATTGATCGAAAAGATTATCATTCCCCGACAGCGGATATTTATTCTTGATAGTAAGGTTGTTCAGAGCCATGTAGTCGATAGATATGCGTACCGACCCATCCTTCTTCGGTACAAACAATACCGAGGCACCCTATGGTGATGAAATAGATCGAATAAAGCCTTTTTCCTATAACTCATGTACCTACTTCTTTAATTCTACCAGTTAGATATTGTTAACTCTATAGACATGATGAGATATCGGCTCTACGCCTGGCAACAAATATAGAGAATTCAATATCTCGGTCCGGCGGCAAACCCGGCAACTCCTTCGAAAAATCATACATGAACTCTGATATCAACGGATGTGATGACTCATTCTCTTCCATCATGACCCCACAGATGGCATCCTCGCTCTGCTCTGCTTCTCCTCTGGCAATCTCAATCTCTGGCTCTCCTGGTGGTCGAAACAAAACTCTGTCTCTACGATAATCTATACTAGCATGGTGCCTACTTAACCAATCCATCCTGATTATAATATCGTAACTCGGAAGTGGCATTACGAGTAAGCACGCTCTCAACTCCCAGTTTCCCAGTATAACTCTTCGATCCTTGCAAACATCACTAACCAGGATAATGCATTCCCCAGTCGTGATCTTGTAAGTCCTAGCCAAAGGTTCAGACTCTAATTGATGCTTAAGAGCAAAAGATATAGATACAAAAGAATAGAAAGTACCAGAATCAAACAAAGTATAAGCTGAAATAGAATCAGGGAGAATTGAACCTGATATCAAATCTTTGACTGGCTCCTCCTCCTCAACTGCCATGGTGAAAGCTCGCCCCCGTGGTGAACCTCTCTATTACTGCTAGTGCTGGATAAAATAATGTTGCTGAGCCTGTAAAGGAGGTCCCCTATGATGTCCCGCTCTGCTGTTGGAAATAGGGTCTTTTGGCTGGACCCGCACAACTACTAGCTCCTCTTGACGTTTCTCGCATCCTCTTGGATTTGAGCTCTAAGTTATCCTCTGCTCTCTCTGTGTCCATCAGGATATCCATAAATATCGTTGTATGGTGTCATCTAGTCAGATATTTGATCTCCCTGATCAAACCCTTCCAAAAATTTTGGGTCTTCCCTAGAGGATTCTGACCCTCTATAAATATGCCTAGTCTGTAGAACTCTGTTGCGTACTCATCCACCGTCATGTTCCCCTTGACGAGGTCTAGGAACTGGCTCTCTAGAGCACTCAGAGCCACATCTGGGAAGAACTTCTCCTTGAAAGATCTTTGAAAGCTTCCTAAGTCAATTTTGGCACCGCAATCCTCGAGTCCGTAGAGAACCATGTCAACACAATCTTTAACATCTGGCTGCCCGCTGCCTCCACCTGTAATCCCTCCGGGATCTGTGCTAGCCTCAGGGCTCTCTCAACAGCCTCGATCTAATTGTCCAGGTACAATATCCACTCGATGCCCTTGAAGTCCTTGGGCCCTATCCATTTGAAGTCAATGATGGTACCCGGCTACAGCTGGTACAGTACGAAATAAAATGGTATGATCTGTGGCTGAACAAGTGCTACCCTCTCCATAGTAGCTAGTGCCAACTGGTGACCACTCTATATGCCCTGGCGTAGAGCGTCCATCTATCTCAGTTGTGCCACTATCATCTCCTGGTACATAGCGAACATATGTGTCCCGTCTGCTGGCATGGGTGGTGGTGGTGGTGGTGGAATATCCTTCGTGACTGAGGGAAAATTCCTCGGAACTGGTGGTGGAACAGCCCAAAAGCTGCTGCTGAAATGCCCAGCTGGATTGGTGAAGCAATCCTCTGAGCGAAAGAAGACAGAACAGTCAATGATGGCTCTCTCTGAGGTGACGAAGTAAAGGACCTTATCGAGACTTCTCTAGAGTGCTGCGATCGAGTCTTCGAAGGCATCCTGAAGACAAATTCATACAAAGAAATCAATATTGCAGAAGATATGATAGCATCAAGGAAGGGCAGTAGTATTCCAAAGAAAGCAATCATTCTGAATGATAACGATAGCAATATCAATAGATAGAAATATTTCCTAAGAGTGATTGAGTATCCTCTCATCCTATATCCTTAGTCCTATATCCTATAGTAGGCTTATAGTAATACTCGAAGTCTCAGTACTACTACCTTGACATCATATTAGTTGTGAAGCTAGACCTGCATGGGCTACCACAAAAATGTATCTTGACCCACACCAGGTGTAAGGGCACGAGTATGTGGGTACGTCCAGCCTACACCGTAATATCGACGGTAGAATACTGTCTAGGTCAACAATACTATTTATACATCTCATACTTTTTATATAAGGTGTCTGTCATGCTATCTCAACTCCAAATAGAGGACAATATGATAAAATGGTAATGATAAACAATACTAAATGAGAATAACAAACAAGAGGATGATAAGGCACGATATGGAATAGAAGAAAAAAAGTCACAAATACAATACAAGTCCAAGTCTAATCTCAACACAAGTCATCAAGTAATAATACAATGCCAAAGTCTAACAGGCATATACAATATCAAGAATAAACTAACTATGCCTCATCAACTGCTGGAACTAACTCAACCGGCTCTACGGGTGATAACTCAACTAGCTCGCCATCATGTGAACCATCGTGCGTAGGACACCAATCCTCTAATGAATCATCTGAAAAAAATATCCAGTGAGGATTGGAGCAAATTACAACCCAAATAACAGTTTTAATAATTAACAGAAACAATAAAACAGTAATAGCAATAAAAATAAATGATGGAAGTAACTGAAGTAGCATATGTCACTACCACGTTCCGAAAACAGGGGTATTTTTTCGACTTTTTACAATATTTAATATTATTGTAGTTATAATTAATTAATTGCCTGATAATTATTTGATTTAAATAACTGTGTGATGTGTACTTTAATATATTATATTATAGACAGTGTTCATTTGTGTTTGTGATGGTAGACTTGACCTAGAAGCCAGTAGATGAGCACCTGTCGGAATTATGGAATTTTGAGGTAAATTATTTTATTTAGAATTTAATTCTTGAAGATTGAAATTAATTACTGTATTTTATTTAATATTTTTGCGCATTGCCTTTGCTTCGATAATTGGAGCGCTACCCTGACTTTTGTCTTCCAACAAATTTTACCATCTTGCCCTAGACGTGCCCGCCTTCATTCTGCTATTTTTGCAACTCATAATTATGCTCTTTGTACATTATTTCTAGCCGCACAAAAATCGTCGCGGACGTTATTTAACAAATTCCTATTTTGTATCATTGTGCGTTCCAATCGAAAATTGGAGGCAATCTTGACCTATTTTTCGTGCGGCCCAAATTAGGGTAATATTCTGTTCTGAGTCTTCTTCATTATTGGTATTGATGACCTGACCTGATTTTGGCTCCATGTACTCCTAATTAATTGTTGAACACAACTCGCATTTATTTCTATTTAATTTGAGGATACCATTTTATCTGATTCCGTAAATTCCAATTTAATTCCAGTGCCCTGTAAATTGAGCCCATACCGATCATACAGCGCCCCCTGACCCTATAAAACATCGGACACCGAATCGCCCGCCAAATTTTCATCATTTTATGTGATTGTGCAATTTTCCAAATTTAAGGGGGCTAAATTACAAATTTGCATTTTTGTGTCAGCACCAAATTGTTTAAACAATGAGGGAACCTAAAATTATTTTTAGCCCTCACCCTCATTCCTACATGAATTAATTTTTCTTCATGTTTAATCTGGACCCCTCATTCTAGGGGTCAAATCCTCACCCTTCATCAAACCCTCTCCCCTATATAATGTCTTGTCCTATCAAGCCCTAATCCCCAAAAATGCAACCTAGGAATTCCCCCACTCCAAACAAACCGTAGCCTCCATTTTTCTTCTCCTTCTTCCTTTCTTCTTCTCTTTTCTTCTTCTTCTCTTCTTCTTCTTTCCTTAGTTTTTCTTTTTGAATTTCAAAGAGAAAAAAAGGGGGGAAACATTACTGTTCTCAACCCGACTTCCTGATTCATCCGGCGGCCGCTGTCAGTCCGGCGATCTCCCCAACTCCTCCCTGCTGAGATCTCCGGCGGCAAGTCCAGCCCGCTGAACTCCTCCCTCTCCTCCATTCCTCAGCCCCACCCGGCCAAGCACGGCTGCTCTCCTCCCCTCTTTCCTGGGTGCAACCCCGCTAGCCTCCTCCTCTTAGCTCCTTCCTTTCCCCCCACTGCTCACTACTCCGGCCACCCCACGGGAATCTCCTCCACCATTAGAGCCGCTGCTCAGCCACTGCACCCGACGGCCAACTCCTCATTCCCCGCCGACCTGCTGTCGCTGCTCCTCTCTCCATCTCCTCCTAGTTCCCTCGCACCACCGGCCAGGCCCGACCCTGCAGCAACCCGACCTCACCCCCTGTGCTCCGACGGCTGCTCCTCCCTCACGATCTCCCTCGACTCCTCCCGTTGCTGTTCTTCCCCGAGTGCCCTTCCCGATCACCTCTCCAGCACCAACTGCTCCGACCGAGCACACCCCGGCGAGCCTCTTCCTGCTGTCAGTCCAGTCCGGCAGCCATCGACTCCGATCCACCACCTCTGTGAGATTCTAACTTCCTCCTCCCTCCTTTAATAGATTAATTCCTGGGTGATTGAATTGGTGAATATGAATTCCTATATATTAATATATAATAAATTCATGTATATACATGTGTATATGAATGTACATTGTTCTATTTCAGATAGTATATATGTATCATATATGTGTGTAGGTTTTATTAATTGTATTTATATACATATGTATGTATTATTTTTATGTATATGTATGTATATTTTTATTAATTGTATTTTCATATATATATGTATGTATATTGGTATTCTCTTATAGTGTGTATCTAATAGTGTATATATATATGGTTAACAGATTGATAAATACGTATTTAATACGTATTTAGTAAATTAGTATATGTATATATATATTGTTTATTTAATTAATATTTAAACACATAATGTATAGTATATATATAATGTATGTATAGTATAAAATTAATGAAATTTATATAATGTACAGTGTACATATAATTGGTATATGTATATACATATATTTTATACATATATACTTAGCATATTTTCAATATATAATTAATTAGTATGGGTAGGTATATTATATATATGTATATAATAAATCTTCTTAGTATATATATATAATTACGTATTTTAGTGTGTATTAGGGATATGTATATATATGTTTTATATACACTTAATATATTTTCAATGTATATATATATATATATAATTTGTATATATGTATACATATATATATATATTTTGGTATACACATATATAGATATATGAACGCATTTTGACATATGTTAATTATATATGTACGTATTTTGGTGTATAGTATGTGTATTTCATTTAATGTATATATGTATGTATTTTGGTATAAATATATATATTGCTTGGTATATGTATATATATTTTGTATATATATGTACTTAATATATTTGCAATTATGTATAATTAGTATAAATGTATATATATATATATATTGTACATACAATTAATGTATTGTATATGTATTTAATGTGATGTACTAGTATTAGTATACATTTTAATAATAACATTGACAATATATATATATATTTTTAAAATGTATTTTTAGCATATGTATGAGTATATATATATATTGTTCAACTAGTATAAATTAGAGATGTATATAAATTGGTGTATATATATATATATATTGTAAGTACTAATGTAGTTAAAAAATAGATATATGTATATTTATACGTATCCCTACTAGATGACCCTAGTTGACTAGTGCCATACCTGGCAGAGCCCCTGAGTTCATGTATTTGTAATGTGTTAGTGTAGCACCTGATGCAAATGTTGTATTTGATATATTTTTAGGACTGTTGGTTCCTCCAGACGATACTCTGGGACAGGACATTGGCATTGCCAGCTAAGACCCAAGGCAAGTACATTCTCTGATTAGTTTCTAATTTATGATATCTCCTATGTTCACTGTATCTAGTATAAATATCCATGCTCTTGACACGCTGGTTACACGGATTGGTATACACGGATCTCGTCATGAGATGTTATTCCTTATTCATGGTGTAGCTTGTACAAGACTTGTTTTCTTGTTATCTTATGCATGTACAGACACTGATTCCCGGGGAGATTTGCTACCTCCCTAGGGAATCCCGTGCCATAGCGTACCATGATTGGATCTACTATACCAGTCGGGGTGGGGAGTATTTTAGTGTAGATATGTGATCATACCCAACTTTTCATGCATCATAGCTCACCCCACATCTCACGTCGGGTGCGGCCTGACCATCTTCGTGCTTCATAGCTGTTACTTGTGATTAGCCTGACCTCTTCGTGCATCATAGCTAAACAACGGTTAGCCTGACCTTCATGAATCATAGCTAATCACATGTAACCAGCCTGATCAAGATCCCAAGCCGATCACATGTTAAAGCTAGTACTCACACACTTAGTCATAGGTTTCTTGCTCATGGACATATTGTTTCTTTTCCTGCAGTTACTTACAGTATTTCCAGTATTTCTTTCATTGTACATTTCTCGTACCTATACATGCATTTGGTATATTTCCATCTAGAACTGCTACATAGTTTATGTCATTTATATAGAACTGCTATTTAAAGATGTACTTTGCTCCTTCCTGACTGGAAAATATTTTCTAGACTGTGACCTTAGTAGACTGGTATCTGACACACTTGGAGATTGGAATTTAATGATTGCAGGTATGATTATTTTGTCATTAGTTTTGTGTTGTGTTCTTTTGGTTCTTCAAATTCTTATCGTGCTGTAGTTGTGATTGAGTATGTTGTTTATTTTTATAGTGATATCCACGTCTCCTTATGGAGTGGGGTATTCACGTGAGTTTGATTAGATAGTTACATGACCTAGACAGCGTTCTACCGCCGATGCTGCGGCGTAGGCTGGACGTACCCACGCACTCGTGCCCCTAAACCGGGTGCGGGTCGTGACACGTTTTTAGTGGTGGCCCATGCAGGTCAGACTTCGCAAGTTGTGCGATATCGTAGTAGTGTGACGTCTTCGTTGTACTATTGTGTGCCTGCTATAGGACATAGGACATAGGATACTAGGATGAGAGAAGGATACTCAATCACAAATTCTTGAGAGATTTCCTGGAATGACCCCATGAGAATCTTATTATAATCTCCAATTTAATTCCGTCGCCCTTGTTTCCGTCCGTCCTCACTCGTTGATATTGAGTTTGATTCTTGTTGACCAGTTGTTAACTTTAATTCCTGGTATCGTTGTTGAGTTGATTCATATTGAGATGAATTTTACGGACTAGAATTTATGGTATCATCTGATGACATATATTGATGAGGACAGTGAGAAAGGTAAAACGTCTACTTTGATTATGGAACCTAGAGTTTATTGCAGCCATATTAGCTGTCGTGACGAGAACGTAGGAACCTGACTTGGATGTACATACTGTAGTTATGAAACTTAGGGTCTTTCGCAGCCATACCGGTTGGCGTGGCGAGGATTCTAGATGACATGATTATAGGGTTGCATACCTTAGTTACGGAACCTGTCGTTAATCGCATCTATGCTTACTGGCGTGGCAAGAATTCTGAGTGTCATGATTTCGGATAGACGTGTATGATTATCAGGTTGTATCTTAAATTGGTTCTTAAAGTATCATCTCAAGACTTATCTATTTATGCTATTCCAGGACTTTGTTCCATCGCTTCTTTTCTTTACTAGCAGTAGAAATACCTTCAGTCCTCAGTCCAGTTCTTTTGAGCTCCTATTCTCTGAGGATTCCTTGTTAAGTATGATGATTAGTGACTTGTAATTATGTCTGTGTCTTGAGTATTAGTATTGACTAAGTGTTGACTGTGAGTTGTAAGTGTTTCCTAGTTGGACATGTGAGCATTAGACATTAATCTAGAGATACCCATAGCATAGTACCTTGTAGCAATAGTTCTATGATAGGTGTTATTATAATTAGTATTGGTATTATAGAAAGAGGAGTAAGAGTATCAGTGATGATGATCATTTGGAAGCAATAGTGCAAATAATTTGGGCAGTATAATTTTCGTACACAGTTGAGAGTTGTAAATAATTAGTGTATTAGTGTGCACCTTGAGTATTAGAGACTGTGAGTAGTATATGTATACTTGTGGATTAAATTATAATTTATAGAGTGGAAATGAATTTCAATTTTTTAAAGAATTTTTGAGGAGATGAGATTTTATGTTATTAAATTTTGAGGATTCGAATTCAATTCAATAAACATAGTCAAGGCTATAAGGATTTTAAAGGTGATTAAATTTTTTGATATTGAGTATCTGATTTTGAGGAGTATATGCAATTATTTTAAGTTGATCGAGAAGTTAAACCTTGATGATTATTTTGAGGATTAACTTTATGGTAGATAAGAGATGAATATTAATATATGAGTAGATGATATACATGTGTAAGGATCTGATGACTTGAGTATGATTGAGATCTCACTGCCAACTGACTTGGGTGTCCATCTAGGGTTGTATTAGAGAGAGCAGTACTTAGTATAGTGTGTTGCAATTGATATGCACTTGAGTGATAAGAATAACTAGTATCAACTATTGCAGTAGGTAAGGAAGCTAGCAGTGAGTATGCTTGTAGTAAAGTGTGGTACCTAAAGAGATAGAGGTATCAAACTTTCCATGCATCGTTTGACCTATGATTGTGTTAGAAGATATTGCAAGTAATATGTTAGCAGGTTCTTTCTTTTCTTTCCTCATGTTCTTTTGTCTTCTGATTGATTGATACCTTAGTACCGTAGCTTGTATGCATGATTTTTGTTATAATGTAGTTAGTAGTACCCCTGATACAGAGACTGCAATACCATGACAAAAGACACCATGATCATACATATTTCCCTTAGGTTGCATGTTGTATGGTTGTAGGTAGAATTCTCTTAGACTTTGATTGTTGAGGATTTAACTGTAGTAAAGATTAACGAAGAGGTTATGACTTGGCAAAGAGAGACAATGTGCCTTAAATTTTGAGGAAAAATGTAAATTAAATAAAGAGTTGGGAATTTAATATGGCATAATTGAAGTTTTGTTAAATCATTGATTTTTAAGAAGATTATTCAATGATTGAATTTATCATTGAATTTGAGGACTTTAAGAAGGCCATCGATATATTTATTGGACTGCAAGTTATGAACTTATATCTTGAATATTGTATTGGAGGTTGCATAAGTATTACATCGTTGCATATTATGTGGAAAAAAAAATCGAGGGATAAGAACACAAATGGATTAGTGTTGAATTCAAATTTTGGGATGAGTTTCGATTTTAGAAATATGCATGGATTGGATTTCAATTAGAGGATGAATATTAAATTCTTGTATTTCGTTATTAACTTAAAATTTTGGAGGATATTGTGATAAGAATGGGATTTGATTTTATATTTATAAAATTTTGAAAAAAAAAATATTGTGAAATAACAATATGGAGTAGTTCATGATTATATGATTTGATGAACTTTATTTTGATGATAGTAAATAAATAAATAAAACAATCGAGGATTTAAAAAAAAAATTCGAGGATAAACATTGATTTAAATAAAGGGTCAAGAATTTAACATGATAGAATTTACGATGTATTAATTCCAGGAAGGATGTGATATGATTGAGGTTATCATTAGAATTTGAGGAAATTTAGAGAGATTATCACTATAACTATTTGATTGCAAGTTATGAAAATTTTAAAATGTTATATTTGGGTTTTGCATTTGAAAAATCCTTAAGTATCGCATTGTTAATTATTTTGAGGAAAGAGGAAAACGAGAAATAAAATTTTTGATAGACTAATGTTTGAATTCAAACTGTGTGGGATTTGATTTACATTTTATATATGTGCATTGAAAAATCAAATTTAAGGAGTGAATATTAAATTCCGAGTATTGAATTATTAACAAAAACTTTCAAGGAAATTTTTGATGGACTTTGATTTTACTTTGAGGATTTTTCAGGTTATACAACAAATTTAGAATTTTGAAATTGCGAAAGGACATTGTGGATTATTAAAAGATTTCATGGATGATAAATTTAAATTTGAGGGAAATAATAATGTGTATGAATAAATGCTACCTTGAGGATTTTAAATTTCGAGGACGAAATTCTTTTAAGGTGGGTAGACTTGTCACTACCACGTTCCGAAAACAGGGGTATTTTTTTGACTTTTTATAATATTTAATATTATTGTAGTTATAATTAATTAATTGCCTGATAATTATTTGATTTAAATAACTGTGTGATGTGTACTTTAATATATTATATTATAGACAGTGTTCATTTGTGTTTGTGATGGTAGACTTGACCTAGAAGCCAGTAGATGAGCACCTGTCAGAATTATGGAATTTTGAGGTAAATTGTTTTATTTAGAATTTAATTCTTGAAGATTGAAATTAATTACTGTATTTTATTTAATATTTTTGCGCATTGCCTTTGCTTCGATAATTGGAGCGCTACCCTGACTTTTGTCTTCCAATAAATTTTACCATCTTGCCCTAGACGTGCCCGCCTTCATTCTGCTATTTTTGCAACTCATAATTATGCTCTTTGTACATTATTTCTAGCCGCACAAAAATCGTCGCGGACGTTATTTAACAAATTCCTATTTTGTATCGTTGTGCGTTCCAATCGAAAATTGGAGGCAATCTTGACCTATTTTTCGTGCGGCCCAAATTAGGGTAATATTCTGTTCTAAGTCTTCTTCATTATTGGTATTGATGACCTGACCTGATTTTGGCTCCATGTACTCCTAATTAATTGTTGAACACAACTCGTATTTATTTCTATTTAATTTGAGGATACCATTTTATCTGATTCCGTAAATTCCAATTTAATTCCAGTGCCCTGTAAATTGAGCCCATACCGATCATACAGCGCCCCCTGACCCTACAAAACACCGGACACCGAATCGTCCGCCAAATTTTTGTCATTTTATGTGATTGTGCAATTTCCCAAATTTAAGGGGGCTAAATTGCAAATTTGTATTTTTGTGTCAGCACCAAATTGTTTAAACAATGAGGGAACCTAAAATTATTTTTAGCCCTCACCCTCATTCCTACATGAATTAATTTTTCTTCATGTTTAATCTGGACCCCTCATTCTAGGGGTCAAATCCTCACCCTTCATCAAACCCTCTCCCCTATATAATGTCTTGTCCTATCAAGTGTCACTACCACATTTTCTAGGAAAGGGTATTTTGGTAATTTCCTATTTAAATAAATATTGTGCATGGTAAATAATTTTTGTTGTATTATTTAATTATTGTTGGATGTTATTTAATTATTTTGGACTTATTTTAGTGGACCCAACTAGTTTAGTTTGGACCCATGGACCAACATGAATTAATTAGTTAGACTTGGCCCATTTAGAAAGCCCATAGTTAAGGAGATGGATTAAATTAATTAAATAATTAGACTAGAAGCTTCCTTCCTTAATTATTTCTTCATGAGAGGCCCCAAGGGGTACATTGGACATTTTACAATTGCTTGGGGGAGGGGCTATGGCCGGCCTATTAAAGAGGGGGGGAAATTTCTCTCTCCTCTCATCTCATTCCAAATCTAGATCTAGAATTCTCTCACTACCAAATTCCCTCCATTCCAAATCCAATTCCCTACTAAATTCATTCCAAATTCTTCCCAATTCACCATTAGAGAAGGAGGAAGCAAGGATCTAGAAGAAGGAAGCAAGGATCTACAAAGAGGAGCAAGGATCTACAATTTGGAAGCAAGTTCATCTCAATTGGAGGTTTCGTTGGGAATCCATCTCCCAATAGGTATAATTCAGATTTTCCCATTTAAATAGCTTCTAAATCTGAGATTTAATCATATAAAATCAACCTATATGTATGTAGTACCCATAGGACTTTGTTTTGTGTTCATAGGAGACCCATGGAGAAAGTTATGGTGCTTTTTGTGTCAATTTTGTTGGAATTTCGAATTTATATTTTGTTGTGTGTGTCAATTGATCCTATAGATCAATTGGACATGAGATTTGTGTTTGAGGCTAGTGTCGTATCCATATTGGGATACTTGTGGTTCGTATCCCAACTATTTGGTGATACGTGTCATTTGGGGGTTTTCTTCCGACACGGGGCTTTGAACATGTCGTATTTTGACACGGACACATAGATCTACTTTTGACGCTTTGATTTGTTCATAAATATTATTTGTGATTTGTTTGTATCCTTCGGGGTGCATTTAGTTGTGTGTTGGACTCGTGTCGCATGCGTATCCTAGATCTAGTGGGATACGGTGAGATACTCTCCAATTGTGTGTATTTTTGTATAGATCTAATTAATTATGGTTCAATTCTTCATTTATAATTAGTATATATATATGGATATTAAATATTTATTTTGTGTATTTATTATAGTAATTATTGTAGCATAGATCTAAATTTTGGATGTGCTAAAATAATGTACAATATAATATGTAGCTTTCTTGCATGCAAATATATATGTTACTACTTGTTAAATAATATAATTTATACATAAAATATTTTATAAAATATATTTGTATGTTTAATTGTATAATTATATTATTTATAATTATTATGTAATTATTTGGATATTAATGTAAATATTTTAGGTGTGCTTCTAGCCATGTAAATTATATGTTCTTTGTTAAATATTTGAAGGTATAAGTTTATGTGTATATTAATATATATATGTACATTTTTTTTGTATTAATGGTTTATATATATATATATATACTGTTTTATATATTCTATTTATATATATATATATATATATATATATATATATTGTTTTATATATTCTATTTTTATATATATAATTATATATATATATAACTTGTTTTAGTGACAGTGAATTAATGACAGTAAAAACTGTCATTAATTAGCCGACTAATAGCAGCCGCTGTAGCCTTCGGGCAATTAATGACAAACCTGTCATTAATTGCAGCAGCGGGAAACAGCAGCTTTTTTGCGACGTTTTTCCGCGACAGTTTAACTGTCAGCGAAAACCAAAGCAGTGGCAGTTTATTATTTGGGTTTCGGTGACAGTCCTTCGGTGACAGTCCCGACTGTCACTATTTAAACTGTTTTGATTTAATCCTATTTTATTCACTATTTTTCAATGACGCTTTGACAGATTTAATGTATATATTATATATTATAATTGTATATATATATATATGTATATATATATGTGTTTTGTGAGGAATAATAATTGTAATAATATATTATGTTATTTATATAAATGTTGGGTTATATATATATTATTTTAGGGTATATATTAATTATATTATTAATATACTTTGTGTGAGTTCTTTTTGAATCTAATTTGATTCCTAAATTATTGTAGTTTATCTCTATATTATTTTATAGATGTCTTGTGAGGTTGACTTTGGGTTTGACCATGTTTGACTTTAGTGGACTTTAGAGTTGACCATAGTTGACTTTTGACTTAGAATTGACTTATTGACCTAGAAATTGCCTAGTTTGACTTGTTCTCTTTCCGGGACTTTGTATTAATGTGGTATTCCATATCTAGGTCTTCGAGGCACCGAGTCAGACATTTGTGAGACTGTTCATTGGACTTCAGGCGAGTACATTCTCTGATAGTTTCTCATTTATGATATCCTCTATGTTCGTTGTATCTAGTGTAGATTTACATGTTTCTCTCGATACTATGGTTACACGGATTGGTATATCCGGATCTCGTCATGAGATGTTATTCCTTGGTATATGGTGTATATGGTGCAAGTATTGTTTCATTGGTTATCTTGTACATGTACAGACACCGATTCTCGGGGAGACTAGCTATCTTCTTGGGGAATCTAGTGCCATAACGTACCGTGGTTGGATCTATTATACCAGTCGGGGTGGGGAGTATTTTAGTGTAGATATGTGATCATACCCTCCTTGTGCATATCTTGTTCCTTGTGAGTGTTGATCATACACCGCACGTATAATCAGCCAGGCCATTATACTCTTGTGCAAGTTCCTAAGCCGATCACATGTTAAAGCTAGTACTCACACACTTAGTCATTAGTATTCTTGTTCTATCAGCATATTGTTCATTATTGTATTTCTTTCCAGTACTTCCTTATTGTCTATATATTTCTTGTATCTATTTATGCATCTTGTTTATCCACAGCTACTTACTGTTACATAGTTTTTATCATTATTTGAGAACTGCTGTTAGGGTTGTACTCTGCTCCTTTCCTGACTGGATATATTTTTCCAGATGACACTGAGGAGTACCCTACCTATTATGGACCCCAGGATGTTGTGGGTTTAGATTCTGAGACCCTGGCTCAAGTGGGACTTATCCCAACTGAGACAGTTGACCCTGGAGTTGTAGCTTTATAGTTTTGTAGTATTCTTTGTACTGGATTTGTCTCCAGCATATTTCTGTAATTTTCTTCAGACTCATTGATGTATTATTTTAGACTCATGAGTTGTATTGTGACTATTCTATTCTTTATCTGATTCGTGCTCATTTCCACCTTAGTTCTGTGATTGAGTATACTATCATTATTGGTGGTTCATTATATTGTTAGATAGTTTATCTAGACAGCGTTCTACCGCCGATTCTGCGGCGTAGGCTGGGCGTTGTTTCCGACTAGTACCCTTACACCGGGTGCGGGTCGTGACATATTTTTGGTGGTGGCCTATGCAGGTCTAGCTTCACAAGTTTGTGATATCGTGGTAGTGCGACAACTTAGTTGTACTACTGCGAGCCTGCAATAGGATATAGGATATAGGCTGAGATACTCAATCACATCTAGGAAAATTCTTTTGATTCAACTATTCTCCTTTGATATTGATACTTGATCTCTTAAACTTTCCTTTCCTTGATGTCTTACATCTTGTGCCATATTGATTCTCATTCCGTCTTTTTATGAGACATACTCGGAGATACTTGCGGAGGCATGCAAGGTTGAGCGGGATCTGAGTTTGAAGACCAAGAGAGACCGTAATTCTTTTCTGGGGGCCAACGGCAGTGCAGTATCTGCCAAACGTCCTCATTTCCAGTCCAGACCTTTCCAGCAGCCACAGCAGAACCAGACTCCAACTAGAGCGCCTTTTCACCAGGCACCTCAGCAGCAGAGGCAGTTACAGCAAGCTCTATGCAACTTCTGCAAGAAGCCCGGCCACATCTGGGAAGTTTGCAGAAAGAGGCTAGGAGTTTGTTTGTATTGTGGTACTGAAGGGCATCAATTGAGGGAGTGTCCTCGTCGTGCAGTTCAGGGAGCAGCTCCAGCTCCGAGGGCACAGATGAGACCACCTGCAGCACAACCGAGGGGACCGCTTCCGACACAGCAGCAGCGTTTTATCCAGCATCAGCAGCAGGGAGGTGCTCGGCAGGGACGAGCGTTTGCTATGACAGTCGAAGAGGAGGAACCCACCGGAGATGTCATCGCAGGTTCTATTCTTCTTGATTCCATTCCAGCTTTAGCTTTGTTTGATAGTGGTGCTTCCCATAGTTTTGTATCTGTTTCTTTTGCTCTAAAGCATGGTTTGGTAGCTGAGTCTTTGCTTAGGACTTGAAAGATCATGACCGGGGGAGGCATTATCCTGGTTAATGATATTTGCAAGGATCGAAGAGTTACTCTGGGAGGCCGGGAGTTGAGTGCGTGTCTACTTGTAATGCCACTTCCGAACTACGACATTGTACTCGGGATGGATTGGTTGAGTAGGCACCGTGCTAGCATAGATTGTAGAGGAGGTAGAGTTTTGTTTGGTTCGCCAGGAGAGCCAGAGTTCGAGTTTGCTAGAGGAGCTGCAGAGCAGGGAGAAGGCATTATTTGTGGAGCTATGGTGGAAGACAAGAAGTTGCCGCATCCGTTGATAGCAGAATTTTTGGATGTGTTTCCTGAAGAATTGCCAGGATTGCCGCCAGATATGTTGAATTTTCTATAGACTTGGTGCCAGGTGCAGAACCGATTTCGCAGCATGTCTATAGAGTAAACAACAGCGAGCTGGTCGAGTTGAAGAAGCAGGTGGACGAATTACAGGATAAGGGGTTTATCAGATCGAGTTCTTCACCATGGGGAGCCCCGGTATTGTTTGTACCGAAGAAGGATGGATCGGTGCGTATGTGCATTGATTACAGGGCTTTGAATAATCTCACTATCAAGAATAAGTATCCTTTGCCACGGATTGATGATCTGTTTGATCAGTTGAGTGGTGCGAAGGTATTTTCTAAGATAGATTTGAGATCAGGCTACCATCAGGTGAAGGTGAAGCCGGAGGATATACCGAAGACTGCTTTTAGAACTCGGTATGGTCAGTACGAGTTTATGGTGATGCCGTTTGGTTTGACTAATGCACCGGCGGTATTTATGAACTTGATGAACAAGGTGTTCCACCAGTACCTTGACAAGTTCGTGGTGGTGTTCATCGACGACATACTCATATACTCAAGGACACCGGAGGAGCATGAGGAGCATTTGAGGATTGTGTTGGATGTGCTGAGGAAGGAGAAGCTGTATGGAAAGTTGTCCAAATGTGAGTTTTTCTTGGACAAGGTGAAATTCTTGGGGCATGTTGTGACTGGTGATGGTATTTCAGTGGATCCGAAGAAGATTTCAGCAGTGGAATCTTGGAAGACTCCGAGTTCGGTAGCAGAGATCAGGAGTTTCTTGGGATTGGCAGGCTACTACAGAAAGTTTGTGCAAGATTTTTCGAGGATTGCCGAGCCGATGACCAGACTCACAAGGAAGGATGTGGAGTTTGTTTGGACGGAAGATTGCCAGGCCGCATTTGAGGAGTTGAAGAAGAGGTTGACATCTGCTCCTATTTTGACATTGCCATCAGGGTCCGGAGGTTTCACTATTTATAGTGATGCATCGGGAAAGGGTTTAGGTTGTGTTCTTCAGCAGCATGGGAAAGTGATTGCCTATGCATCCAGGCAATTGCGTCCTCATGAAAAAAACTATCCTACCCATGATTTGGAGTTGGCAGCTGTCATATTCGCCCTGAAGTTGTGGAAATATTATTTGTACGGAGAGCGTGTGGAGATCTTCACAGACCACAAAAGCTTGAAGTACGTTTTCACGCAGAAGGAGTTGAACATGAGGCAGCGTCGGTGGTTGGAATTGATGAAGGATTTTGATATCTCTTTGCAATATCATCCTGGGAAAGCCAATGTAGTTGCCGATGCTTTGAGCAGGTATCCGGTAGCTATGTTCTTGACGCAGGATCGATATCTGTTGGAGGACTTGGAGAGCTTGGGCATTGAGGTAATTGTTCCTGGGTGTGCTATGCAGATGTGGGGATTGCAGATACACTCAGATTTGATGGACAGGATCAAGGCAGCACAGTATGATGATGTATCTTTGAGGAGTATCAGAGCTCAGGTGAGAGCAGGATTGGAGGATGATTTCACTATTGCAGAGGATGGATCTTTGAGGCATGGAGTTAGATTGTGTGTGCCTAGTGGGGAGTTGCGAGAGGAGATATTGCAGGAAGCGCATCGCTCTCAGTATTTCATACATCCAGGTGCTAACAAGATGCATCGGGATATGCGAGAGAGTGTGTGGTGGTATGGCATGAAGAGGGAAGTGGCACAGTTTGTATCCAGATGCTTAGTGTGCCAGCAGGTGAAAGCCGAGAGGCAGAGGCCAGGAGGTTTACTTCAGCCATTACCCATTCCAGAGTGGAAGTGGAAACACATTACTATGGATTTTGTGTCCGGACTACCACGATCTCCAGGAGGAAAAGACGCGATTTGGGTCATTGTTGATAGATTGACCAAGTCGGCCCACTTTTTGCCTTTCAAGGTGGGTTTGTCTACGGAGAAGCTGGCAGAGATGTATGTGAGACAGATCGTTAGGATACACAGAGTTCCCGTCAGCATAGTCTCAGATCGAGATAGTCATTTCACTTCTTATTTCTGGAGGAGTTTGTAGGAGAGTTTGGACACTCAGCTCAAGTTCAGTACTGCATATCATCCCCAGACAGATGGGCAGTCAGAGAGGACTATCCAGACTCTCGAGGATATGTTGCGCACTTGTGTACTAGATTTTGGGGGTTCTTGGGAGGACCATCTCCATTTGGTAGAGTTTTCTTACAACAACAGTTACCAGGCCAGTATAGAGATGTCACCTTTTGAAGCTCTATATGGTCGGAGGTGTCGTACTCCTTTGTCTTGGGACAATGTTGGAGAGAGAGTTTTGCTTGGGCCAGAGATGGTTGTGGATGCAGCAGAGAAGGTTCAGTTGATCAGAGACAGACTTCGAGTGGCACAGGACAGACAATGGCATTGGGCCGATAGCCATCGGAGACCCTTGGAGTTTGAGGTATAGTTTAGATTTTATTTTGTGTGCTTGTTCTTGGTTGTTTGTTATAGATAAGTTCTTAAGGTGGTGTTTTGTTCTAGGTGGGTGGTTTGGTGTTTCTGAGGATTTCTCCGACACGAAGCACGATTCGCTTCGGTGGAGGCGGAAAGCTTAGTCCGCGATTCATTGGACCTTTCACTATTCTAGAGAGGGTCGATGCAGTTGCTTATAGACTAGACTTGCCACCTGCATTGGAGGGAGTGCACAACGTGTTTCATGTGTCACAGTTGAGATGATACGTGGCAGATCCTAGTCATGTATTGGATCACTCAGAGATAGAGGTGGGCCCTACTCTTAGCTATCCAGAGCAGCCAGTTGGGATTTTGGATCGGAGAGAGAAGGTGCTGAGGAACCAGACTATTCCTTTGGTGCACGTCGCATGGAGGCATCACTCTACGGGGGAGTCTACCTGGGAGAGAGAGGATGAAATGCGAGAGCGTTATCCATATTTGTTTGTACCTTGAGGTATGTTATTTTTAGTTATGTTCTGTTCATTGTTATGTTCTGTTCATTAGTTAGTTGTGATTCTTTAGTTCTGTTCTGTGATTTTCTGGGGGTAGTTTTCGTCTTTGAATTTCGAGGACGAAATTATTTTAAGGAGGGTAGACTTGTCACTACCACATTTTCTAGGAAAGGGTATTTTGGTAATTTCCTATTTAAATAAATGTTATGCATGGTAAATAATTTTTGTTGTATTATTTAATTATTGTTGGATGTTATTTAATTATTTTGGACTTATTTTAGTGGACCCAACTAGTTTAGTTTGGACCCATGGACCAACATGAATTAATTAGTTAGACTTGGCCCATTTAGAAAGCCCATAGTTAAGGAGATGGATTAAATTAATTAAATGATTAGACTAGAAGCTTCCTTCCTTAATTATTTCTTCATGAGAGGCCCCAAGGGGTACATTGGACATTTTACAATTGCTTGGGGGAGGGGCTATGGCCGGCCTATTAAAGAGGGGGGGAAATTTCTCTCTCCTCTCATCTCATTCCAAATCTAGATCTAGAATTCTCTCACTACCAAATTCCCTCCATTCCCAATCCAATTCCCTACCAAATTCATTCCAAATTCTTCCCAATTCACCATTAAAGAAGGAGGAAGCAAGGATCTAGAAGAAGGAAGCAAGGATCTACAAAGAGGAGCAAGGATCTACAATTTGGAAGCAAGTTCATCTCAATTGGAGGTTTCGTTGGGAATCCATCTCCCAATAGGTATAATTCAGATTTTCCCATTTAAATAGCTTCTAAATCTGAGATTTAATCATATAAAATCAACCTATATGTATGTAGTACCCATAGGACTTTGTTTTGTGTTCATAGGAGACCCATGGAGAAAGTTATGGTGCTTTTTGTGTCAATTTTGTTGGAATTTCGAATTTATATTTTGTTGTGTGTGTCAATTGATCCTATAGATCAATTGGACATGAGATTTGTGTTTGAGGCTAGTGTCGTGTCCATATTGGGATACTTGTGGTTTGTATCCCAACTATTTGGTGATACGTGTCATTTGGGGGTTTTCCTCCGACACGGGGCTTTGAACATGTCGTATTTTGACACGGACACATAGATCTACTTTTGACGCTTTGATTTGTTCATAAATATTATTTGTGATTTGTTTGTGTCCTTCGGGGTGCATTTAGTTGTGTGTTGGACTCATGTCGCATGCGTATCCTAGATCTAGTGGGATACGGTGAGATACTCTCCAATTGTGTGTATTTTTGTATAGATCTAATTAATTATGGTTCAATTCTTCATTTATAATTAGTATATATATATGGATATTAAATATTTATTTTGTGTATTTATTATAGTAATTATTGTAGCATAGATCTAAATTTTGGGTGTGCTAAAATAATGTACAATATAATATGTAGCTTTCTTGCATGCAAATATATATGTTACTACTTGTTAAATAATATAATTTATACATAAAATATTTTATAAAATATATTTGTATGTTTAATTGTATAATTATATTATTTATAATTATTATGTAATTATTTGGATATTAATGTAAATATTTTAGGTGTGCTTCTAGCCATGTAAATTATATGTTCTTTGTTAAATATTTGAAGGTATAAGTTTATGTGTATATTAATATATATATGTACATTTTTTTTGTATTAATGGTTTATATATATATATATATATATATATATATATATATATATACTGTTTTATATATTCTATTTATATACATATATATATATTGTTTTATATATTCTGTTTTTATATATATAATTATATATATATATATAACTTGTTTTAGTGACAGTGAATTAATGACAGTAAAAACTGTCACTAATTAGCCGACTAATAGCAGCCGCTGTAGCCTTCGGGCAATTAATGACAAACCTGTCATTAATTGCAGCAGCGGGAAACAGCAGCTTTTTTGCGACGTTTTTCCGCGACAGTTTAACTGTCAGCGAAAACCAAAGCAGTGGCAGTTTATTATTTGGGTTTCGGTGACAGTCCTTCGGTGACAGTCCCGACTGTCACTATTTAAACTGTTTTGATTTAATCCTATTTTATTCACTATTTTTCAATGACGCTTTGACATATTTAATGTATATATTATATATTATAATTATATATATATATATATGTATATATATATGTGTTTTGTGAGGAATAATAATTGTAATAATATATTATGTTATTTATATAAATGTTGGGTTGTATATATATTATTTTAGGGTATATATTAATTATATTATTAATATACTTTGTGTGAGTTCTTTTTGAATCTAATTTGATTCCTAAATTATTGTAGTTTATCTCTATATTATTTTATAGATGTCTTGTGAGGTTGACTTTGGGTTTGACCATGTTTGACTTTAGTGGACTTTAGAGTTGACCATAGTTGACTTTTGACTTAGAATTGACTTATTGACCTAGAAATTGCCTAGTTTGACTTGTTCTCTTTCCGGGACCTTGTATTAATGTGGTATTCCATATCTAGGTCTTCGAGGCACCGAGTCAGACATTTGTGAGACTGTTCATTGGACTTCAGGCGAGTACATTCTCTGATAGTTTCTCATTTATGATATCCTCTATGTTCGTTGTATCTAGTGTAGATTTACATGTTTCTCTCGACACTATGGTTACACGGATTGGTATATCCGGATCTCGTCATGAGATGTTATTCCTTGGTATATGGTGTATATGGTGCAAGTATTGTTTCATTGGTTATCTTATACATGTACAGACACCGATTCTCGGGGAGACTAGCTATCTTCTTGGGGAATCTAGTGCCATAACGTACCGTAGTTGGATCTATTATACCAGTCGGGGTGGGGAGTATTTTAGTGTAGATATGTGATCATACCCTCCTTGTGCATGTCTTGTTCCTTGTGAGTGTTGATCATACACCGCACATATAATCAGCCAGGCCATTATACTCTTGTGCAAGTTCCTAAGCCGATCACATGTTAAAGCTAGTACTCACACACTTAGTCATTAGTATTCTTGTTCTATCAGCATATTGTTCATTATTGTATTTCTTTCCAGTACTTCCTTATTGTCTATATATTTCTTGTATCTATTTATGCATCTTGTTTATCCACAGCTACTTACTGTTACATAGTTTTTATCATTATTTGAGAACTGCTGTTAGGGTTGTACTCTGCTCCTTTCCTGACTGGATATATTTTTCCAGATGACACTGAGGAGTACCCTACCTATTATGGACCCCAGGATGTTATGGGTTTAGATTCTGAGACCCTGGCTCAAGTGGGACTTATCCCAACTGAGACAGTTGACCCTGGAGTTGTAGCTTTATAGTTTTGTAGTATTCTTTGTACTGAATTTGTCTCCAGCATATTTCTGTAATTTTCTTCAGACTCATTGATGTATTATTTTAGACTCATGAGTTGTATTGTGACTATTCTATTCTTTATCTGATTCGTGCTCATTTTCACCTTAGTTCTGTGATTGAGTATACTATCATTATTGGTGGTTCATTATATTGTTAGATAGTTTATCTAGACAGCGTTCTACCGCCGATTCTGCGGCGTAGGCTGGGCGTTGTTTCCGACTAGTACCCTTACACCGGGTGCGGGTCGTGACATCAAGCCCTAATCCCCAAAAATGCAACCTAGGAATTCCCCCACTCCAAACAAACCGTAGCCTCCATTTTTCTTCTCCTTCTTCCTTTCTTCTTCTCTTTTCTTCTTCTACTCTTCTTCTTCTTTCCTTAGTTTTTCTTTTTGAATTTCAAAGAGAAAAAAAGGGGGGAAACATTACTGTTCTCAACCCGACTTTCTGATTCATCCGGCGGCCGCTGTCAGTCCGGCGATCTCCCCGACTCCTCCCTGCTGAGATCTCCGGCGGCAAGTCCAGCCCACTGAACTCCTCCCTCTCCTCCATTCCTCAGCCCCACCCGGCCAAGCACGGCTGCTCTCCTCCCCTCTTTCCTGGGTGCAACCCCGCGAGCCTCCTCCTCTTAGCTCCTTCCTTTCCCCCCACTGCTCACTACTCCGGCCACCCCACGGGAATCTCCTCCACCATTAGAGCCGCTGCTCAGCCACTGCACCCGTCGGCCAACTTCTCATTCCCCGCCGACCTGCTGTCGCTGCTCCTCTCTCCATCTCCTCCTAGTTCCCTCGCACCACCGGCCAGGCCCGACCCTGCAGCAACCCGACCTCACCCCCTGTGCTCCGACGGCTGCTCCTCCCTCACGATCTCCCTCGACTCCTCCCGCTGCTGTTCTTCCCCGAGTGCCCTTCCCGATCACCTCTCCAGCACCAACTGCTCCGACCGAGCACACCCCGGCGAGCCTCTTCCTGTTGTCAGTCCAGTCCGGCAGCCATCGACTCCGATCCACCACCTCTGTGAGATTCCAACTTCCTCCTCCCTCCTTTAATAGATTAATTCCTGGGTGATTGAATTGGTGAATATGAATTCCTATATATTAATATATAATAAATTCATGTATAAACATGTGTATTTGAATGTACATTATTCTATTTCAGATAGTATATATGTATCATATATGTGTGTAGGTTTTATTAATTATATTTATATACATATGTATGTATTATTTTTATGTATATGTATGTATATTTTTATTAATTGTATTTTCATATATATATGTATGTATATTGGTATTCTCTTATAGTGTGTATCTAATAGTGTATATATATATGGTTAACAGATTGATAAATACGTATTTAATACGTATTTAGTAAATTAGTATATGTATATGTATATTGTTTATTTAATTAATATTTAAACACATAATGTATAGTATATATATAATGTATGTATAGTATGAAATTAATGAAATTTATATAATGTACAGTGTACATATAATTGGTATATGTATATACATGTATTTTATACATATATACTTAGCATATTTTCAATATATAATTAATTAGTATGGGTAGGTATATTATATATATGTATATAATAAATCTTCTTAGTATATATATATAATTACGTATTTTAGTGTGTATTAGGGATATGTATATATATGTTTTATATACACTTAATATATTTTTAATGTATATATATATATATAATTTGTATATATGTATACATATATATATATATATATTTTGGTATACACATATATAGATATATGAACGCATTTTGACATATGTTAATTATATATGTACGTATTTTGGTGTATAGTATGTGTATTTCATTTAATGTATATATGTATGTATTTTGGTATAAATATATATATATTGCTTGGTATATGTATATATATTTTGTATATATATGTACTTAATATATTTGCAATTATGTATAATTAGTATAAATGTATATATATATATATATTGTACATACAATTAATGTATTGTATATGTATTTAATGTGATGTACTAGTATTAGTATACATTTTAATAATAACATTGACAATATATATATATATTTTTAAAATGTATTTTTAGCATATGTATGAGTATATATATATATATTGTTCAACTAGTATAAATTAGAGATGTATATAAATTGGTGTATATATATATATTGTAAGTACTAATGTAGTTAAAAAATAGATATATGTATATTTATACGTATCCCTACTAGATGACCCTAGTTGACTAGTGCCATACCTGGCAGAGCCCCTGAGTTCATGTATTTGTGATGTGTTAGTGTAGCACCTGATGCAAATATTGTATTTGATATATTTTTAGGACTGTTGGTTCCTCCAGACGATACTCTGGGACAGGACATTGGCATTGCCAGCTAAGGACCCAAGGCAAGTACATTCTCTGATTAGTTTCTAATTTATGATATCTCCTATGTTCACTGTATCTAGTGTAAATATCCATGCTCTTGACACGCTGGTTACACGGATTGGTATACACGGATCTCGTCATGAGATGTTATTCCTTATTCATGGTGTAGCTTGTACAAGACTTGTTTTCTTGTTATCTTGTGCATGTACAGACACTGATTCCCGGGGAGATTTACTACCTCCCTAGGGAATCCCGTGCCATAGCGTACCATGATTGGATCTACTATACCAGTCGGGGTGGGGAGTATTTTAGTGTAGATATGTGATCATACCCAACTTTTCATGCATCATAGCTCACCCCACATCTCACGTCGGGTGCGGCCTGACCATCTTCGTGCTTCATAGCTGTTACTTGTGATTAGCCTGACCTCTTCGTGCATCATAGCTAACCAACGGTTAGCCTGACCTTCATGAATCATAGCTAATCACATGTAACCAGCTTGATCAAGATCCCAAGCCGATCACATGTTAAAGCTAGTACTCACACACTTAGTCATAGGTTTCTTGCTCATGGACATATTATTTCTTTTCCTGCAGTTACTTACAGTATTTCCAGTATTTCTTTCATTGTACATTTCTCGTACCTATACATGCATTTGGTATATTTCCATCTAGAACTGCTACATAGTTTATGTCATTTATATAGAACTGCTATTTAGAGATGTACTTTGCTCCTTCCTGACTGAAAAATATTTTCCAGACTGTGACCTTAGTAGACTGGTTTCTGACACACTTGGAGATTGGAAGTTAATGATTGCAGGTATGATTATTTTGTCATTAGTTTTGTGTTGTGTTCTTTTGGTTCTTCAAATTCTTATCGTGCTGTAGTTGTGATTGAGTATGTTGTTCATTTTTATAGTGATATCCACGTCTCCTTATGGAGTGGGGTATTCACGTGAGTTTGATTAGATAGTTACATGACCTAGACAGCGTTCTACCGCCGATGCTGCGGCGCAGGCTGGACGTACCCACGCACTCGTGCCCCTAAACCGGGTGCGGGTCGTGACAACATATATCACGAAAAAGAGCATCACGATAAATAATATCATGCACTATGATCACGGTCTACATAATTACTAAGATATCACGGTAGTCACTAAGTAATCACGAAATACCAATCACTGAGTAACTACGACAATAATATCTCATGACCAAGATCCACGTATACCAATCCGTGAAACCATCGTGTCAAGAATCAAATATACCAATACTAAATAAATGAAACATAGAGACTATCAAATAAGGAAACTATTAGAGAATGTACTCGTCTGTGGTCCTGAGCAAGAGATATATCTCGGTATACGAGCTGGTGTCACACATACCTATATTTGAATGGCATGTCAAACGGGTGTAATAAAGTGATAAATAATTAAAATGAGTCAAAATATATTTTCTAGGCTATTTCTAGGTCATACTAGTCAAACTTGGTCAAACTAGGCCAATACCTTGATTTTAGGTCCATACCTAGTTTCTAGGTTGATAACAAGGTTAAACTAGTTGGTACTAGGTGATACTAGGCCATACTTAGATGTCGAGGTTCATTCTAGTTAATTAGCTATAATAGTTAATATTACCAAGTAACTATATATAACTTATACTAGTTATAACTATTCTCTAATTTTCTTAGTATAGGATACCTTGAGGGCTAACATAGCTAATATTTTACCCTAACTCAACACTCAATCAAATATCTCACTTTACCTTAGTATCTTAGTCTATACAATACCTTATCCCTAACTTACCCTTTACCTTAAGGCCTAACACTATACTTGATATCAATTTAACTTAAATTACCTTACCAAACCTTAACATATAACTTCTAGTCACTTTACCTATTCACTTAACACATTTACTTGAGTATCCACACTCTCAAGTACCACAATTGCCACTCACTTAAACCATACCAGTATCTCCACTCTGATACCCCACATATATCCTCTAATATCAACACTCAATTGACCCTCGACTGAACCAACCCACCTTACCTTAACACTGTTGGCCACATTGCATGTGGGTGACTCGAGCTCCTTGATGTGCACTGTCTGCCCCTCTCTTGGCAGTTGTTGTTACTCTTGAAACACCATTTAATTGCACACTGCAACACTAATTTCTAGGTGTTATTGCTACTGAAACTAAGGCCTACTAGCTACTATTGCTACTTCATTACTCCCTAAACCCAGCTGCTAACAGGCATTCATACTCCTGCCCCCAACTGGCTACATGCTTTTGCTAATGCTCTCGAGCACCCCTAAATCCTAGTGCTGCTGCCAATGCTTATCTATGCAACCTAAGTTTGCTACTATCCCATTACCAATCCATATCAAAACCTATCCCCCTTTCACCTCTCATCCATTCAATACCAATGCCAACTTTACTAATAACATATGCCCTCACATACTCATTGTCACAGTGAGCCCGAGCACTGGTATCTCCATATTTACTTTTTGCTAGCTGCTGTTGTAGCATGATACTTGAGCTTCCATCATAACTTATACATATAGGTACACTTAGCTCTCTCAATCATAGACACTCTCACTCACATAAGTACAACATGATACACTTCCATCACTTGTTGCTGTGTAGACATTTTACCTTCTTCCTCTTCCTGCCTGCAACTCACACAACACACAGTCATCAAATATATGTATCAGTGATACTCCATCACAGGTCTTATTTCCATTTCCTCCCTTCTTCTGGCTAGCATCAGTGATTCACTGATGCATCCTAACTTCTCTACTCGAGTTGGCTCACTTGACCACTCCCCAACACCAACCACAGCACACATACAACACCTTATGCCCATACCCCTCATTATATATATATATATATATATATATATATATACACACACAAACACACATACACCAACACTCCAAGCAGTAGGTCCCAACATCACACATCACACATATCATCTCCATACCAATATGCATACTAATGACAATCTAACAAACACATTATGCTCAATATCAAGATATCTGTCACGCCCCAATCCCAAAATCCATGGGACCAGACACGTGGCAATGGCCAGCTAGTACGACTTCGTAGGGCTTTCCAATTTAATGGACCCGACGGAGTACACTTACGCTGTCCATGGTCAAATGATCCAAGTAATAATCTATTTCTAATATACAACAACTAAATCTAGATCTCAATCCAGGATAAGTAATCTCAAGAAAGAACGATACGCATCATCAGTCTGCAGCCCAATAATACATCCGTTCAAATAGACCAGAAGAACAATATAGGTCTATAAACACTAGGCTATATAAGCAGAATAAAATAGAAAGTAATGCAAGACTGAACTAGCTGAAAATGTAAATATACCTACAATGACGTCCACACTCTATCAGATCAAGTATCCTGCAACTGCACAATCAACCTGGAAGAGAACCAGGTCCTCAGAGGGACGTAACAAGATACAAAATGCATGCCAGATATAGTACTGAATAAAATAAAGGGGTGTGCTAACCATCTAAGTGAATGCAATGTAAGGACAACCTCGGAACGTATAGGTAGGTGTAGGCATAACGTCCAACGTCCTCTAGAGTGTGGTATCTGCAACGTCCATCATTCCGAAGAATGAGGTATCTGTATATGTATAACGTCCAACACTCTAAGGGACGTGGTATCTGCAAAGTATATACGTCCGTAACACTCCGAAGAGCGCGGTGTCTGAATATAGGAAGTCATCGGGTCTGGGGCTCCTCTGGATACCACGGAGTCCGATGGGTGTATCCCATACGTTTATCAGTTCTCCACCCCGCCCAATGATCTATGCATGTCGTATCACAACACGCCTTAGCTACTACGCCGAGGCATCGTAGCTCTGGCTCATAGTCTATCGTTAGAACAATAGTCCAACCTTACAACCAAACAAGGACAAGGATTGGACCTTCGTACCACAATATTCTATGCTCCGACTACTAATAACTGCTAAGTCTTCTATCATGCATCGCTAATAGCAGTTATTTCCTATCCGTTGCACGCCTACACGTACAGGTGGCCAACCACATACGCAAGTTCGTGCCCTACATGAGACTCACAACACGTGTAAGAAATATGTCAAGGCCTGGGGAGTCATACCAATAACTCCACAACTTTAGGTGGGTCCACTGGACACTAAGTCAGACACAAGTCCTAACGTCAACATTTTCGTTGACTGCACCCGAGTCTTCTCGGGCGTGCAAAGTTATAAAATATTAAATCAAATAAATATTCAACTAAAATACTAAATTTAAACAGTACAACAAGGCAAGGTATACTTGCCTGCGCGAGGCTGCTGATGACGGGGTCCCGGTACCGCGTCCAACCCCTCAGGTCCCGCAGTACCTAGAGATAGATACAACCCAAAATCAATAATCTATTCTACGTCAAGCAGGGATACGACACACATCTACACCTAAACTCAGTCTCAAACTCAAATAGTTAACTGCTAATTTTACAGTCCTCAATCTCTGTTCCTTGATCCGAATAATACCTATCTCAAAATCAATCACCTGCATAATATCATCAGACCCAGTCCTCAATCATTTATCATCAGCTATCACTTATCTTAAAACTACTCCTCGATCAATTCTACTATTATTCCTTAGTCTACTATATTCTTCACGATATTCAGTTAATCTACCCCTGATCAAATCCTCAGTTTTACCTCAGTGTTCACAGACGTTAATATGTACATTTACTGTTGTCCTCAATTACATAATTAATAATTATTAAACTTTTCGTCCTATGTCATCATTACTAATTCACAATGAATCACCTGTCCCTCGATGACAGATCATCATATTAATTTGCAATAATTTAATTTGCTCACCATATTAAACAATAGTGCAGATATAAATTTTAATGCCCTAACATCTCAAGGTATCCCAATATCATGATATATTCGAATGCCTTGTATATAAATCTTGTATTTTCCACCCTAACTCATGTATATCCATTAATTTTTATTCATCATGTATATATATACCATGTCCTTAATCAAATCATTTCTAAACCTTAAATAATTGATTTAGTATTTCACCATCCATGTATCATTTTCATAACATTTAGTTATCATCAAACCCTAAACTTAAACCTATAAAATCCTAAAACTCCCATGCAAATAAACTACTCCAATCATAAACACTAAACTAACATACACAAAATAATTTATACAACAATAAACTTTAACTTAAAAACACAATATAATATATAAAATAAAGAGAGGGGGGAGAAGGGTTCACCTCGGCGCGGTGACGGTGCCGGCCGGTGGTGTAATGGCGGTTGGGGGTGTGCTCGCCGGAGACGAGGGAGGAACAGCTGGCCGGACCGGCTCGGGCTAGCCGTGAGGAGGTAAAGTAATGGGCGGGGGCTCGAGGGGAGCTGGAGATCCTTGCGACGTTGAAGTGGGTGGCCGGTGGAGATCGTGGAGATGAAGATGATGGTGGTGGTGGTGGAAACAGCCGGTGGCCGGAGTAGATCGTTCAACCGCAGTTCGGTTGATGGCCGGAATGGGTGACTCACCGGAGGAGCTTGAGTCAGCGGGGAAGGAGTGCAGTGGGCTCGGCCGGAGCAGGGAAGCACTGCTGGGTGAGGCAGCCGATCGGGGAAGCAATGCGCCGCCGGTCAGTCTGGTCGAGGGTTGAGACACTGCCGGCGGTCGTCGGACTGCACTGCACAACACAGCGGGTCATCGAACTCGGAGCTGCACTGCACAGCGGGTCGTCGAGCTCTCAGCCAATCGAGAAAGGTCGGAGCGGGCTGCAATGCTCGGCGGAGCGGGCTACAATGCTCGGCGGAGCGACTGCAGAGGTCGCCTGAGCGGGGTGGACTGGCCGGAGCGGGCTGCACAGAACCAGAGTTGTGGCGAGATGCTCGCCGGTGCAATCATCGGTTGACAGGAGAGGCCTCGGCCGGGTTGCTGGCTCGTCGAGGAGAGCACGACTCGGTTGGCCGGCTCGGGTGGAGCGGCAGCTCGGTGAACAAGACCGCTGTGGCTGAGGAGTAGGGGATCACCGCCGGGGGAGGAGCAGTGATCGGCCGCTGGGGGAGTGGGTGGCCGGCCTGGGTAGCAGTCACAGCCGGGGGAGTGTAGCCGGAGCCGTCGGACCGTCGGCAGGAGCAGGGGTCGGGTAAAAGGGTGAAGTGTAAGAAGGAAGGAAGGAAGAAGAAGAAGAATAGATGAAGAAGAAGAAGAAGAAGAAGAAGAAGAAGAAGAAGAAGAAGGAGGAGGAGAAGTTGGCTGGTTGTATTAGGAAGAGGGAGGAGAGAGAGAGGGGGGGTTTCTAGGTTCCTTCGGATTAGGGCCAGCTTGGGGAGTTGTGAGGGTGAGGTGATGGCTTTATAGGAGAGTGTGTAAGGGATGTGTGGTGGGGATGTTCCCATTCAAAATGGAGGGTTTAGATTTCTCATGAGAGAAATCATTTCTTCATGAAAAGTGGAGTGGGGGAAATGTGAAATTCGGTCCAAAATAATTAGCCTCTCCATTTGGTCTTGGCCAATGGGGTGATGGCACCTACAATTAATAAATTGCAATTTAGCCCCAAAAATTCAAGAAATTGCATGAACACATAAAATGACGCAAAAATTGTGAAAAAAATTATGTTTAGTAATTTTCATGGTGAGAGGGTGTTGTGCGTTAGGCACGGGTTTAAATTAGATGGGCATTGGGATTAATTAAGGATTAAAAATAAGATTAACAAAGTTGGTATCCCCGATTTAAATAGAAATAAAGTGTCTCGCAATTTTATATTAAATGGAAGCACTTGGGGTCAAAACCCAAAAATGACACAAATATCAAAAATGGTGGGGGCTTGGAGTCAGTCTTGGACCCTTTTGTTGGTCCAGCTCAACGGGTTAAGTTGGTATCTCAAAACTGAGGGTAACGACACAGGTGTCCGACACAGAATTTAATTATGGGATTTCGGTTACAGAAAATTGTGCAATTAATTTAGAGCACAAGGAAAATGATTTTGAGTGGCAGAAAAGTCCAGTGCCTAATTTGGTGAGTCAAGTCAGAAGTACAATGATCCGATGGAATTTATGGGCTGATATTGGGCTCCGAATAATTTAGAAATGATAGGGCACGCCAAGGATTTTATTTAAATAAATTAAAATAACGGACAAACTTAACTCTACTCTTAATCTCAACATCTGCTGCTAAATCCAAAAATTTTCCCAGTTCAAATCCAACTATCTATAGAATTAATCGAGGGGTTTTACATTCTTCCCAACTTAGAAAAATTTCGTCCCCGAAAATAAAAGTAAAGCACGATAATAGCTAAGCGAATTTTAAAACAATTAGTAATCAAATGCCGTATGTAAATTCATACCTTGCTCCTCAAATAAGTACGGGAACCGCTGCCGAATAGAATCCTCGCGCTCCCAAGTAGACTCGAATGGTGAATGGTGTTTCCAGGCAACTCTGACCAGTCGAATAGTCTGCCCTCTCAAAGTCTTCTTGTTGTGATCGAGAATCTCAACTGGCTGCTCTATGTAAGACAGACTTGGCCCGACTGTAATCTCCGAATGATCAAGCATGTGGCTAGGGTCTGCGACATATCTTCTCAGCTGCGATACATAAAATACGTTATGTACTCCTCTAATGATGGAGGTAATGCAAGACGGTAAGCCACTTCGCCAACTCGTTCCAAAATGTCAAAAGGTCCGATGTACCTCGGACTCAACTTGCCTCTGCCTCCGAATCTGATGGTACCATGTGTAGGCGATATCCTCAAAAATATATGGTCACCCTCCTTGAACTCCAATGGCCTTCGGGACACATCTGCCCAATGTTTCTGTCTGTCCCGTACTGCACGCAGTTTGGTCTGAATCTGCTTGACCTTCTCCACTGTCTGTGTCACTAACTCAGGACCAAGCATCTGACGTTCTCCTACGTCACTCCAACAAACTGGTGACTTACATTTCCTGCCGTACAGTGCCTCATAAGGTGCCATCTGTATGCTAGCCTGGTAGCTGTTATTGTAGGAGAATTTCACCAAGTGTAGGTGGTCCTCTCAAGATCCTCCAAAATCAATCATACACGCTATCGACATATCCTCTAATATCTGTATCGTGCGCTCTGACTTACCATCAGTCTATGGATGATATGCGGTGCTGAACTTGAAATGAGTTCCTAGGCTCTCCTACATACTCCTCCAAAAATGCGACGTGAATCTGGAATCACGATCTGTTACGATGCTGACAGGCACTCCATGTAGTCGTACTATCTACCTTATATATATGTCAGCTAAAATCTCCGTGGACTGCCCAACTCTGAAGGGTAAGAAATGTGCAGACTTGGCGAGTCTATCTATGACCACCCAAACTGTATCCTTTCTGCTAGGGCTTCACAGAAATCCTGTGACGAAGTCCATGGTAATGTGTTCCCACTTCCACTAAAAAATAGGAAGCAGCTGTAATAGTCCTACAGTTCTCTGTTATTCAGCCTTGTCTTGCTGACATACCAAGCATCTTGCCACGAATCTCGCAATCTCTCCTTTCATCCCATGTTACCCGTAATATTGCCCCAAATCTCGGTACATCTTCGTACCCCTGGGATGAATAGAATAATCGAGCTATGAGCCTCGGTCATCAACTCTTGGCGTAGCTCGCCACTCGGAACGTATAGACGAACGTCATACCCCAATGTTCCGTCTCCATGAATCCTGAGTCCTGTTTGCATGTCGGCCCCTGTCCTTTTTTGCAATCGTCTAAATCTCATATCTGTAGGCAAGGCTGCCTTGATCCTCTCAATAAATATGGACTGATCCTCGAGGTTGGTCATTCGTCCATCCATGCCTGGCAATATAATTTTAATCCTGAGTTCCTGAAAATCCTCTAACATCTGGCGATGAGTCGTAAACTATATTCACCTTGACAGGGTGGTACTGCAACTCGATATCATAATTTGTCATCAACTCTAGCCAGTGCCTCTGTCTCATATTGAGCTCCATCTGCGTGTAGACATACTTAAGACTTTTGTGTTCTGTATAAATCTCTATACGCTCACCATAAAGATAGTATCGCCATAGCTTTAGTATAATTATCACTGTAGCTAGTTCTAGGTCGAGCGTCTGATAGTTCTTCTCATGAACCCTTGGTCGTCCTGATGCGTATACTATCTATTCTATCTAATCATAACTCATATTTGCTGAGCTTGGCATACAGTCTTTCCTGTCTCAGCGTCTCCAATACGATCCTGAGATGTCTCTCGTGCTCCTCTTGGCTCTTGGAATAAACCAAGATGTCGTCGATAATTACCACCACGAACTTATCCAAGTACTGGTGGAAAATATTGTTCCTCAACTCATAAATACTGCTGGCCTGTTGGTTAAGCCCAACGGCCTGACTAGAGACAGCATTTAATGCCCTGTATTCGTTATGCAACGTATCATCCCGTCCTTCTTTGGTACAATAAGATGGTTGCTCCCCATGAAAAAACACTAGCCCGACTGAAACCCTTGTCTGAGAGATCCTCCACTATGGACCTTTAACTCAACCAAGTCTATCGGTGCTAGTTTGAAGACGAGAAAATAATTGGCTCCGCTCTTAGAGTCAACTCTATAGCAAATTCTACCTCTCTGTCAGGTGGCAGGCCTAGAAGATCATCTAGAAACACATCCTCAACTCTGATATAATATGGTGGTATACTGGTTCACCTCCTGCATTGTATACCCCTAAGGTAGCTGGGCACCATACTCCTGGGCTCTCTGAAGTAACTCAAACTCAGGGTAATCTGGTGGTCATAAATAATGTAATTACGTCGATAATCTCACGTCGCGTGGTATTGGCTCAACCAATCCATGTCTAGGATAAGGTCATAGTCTAGACTAAACCTCAAAATAATTTCTTCCGTTATGTTTACCACACTAATCCTCTGAAAGAAAAAAAATATTTCCCTGTCTAAAGTATAATTTCTCTTCTCAAATTTTCTCTAAAATTTTTTTCCTCAAATTTTTTCTTTTTCTTATTTATCTCTCCAAGTCACATAATTCAATAATGGTATCACTCAAGCTCATTTCTTGAAATCAGATCATTATCTTCCAATTGAGAGCCTGAAATTTTATCTTCTCTAGTCTATAATATCATTCCTGATATTGCTATAATATGCAACCACTAGTTTCCAGCATCGGGCTATGCATTTTCTTAGATTATTTCTAGGTCTGGATCAACAATCCCTCCAGCTCCTTGTACTTCCGAGATCACTGCTATCTCGAGTATGAATAGGGTACTACTGGCTCCAAATTCTCTTGCTACCCTTCCATACTAGTTCTAGAATCCAAAAGAACCTATCAGCCTACCCTACTGAGGGTAACAATCTTCTCAGAGATTATTGCACACATCACATCTTATGCCGTCTGAACTGCGATATTCTTCTGGAGGAACCCATCAGGCGCAAGCGTTCGTCTTCCAAAATTATAGGGGATGAGAAACAATGATAACGATATTGACGAAAATTGAGCGAATACAAATTGGAAGTCCAAGGGCGATAATCACATACAAGAGGAGTTTTAAAATCGGTTATGGATTGAGATCTTATTCATATTAATCCTAAGTTTGCAGGCTCGTTCGGTACAGTAACATAACCAAAACGATTTGCTCTGACCTGCATGGGCCATCACTAAAACCATGTCACGCCCCAATCCCAAAATCTATGGGACCAGACACGTAGCAATGGCCAGCTAGTACGACTTCGTAGGGCTTTCCAATTTAATGGACCCGACGGAGTGCACTTACGCTGTCCATGGTCAAGTGATCCAAGTAATAATCTATTTCTAATATACAACAACTAAATCTAGATCTCAATCTAGGATAAGTAATCTCAAGAAAGAACGATACGCATTATCAGTCTGCAGCCCAATAATACATCCGTTCAAATAGACCAGAAGAACAATATAGGTCTATAAACACTAGGCTATATAAGCAGAATAAAATGGAAAGTAATGCAAGACTGAAATAGCTGGAAATGTAAATATACCTGCAATGACGTCCACACTCTATCAGAACAAGTATCCTGCAACTGCACAAACAACCTGGAAGGGAACCAGGTCCTCAGAGGGACATAACAAGATACAAAATGCATGCCAGATATAGTACTGAATAAAATAAAGGGGTGTGCTAACCATCTAAGTGAATGCAATGTAAGGACAACCTTATAGGTAGGTGTAGGCATAACATCCAACGTCCTCTAGAGTGTGGTATCTGCAACGTCCATCATTCCGAAGAATGAGGTATCTGTATATGTATAACGTCCAACACTCTAAGGGACGTGGTATCTGCAAAGTATATACGTCCGTAACACTCCGAAGAGCGTGGTGTCTGAATATAGGAAGTCATCGGGTCTGTGGCTTCTCTGGATACCACGGAGTCCGATGGGTGTATCCCATACGTTTATCAGTTGTCCTCCCCGCCCAATGATCTATGCATGTCGTATCACAACACGCCTTAGCTACTACGCCGAGGCGTCGTAGCTCTGGCTCATAGTCTATCATTAGAATAATAGTCCAACCTTACAACCAAACAAGGACAAGGATTGGACCTTCGTACCATAATATTCTATGCTCCGACTACTAATAACTGCTAAGTCTTCTATCATGCATCGCTAATAGCAGTTATTCCCTATCCGTTGCACGCCTACACGTACAGGTGGCCAACCACATACGCAAGTTCATGCCCTACATGAGACTCACAACACGTGTAAGAAATATGTCAAGGCCTGGGGAGTCATACCAATAACTCCACAACTTTAGGTGGGTCCACTGGACACTAAGTCAGACACAAGTCCTAACGTCAACGTTTTCGTTGACTACACCCGAGTCTTCTCGGACGCGTACAGTTATAAAATATTTAATCAAATAAATATGCAACTAAAATACTGAATTTAAACAGTACAATAAGGCAAGGTATACTTGCCTGCGCGAGGCTGCTGATGACGGGGTCCCGATACCGCGTCCAAGCCCTCAGGTCCCGCAGTACCTAGAGATAGATACAACCCAAAATCAATAATCTATTCCACGTCAAGCAGGGATGCGACACACATCTACACCTAAACTCAGTCTCAAACTCAAATAGTTAACTGCTAATTTTACAGTCCTCAATCTTTGTTCCTTGATCCGAATAATACCTATCTCAAAATCAATCACCTGCATAATATCATCAGACCCAGTCCTCAATCATTTTTCATCAGCTATCACTTATCTTAAAACTACTCCTCGATCAATTCTACTATTATTCCTTAGTCTACTATATTCTTCACGATATTCAGTTAATCTACCCCTGATCAAATCCTCAGTTTCACCTCAGTGTTCACAGACGTTAATATGTACATTTACTATTGTCCTCAATTACATAATTAATAATTATTAAACTTTCTGTCCCATATCATCATTACTAATACACAATGAATCACCTGTCCCTCGATGACAGATCATCGTATTAATTTGGAACAATTTAATTTGCTCACCATATTAAATAATAGTGCAGATATAAATTTTAATGCCCTAACATCTCAAGGTATCCCAATATCATGATATATTCGAATGCCTTGTATATAAATCTTGTATTTTCTACCCTAACTCATGTATATCCATTAATTTCCATTCATCATGTATATATATACCATGTCCTTAATCAAATTATTTCTAAACCTTAAATAATTGATTTAGTATTTCACCATCCATGTATCATTTTCATAACATTTAGTTATCATCAAACCCTAAACTTAAACCTATAAAATCCTAAAAATCCCATGCAATTAAACTACTCCAATCATAAACACTAAACTAACATATACAAAACAATTTATACAACAATAAACTTTAACTTAAAAACATAATACAATATATAAAATATAGAGAGGGGGGAATAGGGTTCACCTCAGCGCGGTGACGGTGCCGGCCGGTGGGGTAATGGCGGTTGGGGGTGTACTCGCCGGAGACGAGGGAGGAACAGCTGGTCGGAGCAGCTCGGGCTAGCCGTGAGGAGGTGAAGTAATGGGCGGGGGCTCGAGGGGAGCTGGAGATCCTTGCGGCATTGAAGTGGGTGGCCGGTGGAGATCGTGGAGATAAAGATGATGGTGGTGGTGGTGGAAACAGCCGATGGCCGGAGTAGATCGTTCAACCGCAGTTCGGTTGATGGCCGGAATGGGTGACTCACCGGAGGAGCTTGAGTCAGCGGGGAAGGAGTGCAGTGGGCTCGGCCGGAGCAGGGAAGCAATGCTGGGTGAGGCAGCCGGTCGGGGAAGCAATGCGCCGTCGGTCAGTCTGGTTGGGGGTTGAGATACTGCCGGCGGTCGTCGGACTGCAATGCACAGCACAGCGGGTCGTCGAACTCGGAGCTGCACAGCACAGCGGGTCATCGAGCTCTCAACCAATCTGGAAAGGCCGGAGTGGGCTGCAATGCTCGACGGAGCGGGTTGGAATGCTCGGCGGAGCCGCTGCAGAGGTCGCCTGAGCGGGGTGGACTGGCCGGAGCGGGCTGCACAGCGCCGGAGTTGTGGCGGGATGCTCGTCGATGCAATCGTCGATTGACAGGAGAGGCCTCGGCCGGGTTGCTGGCTCATCGGGGAGAGCACGACTCGGTTGACCGGCTCGGGTGGAGCGGCAGCTCGGTGAACAAGACCGCTGTGGCGGAGGAGTAGGGGATCACCGCCGGGGGAGGAGCAGTGATCGGCCACCGGGGGAGTGGGTTGCCAGCCTGGGCAGCAGTCACAGCCGGGGGAGTGTAGCCGGAGCCGCCGGACCGTCGGCAGGAGCAGGGGTCGGGTAAAAGGGTGTAGTGTAAGAAGGAAGGAAGAAGAAGAAGAAGAATAGATGAAGAAAAGAAGAAGAAGAAGAAGAAGAAGAAGGAGGAGAAGTTGGCTGGTAGTATTAGGAAGAGGGAGAAGAGAGAGAGGGGGGGGGTTTCTAGGTTCCTTGGGATTAGGGCCTGCTTAGGGAGTTGTGAGGGTGAGGTGATGGCTTTATAGGAGAGTGTGTAAGGGATGTGTGGTGGGGATGTTCCCATTCAAAATGGAGGGTTTAGATTTCTCATGAGAGAAATCATTTCTTCATGAAAAGTGGAGTGGGGGAAATATGAAATTCGGTCCAAAATAATTAGCCTCTCCATTTGGTCTTGGCAAATGGGGTGATGGCACCTACAATTAATAAATTGCAATTTTGCCCCAAAAATTTGAGAAATTGCATGAACACATAAAATAACGCAAAAATTGTGAAGAAAATTGTGTTTAGTAATTTTTATGGTGAGAGGGTGTTGTGCGTTAGGCACGGGTTTAAATTAGATGGGCATTGGGATTAATTAAGGATTAAAAATAAGATTGACAAAGTTGGTATCCTCGATTTAAATAGAAATAAAGTGTCTCGCGATTTTAAATTAAATGGAAGCACTTGGGGTCAAAACCCGAAAATGACACAAAGGTCAAAAATGGTGGGGGCTTGGAGTCAGTCTTGGACCCTTTTGTTGGTCTGGCTCAACGGGTTAAGTTGGTATCTCAAAACTGAGGGTAACGACACAGGTGTCCGACACGGAATTTAATTATGGAATTTCGGTTACAGAAAATTGTGCAATTAATTTAGAGCACAAGGAAAATAATTTTGAGTGGCGGAAAAGTCCAGTGCCTAATTTGGCGAGTCAAGTCAGAATTACAATGATCCGATGGAATTTATGGGCTGATATTGGGCTCCGAATAATTTAGAAATGATAGGGCGCGCCAAGGATTTTAATTAAATAAATTAAAATAACAGACAAACTTAACTCTACTCTTAATCTCAACATCTGCTGCTAAATCCAAAAATTTTCCCAGTTCAAACCCAACTATCTATAGAATTAATCGAGGGGTTTTACATTCTTCCCAACTTAGAAAAATTTCGTCCCCGAAATTAAAAGTAATGTACGATAATAGCTAAGCGAATTTTAAAACAATTAGTAATCAAATGCCGTACGTAAATTCATACCTTGCTCCTCAAATAAGTACGGGAACCGCTGCCGAATAGAATCCTCGCGCTCCCAAGTAGACTCGTCTGGTGAATGGTATTTCCAGGCAACTCTGACCAGTCGAATAGTCTGCCCTCTCAAAGTCTTCTTGTTGTGATCGGGAATCTCAACTGGCTGCTCTACGTAAGGCAGACTGGGCCCGACTGTAATCTTCGAATGATCAAGCATGTGGCTTGGGTCTGCGACATATCTCCTCAGCTGCGATACATGAAATATGTCATGTACTCCTCTAATAATGGAGGTAATACAAGACGGTAAGCCACTTCGCCAACTCGTTCCAAAATGTCAAAAGGTCCGATGTACCTCGGACTCAGCTTGCCTCTGCCTCCGAATCTGATGGTACCATGAGTGGCGATATCCTCAAAAATATATGGTCACCCTCCTTGAACTCCAATGGCCTGCGGGACATATCTGCCCAATGTTTCTGTCTGTCCCGTACTGCACGCAGGTTGGTCTGAATCTGCTTGACCTTCTCCACTGTCTGTGTCACTAACTCAGGACCAAGCATCTGACGTTCTCCTACGTCACTCCAACAAACTGGTGACCTACATTTCCTGCCGTACAGTGCCTCATAAGGTGCCATCTGTATGCTAGCCTGGTAGCTGTTATTGTAGGAGAATTTCACCAAGTGTAGGTGGTCCTCTCAAGATCCTCCAAAATCAATCATACACGCTCTCGACATATCCTCTAATATCTGTATCGTGCGCTCTGACTGACCATCAGTTTGTGGATGATATGCGGTGCTGAACTTGAGACGAGTTCCTAGGCTCTCCTACATACTCCGCCAAAAATACGACGTAAATCTAGAATCACGATCTGTTACGATGCTGACAGGCACTCCATGTAGTCGTACTATCTACCTTATATATATGTCAGCTAAAATCTCCGTGGACTGCCCAACTCTGAAGGACAAGAAATGTGCAGACTTGGTGAGTCTGTCTATGACCACCCAAACTGTATCCTTCCTGCTAGGGCTTCGCAGAAATCCTGTGATGAAGTCCATGGTAATGTGTTCCCACTTCCACTCAGAAATAGGAAGCAGCTGCAATAGTCCTGCAGTTCTCTGTTATTCAGCCTTGTCTTGCTGACATACCAAGCATCTTGCCACAAATCTCGCAATCTCTCCTTTCATCCCATGTTACCCGTAATGTTGCCCCAAATCTCGGTACATCTTCATACCCCTGGGATGAATAGAATAATCGAACTATGAGCCTCGGTCATCAACTCTTGGCGTAGCTTGCCACTCGGAACGTATAGGCGAACTACATACCCCAATATTCTGTCTCCATGAATCCTGAGTCCTGTTTGCATGTCGGCCCCTGTCCTTTTTTGCAATCGTCTAAATCTCGTATCTGTAGGCAAGGCTGCCTTGATCCTCTCAATAAATGTGGACTGATCCTCGAGGCTGTTCATTCGTCCATCCATGCCTGGCAATACAATTTCAATCCTGAGTTCCTGAAAATCCTCTAACATCTGGCGATGAGTTGTAAACTACATTCGCCTTGCCAGGGTGGTACTGCAACTCGATATCATAATTTGTCATCAACTCTAGCCAGTGCCTCTGTCTCATGTTTAGCTCCATCTGTGTGTAGACATACTTAAGACTTTTGTGTTCTGTATAAATCTCTATACGCTCACCATAAAGATAGTGTCGCCATAGCTTTAGTATAATTATCACTGTAGCTAGTTCTAGGTCGAGCGTTTGATAGTTCTTCTCATGAACCCTTGGTCGTCCTGATGCGTATACTATCTATTCTATCTAATCATAACTCATATTTGCTGAGCTTGGCATACAGTCTTTCCTATCTCAGCGTCTCCAACACGATCCTGAGATGTCTCTCGTGCTCCTCTTGGCTCTTGGAATAAACCAAGATGTCGTCGATAATTACCACCACGAACTTATCCAAGTAGTGGTGGAAAATATTGTTCCTCAACTCATAAATACTGCTGGCCTGTTGGTTAAGCCCAACGGCCTGACTAGAGACAACATTTAATGCCCTGTATTCGTTATGCAACGTATCATCCCGTCCTTCTTTGGTACAATAAGATGGTTGCTCCCCATGGAAAAATACTAGCCCGACTGAAACCCTTGTCTGAGAGATCCTCCACTATGGACCTTTAACTCAACCAAGTCTATCGGTGCTAGTTTGAAGACGAGAAAATAATTGGCTCCGCTCTTGGAGTCAACTCTATAGCAAATTCTACCTCTCTGTCAGGTGGCAGGCCTAGAAGATCATCTAGAAACACATCCTCAACTCTGATATAATATGGTGGTATACTGGTTCACCTCCTGCATTGTATACCCCTAAGGTAGCTGGGCACCATACTCCTGGGCTCCCTGAAGTAACTCAAACTCAGGGTAATCTGGTGGTCATAAATAATGTAATCACGTCGACAATCTCACGTCGCGTGGTATTGGCTCAACCAATCCATGTCTAGGATAAGGTCATAGTCTAGACTAAACCTCAAAATAATTTCTTCCGTTATGTTTACCACACTAATCCTCTGAAAGAAAAAAAAATTTCCCTGTCTAAAGTATAATTTCTCTTCTCAAATTTTCTCTAAAATTTTATTCCTCAAATTTCTTCTTTTC
Source organism: Iris macrosiphon (assembly GCA_036927795.1). Lineage (NCBI taxonomy): Eukaryota > Viridiplantae > Streptophyta > Magnoliopsida > Asparagales > Iridaceae > Iris > Iris macrosiphon. Next base: position 119,275,868 of record JAYESA010000007.1, read on the forward strand.
CTTATTTATCTCTCCAAGTCACATAGTTCAATAATGGTATCACTCAAGCACATTTCTTGAAATCAGATCATTATCTTCCAATTGAGAGCCTGAAATTTTATCTTCTTTAGTCCATAATATGATTCCTGATATTGCTATAATATGCAACCACTAGTTTCCAGCATCGGGCTATGTATTTCCTTAGATTATTTCTAGGTCTGGATCAACAATCCCTCCAGCTCCTTGTACTTCCGAGATCACTGCTATCTCGAGTACGAATAGGGTACTACTGGCTCCAAATTCTCTTGCTACCCTTCCACACTAGTTCTACAATCCAAAAGAACCTATCAGCCTACCCTACTGAGGGTAACAATCTTCTCAGAGATTATTGCACACATCACATCTTATGCCGTCTGAACTGCGATCTTCTTCTGGAGGAACCCATCAGGCGCAAGCGTTCGTCTTCTGAAATTATAGGGGATGAGAAACAATGATAACGATATTGACAAAAATTGAGCGAATATAAATTGGAAGTCCAAGGGCGATAATCACATACAAGAGGAGTTTTAAAATCGGTTATGGATTAAGATCTTATTCACATTAATCCTAAGTTTGCAGGCTCGTTCGGTACAGTAACATAACCGAAACGATTTGCTCTGACCTGCATGGGCCACTACTAAAACCATGTCATGCCCCAATCCCAAATTCTATGGGACCAGACACGTGGCAATGGCCAGCTAGTACGACTTCGTAGGGCTTTCCAATTTAATGGACCCGACGGAGTGCACTTACGCTGTCCATGGTCAAGTGACCCAAGTAATAATCTATTTCTAATATACAACAACTAAATCTAAATCTCAATCCAGGATAATTAATCTCAAGAAAGAACGATACGCATCATCAGTCTGCAGCCCAATAATACATCTGTTCAAATAGAACAGAAGAACAATATAGGTCTATAAACACTAGGCTATATAAGCAGAATAAAATAGAAAGTAATGTAAGACTGAAATAGCTGGAAATGTAAATATACCTGCAATGACGTCCACACTCTATCAGATCAAGTATCCTGCAACTGCACAAACAACCTAGAAGGGAACCAGGTCCTCAGAGGGACGTAACAAGATACAAAATGCATGCCAGATATAGTACTGAATAAAATAAAGGGGTGTGCTAACCATCTAAGTGAATGCAATGTAAGGACAACCTCGGAACGTATAGGTAGGTATAGGCATAACGTCCAATATTCTCTAGAGTGTGGTATCTGCAACGTCCATCATTTCGAAGAATGAGGTATCTGTATATATATATAACGTCTAACACTCTAAGGGACGTGGTATCTGTAAAGTATATACGTCCGTAACACTCCGAAGAGCACGGTGTCTGAATATAGGAAGTCATCGGGTCTGTGGCTCCTCTGGATACCACGGAGTCTGATGGGTGTATCCCATACGTTTATCAGTTGTCCTCCCCGCCCAATGATCTATGCATGTCGTATCAGAACACGCCTTAGCTACTACGCCGAGGCGTCGTAGCTCTGGCTCATAGTCTATCGTTAGAACAATAGTCCAACCTTACAACCAAACAAGGACAAGGATTGGACCTTCGTACCATAATATTCTATGCTCTGACTACTAATAACTGCTAAGTCTTCTATCATGCATCGCTAATAGCAGTTATTTCCTATTCGTTGCACGCCTACACGTACAGGTGGCCAACCACATACGCAAGTCTGTGCCCTACATGAGACTCACAACACGTGTAAGAAATATGTCAAGGCTTGGGGAGTCATACCAATAACTCCACAACTTTAGGTGGGTCCACTGGATACTAAGTCAGACACAAGTCCTAACGTCAACGTTTTCGTTGACTGCATCCGAGTCTTCTCGGGCGCGCACAGTTATAAAATATTTAATCAAATAAATATATAACTAAAATACTGAATTTAAACAGTACAACAAGGCAAGGTATACTTGCCTGCGCGAGGCTGCTGATGACGGGGTCCCGATACCGCGTCCAAGCCCTAAGGTCCCGCAGTACCTAGAGATAGATACAACCCAAAATCAATAATCTATTCCACGTCAAGCAGGGATGCGACAAACATTTACACCTAAACTCAGTCTCAAACTCAAATAGTTAACTGCTAATTTTACAGTCCTCAATCTCTGTTCCTTGATCCGAATAATACCTATCTCAAAATCAATCACCTACATAATATCATCAGACCCAGTCCTAAATCATTTATCATCAGCTATCACTTATCTTAAAACTACTCCTCGATCAATTCTACTATTATTCCTTAGTCTACTATATTCTTCACGATATTCAGTTAATCTACCCCTGATCAAATCCTCAGTTTCACCTCAGTGTTCACAGACGTTAATATGTACATTTAGTGTTGTCCTCAATTACATAATTAATAATTATTAAACTTTCTGTCCCATATCATCATTACTAATTCACAATGAATCACCTGTCCCTCGATGACAGATCATCGTATTAATTTGCAATAATTTAATTTGCTCACCATATTAAACAATAGTGCAGATATAAATTTTAATGCCCTAACATCTCAAGGTATCCCAATATCATTATATATTCGAATGCCTTATATATAAATCTTGTATTTTCCACCCTAACTCATGTATATCCATTAATTTCCATTCATCATGTATATATATGCCATGTCCTTAATCAAATTATTTCTAAATCTTAAATAATTGATTTAGTATTTCACTATCCATGTATCATTTTCATTACATTTAGTTATCATCAAACCCTAAACTTAAACCTATAAAATCCTAAAAATCCCATGCAAATAAACTACTCCAATCATAAACACTAAACTAACATACACAAAATAATTCATACAGCAATAAACTTTAACTTAAAAACACAATACAATATATAAAATATGGAGAGGGGGGAGAAGGGTTCACCTCGGCGCGGTGACGGTGCCGGCCGGTGGGGTTTGGCGGTTGGGGGTGTGCTCGCCGGAGACGAGGAAGGAACAGCTGGTCGGAGCGGCTCAGGCTAGCCGTGAGGAGGTGAAATAATGGGCGGGGGCTCGAGGGGAGCTGGAGATCCTTGCGGCGTTGAAGTGGGTGGCCGGTGGAGATCGTAGAGATGAAGATGATGGTTGTGGTGGTGGTGGAAACAGCCGGTGGCCGGAGTAAATCGTTCAATCGCAGTTCGGTTGATGGCCGGAATGGGTGACTCACCGGAGGAGCTTGAGTCAGCGGGGAAGGAGTGCAGTGGGCTCGGCCGGAGCAGGGAAGCACTGCTGGGTAAGGCTGCCGGTCGGGGAAGCAATGTGCCGTCGGTCAGTCTGGTCGGGGGTTGAGATACTGTCGACGGTCGTCGGACTGCACTGCACAGCACAGCGGGTCGTCAAACTCGGAGCTGCACTGTACAGCACAGCGGGTCATCAAACTCGGAGCTGCACTGTACAGCGAGTCATCGAGTTCTCAGCCAATCGGGAAAGGCCGGAGTGGGCTGCAATGCTCGGCAGAGCGGGCTGCAATGCTCGGCGGAACGGCTGAAAAGGTCGCCTGAGCGGGGTGGACTGGCCGGAGCGGGCTGCACAGCGCCGGAGTTGTTGTGGGATGCTCGCCGGTGCAATCGTCGGTTGACAGGAGAGGCCTCGGCCGGGTTGCTGGCTCATCGAGGAGCGCACGACTCGGTTGACTGGCTCGGGTGGAGCGGCAGCTCGGTGAGCAAGACCGCTGTGGCTGAGGAGTAGGGGATCACCGCCGGGGGAGGAGCAGTGATCGGCCGCCGGGGGAGTGGGTGACCGGCCTGGGCAACAGTCACAGCCGGGGGAGTGTAGCCGAAGCCGCCGGACCGTCGGCAGGATCAAGGGTCGGGTAAAAGGGTGTAGTGTAAGAAGGAAGGAAGAAGAAGAAGAAAAATAGATGAAGAAAAGAAGAAGAAGAAGAAGAAGAAGAAGAAGAAGAAGAAGAAGAAGAAGAAGAAGAAGGAGGAGGAGGAGAAGTTGGCTGGTAGTATTAGGAAGAGGGAGGAGAGAGAGAGGGGGGATTTCTAGGTTCCTTGGGATTAGGGCCAGCTTGGGGAGTTGTGAGGGTGAGGTGATGGATTTATAGGAGAGTGTGTAAGGGATGTGTGGTGGGGATGTTCCCATTCAAAATGGAGGGTTTAGATTTCTCATGAGAGAAATCATTTCTTCATAAAAAGTGGAGTGGGGGAAATATGAAATTAGGTCCAAAATAATTAGCCTCTCCATTTGGTCTTGGCCAATGGGGTGATGGCACCTACAATTAATAAATTGCAATTTAGCCCCAAAAATTTAGGAAATTATATGAACACATAAATTGATGCAAAAATTGTGAAGAAAATTGTGTTTAGTAATTTTCATGGTGAGAGGGTATTGTGTGTTAGGCACGGGTTTAAATTAGATGGGCATTGAGATTAATTAAGAATTAAAAATAAGATTGACAAAGTTGGTATCCCCGATTTAAATAGAAATAAAGCGTCTCGCGATTTTAAATTAAATGGAAGCACTTGGGGTCAAAACCCGGAAATGACACAAAGGTCAAAAATGGTGGGGGCTTGGAGTCAGTCTTGGACCCTTTAGTTGGTCCGGCTCAACGGGTTAAGTTGGTATCTGAAAACTGAGGGTAACGACACAGGTGTCCGACACGGAATTTAATTATGGGATTTCGGTTACAGAAAATTGTGCAATTAATTTAGAGCACAAGGAAAATAATTTTGAGTGGCGGAAAAGTCCAGTGCCTAATTTGGCGAGTCAAGTCAGAAGTACAATAATCCGATGGAATTTATGGGCTGATATTGGGCTCCGAATAATTTAGAAATGATAGGGCACACCAAGGATTTTAATTAAATAAATTAAAATAACAGACAAACTTAACTCTACTCTTAATCTCAACATCTGCTGCTAAATCCAAAAAATTTCCCAGTTCAAACCCAACTATCTATAGAATTAATCGAGGGATTTTACATTCTTTCCAACTTAGAAAAATTTCGTCCCCAAAATTAAAAGTAAAGCACGATAATAGCTAAGCGAATTTTAAAACAATTAGTAATCAAATGTCGTACGTAAATTCATACCTTGCTCCTCAAATAAGTACGGGAACCGCTGCCGAATAGAATCCTCGCGCTCCCAAGTAGACTCGTCTGGTGAATGGTGTTTCCAGGCAACTCTGACCAGTCGAATAGTCTGCCCTCTCAAAGTCTTCTTGTTGTGATCGAGAATCTCAACTGGCTGCTCTACGTAAGACAGACTGGGCCCGACTGTAATCTCCGAATGATCAAGCATGTGGGTAGGGTCTGCGACATATCTCCTCAGCTGCGATACATGAAATACGTCATGTACTCCTCTAATGATGGAGGTAATGCAAGACGGTAAGCCACTTCGCCAACTCGTTCCAAAATGTCAAAAGGTCCGATGTACCTCGGACTCAGCTTGCCTCTGCCTCCGAATCTAATGGTACCATGAGTAGGCAATATCCTCAAAAATATATGGTCACCCTCCTTGAACTCCAATGGCCTGCGGGACGCATCTGCCCAATGTTTCTGTCTGTCCCGTACTGCACGCAGGTTGGTCTGAATCTGCTTGACCTTCTCCACTGTCTGTGTCACTAACTCAGGACCAAGCATCTGACGTTCTCCTATGTCACTCCAATAAACTGGTGACCTACATTTCCTGCCGTACAGTGCCTCATAAGGTGCCATCTGTATGCTAGCCTGGTAGCTGTTATTGTAGGAGAATTTCACCAAGTGTAGGTGGTCCTCTCAAGATCCTCCAAAATCAATCATACACGCTCTCGACATATCCTCTAATATCTGTATCGTGCGCTCTGACTAACCATCAGTTTGTGGATGATATGCGGTGCTGAACTTGAGACGAGTTTCTAGGCTCTCCTGCATACTCCGCCAAAAATGTGACGTGAATCTGGAATCACGATCTGTTACGATGCTGACAGGCACTCCATGTAGTCGTACTATCTACCTTATATATATGTCAGCTAAAATCTCTGTGGACTGCCCAACTCTGAAGGGCAAGAAATATACAGACTTGGTGAGTCTGTCTATGACCACCCAAACTGTATCCTTCCTGCTAGGGCTTCGCAGAAATCCTGTGACGAAGTCCATGGTAATGTGTTCCCACTTCCATTCAGAAATGGAAAGCAGCTGCAATAGTCCTGCAGTTCTCTGTTATTCAGCCTTGTCTTGCTGACATACCAAGCATCTTGCCACGAATCTCGCAATATCTTCTTTCATCCCATGTTACCCGTAATGTTGCCCCAAATTTCGATACATCTTCGTACCCCTGGGATGAATAGAATAATCGAGCTATGAGCCTCGGTCATCAACTCTTGGCGTAGCTTGCCACTTGGAACGTATAGGCGAACTACATACCCCAATGTTCCGTCTCCATGAATCCTGAGTCCTGTTTGCATGTCGGCCCCTGTCTTTTTTCGCAATCGTCTAAATCTCGTATCTGTAGGCAAGGCTACCTTGATCCTCTCAATAAATGTGGACTAATCCTCGAGGCTGGTCATTCGTCCATCCATGCCTGGCAATACAATTTCAATCCTGAGTTCCTGAAAATCCTCTAACATCTGGCGATGAGTCATAAACTACATTCGCCTTGCCAGGGTGGTACTGCAACTCGATATCATAATTTGTCATCAACTCTCGCCAGTGCCTCTGTCTCATGTTGAGCTCCATCTGCGTGTAAACATACTTCAGACTTTTGTGTTCTGTATAAATCTTTATACGCTCACCATAAAGATAGTGTTGCCATAGCTTTAGTATAATTATCACTGTAGCTAGTTCTAGGTCGAGCGTCTGATAGTTTTTTTCATGAACCCTTGGTCGTCCTGATGCGTATACTATCTATTCTATCTAATCATAACTCATATTTGCTGAGCTTGGCATACAGTCTTTCCTGTCTCAGCGTCTCCAACACGATCCTGAGATATCTCTCGTACTCCTCTTGGCTCTTGGAATAAACCAAGATGTCATCGATAATTACCACCACGAACTTATCCAAGTACTGGTGGAAAATATTGTTCCTCAACTCATAAATACTGCTGGCCTGTTGGTTAAGCCCAATGGCCTGACTAGAGACAGCATTTAATGCCCTGTATTCGTTATGCAACGTATCATCCCATCCTTCTTTGGTACAATAAGATGGTTGCTCCCCATGGAAAAACACTAGCCCGACTGAAACCCTTGTCTGAGAGATCCTCCATAATAGAAATTGAAGAGAGATCTCACTTATATGCACAAATTACCAAAAATTGGCTATGTATCACACCGTATCATAAACTACCATGATACGCTCAACTCGTGTCCAATTATGGATATGTACTTAGTCTCACAACTCCGATCTAAGATTAATTAGATCTAATTAGTCTCATAACACACAATTAATATGTCAATCTCATAATTCCCCTAATTGGACACAAATTACCATTTAACTTCCATAATACAAGTCATATAAACCAAATTCTTGATCTTATGGGTAACCCTAAGCCAAAGGATGACTCATAATGGTTAAATGCATGAATTAGAGTCTAAATTAAGGGTTGGATTCAGAATTTATCTATTGGAAGATAGATTCCCAATAAAATGCTCAATGGACACAATTGGGACACAATTCTCTTGCCATTTCCTCTTCCTTTAAGTGCTCCTTGTAATCCAAGATCCAATGCTCCTTAGATGATAAAATTGAGAGAGAATTGGTGTGAATTAGGTTGAATTTGTGGAGGTATGAGTCAATTTGGGGAAGAATTGAAATAAACTAATGAAGAGAAGAGAGAATGGGAATGGCTTTATGTGCCCCCCCTTTCTTCCCCTCCAAGCAACATCAAATGTTCAAGGTGCCCCTCTCTAGCTAATTATGAAGAATAATTAAGAAGGACTATATTAGGAAGTCCCTAACTAATGTAAATTAAACTAATCTCCTTAATTAACTAAGAAAGAGGGTCTAATGGGCTTAGTCTCATATTGGGCTCAATGTGTCATGCCAATCTAATGGGTCCACTATTGACAAGTCCAAATAAATATAGGCTAGTCCACTAACAAATAATTAAATAGCACTACATAATATAATAACTAGTAGCATATAATATAAATATTTAATCACTCATAACAAATATTCTATATGACCAAAATACCCTCATCTAGTAATGTGGTAGTGATATTAAAGAAATGACCAACGATGTTGCTAAACCAGCCAAAGTATTTGCTTCCATATTCTATAACCGAGGCATGTGTTCGAAAAAGAATCCTTTGAAAGTAAAAGCCAGTTCAATTGTTGCTTGATGATAAGGGATGAGGTCTTTATGCCAAACCTCGTTCTTTCCCCTGATCTGATTAACTATCAGCTTGGAATCTCTGTAGGTTTTAAGATATTCTATGTCCAATTCTTTAGCTAATTGGAGACCAATGATAGAGCAATGTATCCTGCCATATTATTAGAATATGGTTCACTGAGAGAATATGCTCAATGAATGAGTAGTTTATGAGAAGATACTAGGACTATGCCAACTCCAGCTACTATATTGCCTTTGGGTCCTATTCTTGATACGCCATCAAAGAATAGTTCCATGTGTCATCTTCCATGGCCATATTAGACTCAAAGACTTCATCTGGGATGTCATCGTACAGTTTGAAAGTTTTCGGTATAGGATAAGCTGCCAGGAAGTCAGCTAGCGCCTGACCCTTCACTATTTTTTGTAGGACATATACAATGTCATAAGGTGATAACAATATTGCTCATGTGGCTAAATGGTAATTGAGTGTGCTTGGCTTAGTCATTAATATCCGAAGAGGATTTACTTTGGATATGACATGAATGGTTTGACCTGACACGTAATATCATATTTTCTAAATAGCAAACATCTCAGTCCCAGGTACTCTCTCCTGGTGAGTGATGCCTCCATGCGATGTATACCAAAGGAGTCATTTGGTTCCGTACCACCTTTTTTCTGCGATCCAGAATCTCCAAGGGCTGCTCTGGTAGCCGAGAGTCGGACCAACCTCGATCTTCGAATGATCTAGTACATGGCTAGGATCTGCCATGTATCATCTCAACTGTGACACGTATAACATATTGTGCACTCCCTCTAGTGTAGGCGGTAAGTCTAGTCGGTAGACCACTGCAACGACCCTTTCTAGAAGACCGAAGGGTCCGCTGTACCGTGGACTAATCTTCCAGCCTCTACCAAAGCGAATCGTGCCTCGTATTGTAGAAATCCTCAAGAATACTAGATCGCCAACCTAGTACAAAATACAGCCTTAGCACTCTAACTAAAATAAGAAATCACAAGAAATATGAAATAAAATCTATACCTTAAACTCTAATTGTCTCCGGTGGCTATCGGCCTAATGCCGCTGTCTGTCCTGCATAACCCGAAGCCTATCCCTGATAAGCTTCACCTTCTCAGCTGCATCCACAACCATCTTTGATCCCAATAAAGCTCTCTCACCAACATCATCCCATAATAATAGAGTATGACATTTCGTCCATACAATGCCTCAAATGGTGACATCTCGATACTGGCATGGCAGCTGTTATTATAAGCAAACTCTACCAAGTGAAGGTGATCCTCCTAAGAGCCTCCAAAATCCAAAGCACAGGTGTATAGCATATCCTCATGAGTCTGAATAGTCCTCTCTAACTTCCCGTCTATCTTGGGATGATATGATTACTAAACTTAAGATGGGTGCCCAAGCTAGCCTGCAAACTCCTTCAGAAGTGGGATGTAAAGCGACTATCCTGATCCAAAACTATGCTCACAGGAACTCCATGCAATCTGACTATCTGACGCACATACATCTTTGAAAGCTTCTCCATAGATGTACCCAGTTTGAATGGTAGAAAGTGGGCTAATTTGGTCAACCTGTCTACGATGACCCAAATCACGTCTTTGCCTCCTGAAGAATGCGAAAGCCCTGATACAAAGTCCATCGTCACAAGCTCTAATTTCTACTCTGGAATGGGGAAAGGCTAGAGTAGTCCACCTGGCCTCTGTCTCTCTGCCTTTACCTGCTGGCATACCAAGCATCTGGATTCAAAGTTGGCCACCTTCCGCTTTATACCATACCATACCACCAAACATGCTCTTTTATGTCTCTATACATCTTTGTGGAACCTAGATGCATAGAGTACTAAGATCGATGGGCCTCCTGAAGAACCTCCTCGCACAATGCTCCACTCGGCACATACAATTTGGTACCATGCCGCAATAATCCATCTTTTCCAATACTGAAGTCCTCTGCCAATCCCATCCGGACCTGCGCTCTGATGCTCCTCAGAGACTCATCCTTGAACTGTGCGGCTCTGATCCGGTCCATCAACTTTGATTGTACATGAAGTCCCCATATCCGTGCCATAACTCCAGGAACTAACACTTTAATACCCAAGCTATCAAGATCAGCCAAAAAATGTCTGTCCCTCGTCAAGTACATAGCCACTGGATACCTACTCAAGGCATCCGCGACTATGTTTGCCTTCCCTGGATGGTATTGTAAAGAAATGTCAAAGTCCTTCATCAACTCCAACCACCACCTCTGCCTCATGTTGAGCTCCTTTTGTATAAACACATATTTTAAACACTTATGATCAGTAAAGATCTTTACTCACGCTCCATACAAGTAGTGCTTCTACAGCTTAAGAGTAAAGATAACTGCTGCCAACTCCAAGTCATGGGTATGGTAATTATTCTTATGTGGGCGTAATTCCCAAGATGCATAAGCAATCACCTTCCTATTTTGCTGCAACACACATCCCAAGCCCTTACCCGAAGCATCACTATATATAGAAAATCCTCTTGTCCCCGATGGTAATGTCAAAACAGGAGCTGTAGTCAACCTCTTCTTTAGCTCATAAAAAGTAGCCTGTCACTCCTCAGTCTAGACGAACTCCACGTCCTTCCTGGTTAGCCTAGTCATCTGCTCTATAATCTTGGAAAAATCCTGAACAAATCTCCGATAATAGCCTGCCAATCCAAGAAAACTTGTGATCTCTGCTACTGAACTCGAGGTAGACCATAACTCAACTGCTGATATCTTGTTCGGGTCTACTAAGATCCTGTCTCCTGTAATCATATGCCCAAGGAATTCAACCTTATCAAGAAAGAACTCACACTTCGAAAGCTTAATGACATGCCCGAGGAATTCAACCTTATCAAGGAACAACTTCTCCTTCCTGAGGGTCTCTAAAATTATCCTCAGGTGTTTCTCATGCTCCTTCGGGGTCTTCAAATATATCAATATATCATCAATGAAAACCATAACAAACTGATCGAAGTACTGATGAAATACCTTATTTATCAGGTTCATTAATACCGCCGGGGCATTGGTCAACCCAAATGATATCACCAAGAACTCAAACTGCCCATACCGTGTCCTAAAAGTTATCTTCCAAATGCTTTCCTTTTTCACTTTCACCTGGTGGTACCCCGACCTCAAGTCTATCTTCGAGAATACCTTCGCTGCGTTCAACTGATCAAACAAATCATCAATCCGTGGCAATAGGTATTTTTTCTTGATAGTGAGGTTTTTGAGTGCCCTGTAGTCGATACACTTATGTACCGACCCATCCTTCTTTGGTACAAATAATACCGGAGTACCCCGCGATGATGAACTAGACCGGATAAAGCCCTTGTCCTGCAACTCATCCACCTTCTTCTTTAACTCTGCTAGTTTGCTGTTGTTCACCCTATAGACATATTGTGATATCGGCTCTATGCCTAGCACTAAGTCTCTAGTGAACTCTATATCTCTGTCTGGTGGCAACCCCGGTAACTCCTCCGAAAAGACGTCCATATACTCTGCAATCAATGGATGTGGCAGCACCTGCTCTTCCACCATAGCTCCAAAGAAGTCTCCCTCACTCTGCTCTACTTTTTCTCTGAATAATTCATACTCTAGCTCTCCTGGCACTTGAAATAAAGCTCTGCCCCCACGACAATCGATACTAGCATGGTGCCTACTCAACCTGTCACTATCATATTTTCTAGGAAAGGGTATTTTGGTTATTTTATAATTTATTAATTAATGTGCTTGTAATATTATTTATTTATTGTTAGATGCTAGATTTGAATTTGGACTTGTGTTAGTAGACCTAACAAGATTAGACTAGACTCATGGACCAACATTAATTCCAGTTAGATTGAGCCCAACAAACAAGCCCATTCCTTAGGAGATTGACTTAATTAGTTAAACCAATTGGATTAGAACCTTCTTTTCTTAATTAATTCCTTTATGACAAACCCCAAGGGGTATTATAGACTTTTTAAAATAACTTGGAGTAGGGGCAAGGTCGGCCATAGGAGGGGGAGGAGAGAGACTCTCTCTTCATCCATTCATTTCAATTCGAGATCTAAAATTTTCCTCTTCCAAATTCCTTTATCCCTATACCAATCCCTACCGAAATTCCTTCCCAATTCCTTCTCTACTCACCATTGGAGGCTATTGGAACAAGGAGGAGGCAAGAATCTAGAAGGAGAAGGAAGGAGCATAAGTTGAAGGCTCTTGACACTCAATTTGAGACTTGCATTAAGAATCCATCTTCCAATAGGTATAATTTATTTTTTAATCTCTAATTAGACTCTAAATTTGTGATTTAATCATTAGGAATCCTCCCATATACTAAGTCTACCCAGAGGAAATGGAATTAGGCTCATATGAGGCCTATGGAGGAAGTTATGTGGTATTTTGTGTCAATTTGGAGGGAATTCCGAGATTGGCACATCTTGCGTTTGTCAATAGATCAATTAAACCAAATTGACATATGTTTGGTTGTGTGAGACTAGTTTTATATCCATAATTGGATATGTGTAGGCCGTGTCACGATAATTTGGCAATACAAGTTGATTTTGGATTTTTCTTCTGACACGGGGGTTTGAGTATGTCATATTTTGACACGGGTACGTAGTTGTGTAGCTAGCACTTCATGTTGCTTCTAATTATGATTCTAGACTTGATTGTATCATTTAGGATATATTTGGATCAAACCTGCGTAGCCTATCGCAAGCATATCATAGATTTAGTGTGATACGGTACGATGCACGCCAAGTGTTTGTGAAATTGATATGTTAAGTTTCATATACTTATATGAGCCTTGTTTATATATAAATTATACTATTATAGAATCTATATTTTAATATCTATACATATATTTTAGTATTAATGGTTGTTAGTGATGTATGTTGGTGTATCTCTATGTGTATTGGGTAATTGAGCTAAGGAGGCATTGTACCCGAATGTGGGAAGGCTAAAGTACCTAGGGTGTGTCTCTACTGTGTGAGGTCGGGCTAGTAGCAGCAACATATTGTGTGAGGTCGAGCAGTAGCAGAAGCAACATACTGTGTGAGGTCGGGCAGTAGCAGCAACAGCAAACTTATCAACAGCAACATACTGTGTGAGGTCAAGCAGTAGCAGAAACAACAAACTGTGTGTGGTCGGGCAGCAGCAATATCAATGCAAGTAGGGGGCAGCAGCAGCAATGCAGGTAGGGAACAACAGCAGCAGCAATATGCTGAGAGCAGCAGCAGCAGCAAGATGCTAGGAGCAACATCAATGAGGATGAGAGGGGTCGGGTTTGTAGGTTGGAAGTTTAAGTGTTGGTTAGATGCCACAGTTAATCGGTTTGTATTTGTTGCTTAGTAGTTTAGTGGATGTATGTTAGTGTTTAGTTGCTAATCTAATTATTACATGTTAGAAGCATGGGTATGCTAGTTATGTTAGTTGTAAGTGTTGATTTTAGTATTAAATAGTATGTTAGTATTATATGAGTTAGTTAGTTATTTGGTGTGTATATATATATATATATATATATATATATATATATATATATATATATATATATATATGTGTGTGTGTGTGTTAGTTAGTTTTAGTTAAAGGTGAGTTATTCATAGGTGAGATATTGGATTACCTTATAATACCAAGGTAATTGTTAGGTATTTTGATTTATACTCAAGGTATTGGGTTTGTGTATCAAGAGGGGGTGTAGGTGGTGTGATATCGTATTGGCTCAAAGCTAAGGTAACCACTTAGCATTAGTTTAGCTAAGGATACTATATATATTTTCATCTTATATATATATATATATATATATATATATATATATATATATATATATATATATATATTATATTTTTTATATCTAATAATTTACGTATCTTATGATACCGAATAGTGTCGATACTCTAATATCCCATCATAGCTAGTATAGCCTAGTTACATAGCGTATGGACCCAATTTCCTAGAGGTGGACTCATACAACCTAGAAATAGCTAGTTTGACCAAGTTTGACTAGTTTGACCTAGAGTTGATATAGGTTGACTGTTTTGACTTAGAAATGACTTAATGACCTACAATTAGACTAGTTTAACTTATTTTTATTCCAAAACCTTGTATTGATATAATTTTTCATATTTAGGTCTCCGAGACACCGTACCAGACATCTTTGATACTGTTCACCGGATTCCAGGTAAGTACATTCTCTGATAGTTCATCATTTATGATATCCCCTATGTTTCTTATATTTAGTGTAGATATCCTTGATTTCTTGACACGATGGTACATAGATTGGTATATCCGAATTTTGTCATGAGATATTATTCCTTGGTATTAATGGTGTATCTTGTACAACCTTGTTTCTTGATCTTCTTGTACACGTAGAGACATTGATTCTTGGGGAGACTAGCTACCTACCCAGTGAATTCTGTGTCACAACGTAACATAGTTGGATCCACTATACCAGTTAGGGCAGGGAGTGTTAGTGTAGATATGTGATCATACCCTCCTTGTGTATGTCATTATGAGTGTTCATCATACACTGCACATATAATTAACCAGGCCCTAATCCTTGTGCAAATTCCCAAGCCGATCACATGTTGAAGCTGGTACTTACTAACATAGTAGTAGTATTCTTGCTCATTTCCATGATGCTCAGTATTTAATTCTAGTATTCTGTTTTGTATATCTCGTGTATCTTGCATCTTGTATATTTGCTCTATTTACTGTTATATAGTTTATATCATTCATTGGAAGTGCTATTAGAAGTATACTTTTCTCCTTTCATGACTGGATATATTTTTTCTAGATAACACTAAGAAGTGGTATCCCACTCACTCTGGGCCCCAGGATGTAGTTGGTTTAGAGCCAAAGACTTTGGCTCAGGAGGGTCTCATCCCAGTTGAGACAGACGACCCAGTACCTGTAGCTCCGCAGATAGATTTTTTGTACTGGATTTGTCTCCCATATTTTGATGCTAGTATTTTTTATTATATTAGATGACTCATTGGATATTATTTGGTCTTGAGAGTTGTATTTGTCTCTTCAGTTCTTTATATCATATTCGTGCGATTATTCCATCTTATAGGTCTGTGATTGAGTATTCATATTTTATTGGTGGCATTATTATATCTTGATTGCTAGATAGATAGTTTACCCAAAAAATATTCTACCGCCGATGCTGCGGCGTAGGCTAGACGTTGTTCACTACTCATGCCCCTACACTGGGTGCGGGTCGTGACATATTTTTAGTGGTGGCCCATGCAGGTCTTCGAGGTCACAATTAGTGCGATTCATAGTGGTGCTCTGATTTGAATGCCATTACAAGCCTGTTTCAGGATATAAGATATAGGCTATAGGCTGAGAATACTCAATCACATCTAGGAAAACTTTATTGTTTATTTCAATTAATCTTCCTTGATATTGATATTCGATCTTAACTATCCTTCTTTGAATACATTATATCATGTGCCATATTGATTCTTTTCTTTCAATTTGCCTCAGGATGCCGCCTAAGACTCGATCACAGTAGAAAGGAACAGTTTCTGAGAGATCTGCGACTTCCAGAGGGCCAACCATTCACTACTCTGGTGATTGGCATATTAGCTGCGTTTGGGGTCCACCTTTCGCTCAAAGGACTGTTCCGGTTGTGTCTGTGGAACTTTCACCTCCACCTTCCATGCCGAAAGATGTGACTCAGGTGTTCATATTATTTTAAGATACTGGAGGCTCAGAAGGCCCAGTCAGAGGCTCACCAACGGCAGACTTACGTGTTATGACAAGGTATTGAGAGTGCTCATCAGCTTGCCCTTGTTGTAGTAGAGGGAGGAGCTCTGGTCCAGCAGAAGGTTGCTCCCAGGTTGCCCAGCTTTGGCCGGGTAATATCCAGGACTTCAAGAAGCTAGAACCTCGGGTCTTCAAGGGGATTGAGGGCATCTTCTATGCTGATGATTGGCTCGAGAACATCGAGTGTCTCATGAGGGTATCCCGTCTTGCTAAGGATCTGAAGGTTGAGGTAGTAGGACTTCAGTTGTTCGATATCACCCGTACTTGGTTCAGGAATGAGCCACTTCTTACTGATGCGGGATAGTCTTAGGAGGTGTTTAAGGACATTTTCAAGAGGAAGTTCTCTGCTCGAGCGGACAGATTGGACTTGGGATGGCAGTTTGAGGGCCTTACTCTTGGTAGCAAGTCTGTGGAGGAGTATGCCACATAGTTTGGTAGGCTGAGCCATTTTACGAAGTATTTGGTGAGGGAGCCAGAGGTTCGGGCTATCCGCTTCTGCGAGGGTCTGAACTGGGAAGTGAAGATCCTTATTCCGTCTTTCTATGAGACGTACTCAGAGATAATTGCGAAGGCACGCAAGGTTGGGTGGGAGTTGGGCTTGAAACTTAAGAGAGACCACGATTCTTTTCTGGGGGCTAATTGTCACCCTCATATTTTCACTTAAGGGTAGTTTGGTAATTGACAAGGGTAATTTTATTTTAGGATTATTTATATTTAAATATTGTGCATGCATGATTTATTTAATTATTGAATTATTATTGGTTGCTAGTTGTAGATTTATTTTAGACTTGTGTAGTG
>JAYESA010000007.1:120044677-120244677 GCA_036927795.1 Iris macrosiphon
CTATCCTATTTTTCACCATTTTAAGCCCGTTCTAAACCATGTTTCGGTTAGAACCACCCATCTGTACTCGTTTTCGCCATTCAGTGCCTGTTTGACACCATATTTCAGGTTAGAATCGCATTTAAATAGTCGTTTTTACTAATCTAGGCCACTTTTATATCCTATTTCGGTGGGAGTTATGCATTTTATACTCTGTTTCGGCAGTCTACGCCCATTCTGAACCATATTTCGATTGGAATCACCCATATGTGCTTCTTTTCACCGTATACGCCTGATTTATACCATATGTCACCCATCTAAACTCGTTTTCACCACTCTACGCCCATCTGGTACCATAATTCAGTCGAATCACCCATCTACACTCATTTTCATCATGGTATGCTCATTCTACACCATAGTGCGATTAGAATTACTCCTTTATACTCGTTTTCACCAGTCTATGACTGTTTTCTGTCGTGTTTCGGTAAGAATCACCCATCTATACTTGTTTTCATCATTGTACGTTCATTCTGGTCCTTGAATCACCGATCTATGTCATTTTCATTATTGCACGCTCTTTCTAAACTATATTTGGGTTAGAATTAGGCGTCTGCACTCGGTTTCATCATTGTATGCTCATTCTATACCATATTTCGGTTGGAATCACCCATCTATACACGTTTTCATCATCGTACGCTCATTCTACATCTTGAGTCACCCATCTGTACTCGATTTCATCACTGTATGCTCTTTCTAAACCATATTTCGGTTTGAATCCCCCATATGTACTCGTTTCGTCATTGTACGCTCATTATAAACCATATTTCAGTTAGAATCGCCCGTCTACTTTTCGTTATTGTTCGCTCATTCGACACCATATTTTAGTTAAAGTTACGCATATATACTCGGTTGCATCATTGTGTGGTCATTCTGCACCATATTTCGGTTAGAATCACATCTGTATACCCGTTTTCACTGATCTCGGCCACTTCTATACCTTATTTCGGTTAGAATCGCTAATTTAAACTCGTTTTCACTATCCGACGAGGATTTGAAATCTTATTTCGGTTATGACTTATTTCAATACTCTTTTCCACAAATCTAGGCCACTTTTATTCCGGTTACAGTTTCGCAACTATACTCGGTTACAATCTTCTCCCATTCTAAACATTTAGATTAGAATCACCCATCTATCCTCTTTTTTACTATTTTAAGCCCGTTCTATACCATGTTTCGGTTAGAACCACCCATCTGTACTCGTTTTTGCCATTCATCACCTGTTTGACACCATATTTCAGTTAGAATCACCCATCCATACTCGATTTCATCATTGTGTGCTCATTCTAAACCATATTTCGGTTGGAACCGCTAATTCATACTCGTTTTCACCATTCTACGAGCATTTGAAGACTCATTTCGGTTAGAATCTCTATTATATACTCGTTTTCACCTGTCTGTGCACGTTTAATAGCATATTTTGGTTAGACTCGCCCATCTATACTTGTTTTCACCATTCTACATCCGTTTTATACCATATTTTTGTTAGAATCATCCACCGATACTCATTTTTACCATTATACGCCCATTCTAAACTATATTTCTGTTAGAATCGTTTACTTATGCACGTTTTCACTAGTTTACGGGCATTTGATACCTTATTTCAGTTAGAATCGCATTTAAATAGTCATTTTTACTAATCTATGCCACTTTTATACCCTATTTTGGTAGGAGTTATGCATTTTATACTCTGTTTCGGCAGTCTACACCCATTCTGAACCATATTTCGATTGGAATCACCCATATGTGCTCGTTTTTACCGTATACGCCTGATTTATACCATATGTCACCCATCTAAACTCGTTTTTATCACTCTACGCCCGTCTGGTACCATAATTCAGTCGAATCACCCATCTACACTCGTTTTCATCATGGTATGCTCATTCTACACCATAGTGCGATTAGAATAACTCCTTCATACTCGTTTTCACCAGTCTATGATAGTTTTCTATCGTATTTCGGTAAGAATCACCTATCTACACTTGTTTTTGCCAGTCAGCGCCTGTTTGACATCATATTTCAGTTAGAATCACCCACCCATACTCGATTTCATCATTGTGTGCTCATTCTAAACTATATTTCGGTTGGAACCTCCCATTCATACTCGTTTTCACCATTTTACGAGCATTTGAAGAATCATTTCAGTTAGAATCGCTAATATATACTCGTTTTCATCTGTTTGTGCCCGTTTTATAGCATATTTTGGTTAGACTCGCCATCTATACTTGTTTTCTCTATTCTACGTCTGTTTTATACCATATTTTAGTTAGAATTATCCACCGATACTCGTTTTAACCATTATACGCCCATTCTAAACTATTTTATGTTAGAATCGTTTACTTATGCACGTTTTCACTAGTTTACGTGCATTTGATACCTTATTTCGGTTAGAATCGCATTTAAATAGTCGTTTTCACTAATCTAGGCCACTTTTATACCCTATTTTGGTGGGAGTTATGCATTTTATACTCTGTTTCGGCAGTCTACGCCCATTCTGAACCATATTTCGATTGGAATCACCCATATGTGCTCGTTTATACCGTATATGCCTGATTTATACCATATGTCAACCATCTAAACTCGTTTTCACCACTCTACGCCCGTTTGGTACCATAATTCAGTCGAATCATCCATCGACACTCATTTTTATCATGGTATGCTCATTCTACACCATAGTGCGATTAGAATAACTCCTTTATACTCGTTTTTACCAGTCTATGGTCATTTTCTATCGTGTTTCGGTAAGAATCACCCATCTACACTTGTTTTCATTATTGTACGTTCATTCTACTCCTTGAATCACCGATCTATGCTCATTTTCATCGTTGCACGCTCTTTCTAAACTATATTTGGGTTAGAATTAGGCATCTGTACTCGGTTTCATCATTGTATGCTCATTCTACACTATATTTCTATTGGAATCACCCATCTATACATATTTTCATCATCGTACGCTCATTCTACATCTTGAGTCACCCATATGTACTTTTTTTCATCACTGTATGCTCTTTCTAAACCATATTTCGTTCGAATCCCCCATATGTACTCGTTTCATCATTGTACGCTCATTATAAACCATATTTTGGTTAGAATCGCCCGTCTACTTTTCGTTATTGTTCGCTCATTCAAAACCATATTTCGGTTAAAGTTATGTATCTATACTCGGTTGCATCATTGTGTGGTCATTCTACACCATATTTTGGTTAGAATCACATCTGTATACCCGTTTCCATAGATCTCGGCCACTTCTATACTTTATTTCGGTTAGAATCGCTAATTTAAACTCGTTTCCACTATCCGACGAGGATTTGAAATCTTATTTCGGTTATGACTTATTTCAATACTCGTTTCCACAAATCTAGGCCGCTTTTATTCCGGTTACAGTTACGCAACTATACTCGATTACAATCTTCTCCCATTCTAAACATTTAGATTAGAATCACCCATCTATCCTCTTTTTCACTATTTTAAGCCCGTTCTATACCATGTTTCGGTTAGAACCACCCATCTGTACTCGTTTTTGCCATTCAGCGCCTGTTTGACACCATATTTCAGTTAGAATCATCCATCCATACTCAATTTCATCATTGTGTGCTCATTCTAAACCATATTTTGGTTGGAACCGTTCATTCATACTCGTTTTCACCATTCTACGAGCATTTGAAGAATCATTTCGGTTAGAATCGCTATTATATACTCGTTTTCATCTGTTTGTGCCCGTTTTATAGCATATTTTGGTTAGACTCGCCCATCTATACTTGTTTTCACCATTCTACGTTCGTTTTATACCATATTTTAGTTAGAATCAACCACCGATACTCGTTTTCACCATTATACGCCCATTCTAAACTATATTTCTGTTAGAATCGTTTACTTATGCACATTTTCACTAGTTTACGGGCATTTGATACCTTATTTCGGTTAGAATCGTATTTAAATAGTCGTTTTCACTAATCTAGGCCACTTTTATACCCTATTTCGGTGGGAGTTATGCATTTTTTACTCTGTTTCGGCAGTCTACGCCCATTCTAAAATATATTTCGATTGAAATCACCCATATATGCTCTTTTTCACCGTATACGCCCGATTTATACCATATGTCACCCATCTAAACTCGTTTTCACCACTCTACGCCCGTCTGGTACCATAATTCAGTCGAATCACCCATCTACACTCATTTTCATCATGGTATGCTCATTCTACACCATAGTGCGATTAGAATAACTCCTTTATACTCGTTTTCACTAGTCTATGACAGTTTTCTGTCGTGTTTCGGTAAGAATCACCCATCTACACTTGTTTTCATCATTGTACGTTCATTTTGCTCCCTAAATCACCGATCTATGCTCATTTTCATCGTTGTACGCTCTTTTAAACCATATTTGGGTTAGAATTAGGCGTCTGTATTCGGTTTTATCATTGTATGCTCATTCTACACCATATTTCGGTTGGAATCATCCATCTATACACGTTTTCATCATCGTACGCTCGTTCTAAATCTTGGGTCACCCATCTGTACTCGTTTTCATCACTGTATGCTCTTTCTAAACCATATTTCGGTTCGAATCTCCCATATGTACTCGTTTCTTTATTGTACACTCATTATAAACCATATTTCGGTTAAAGTTACGCATCTATACTCGGGTGCATTATTGTGTTGTCATTCTGTACCATATTTCGGTTAGAATCACATCTGTATACCCGTTTCCACTGATCTCGGCCACTTCTATACCTTATTTCGGTTAGAATCGCTAATTTAAACTCGTTTTCACTATCCGACGAGGATTTGAAATCTTATTTCGGTTATGACTTATTTCAATACTCGTTTCCACAAATCTAGGCCACTTTTATTCCGGTTACAGTTACGCAACTATACTCGGTTACAATCTTCTCCCATTCTAAATATTTAGATTATAATCACCCATCTATCCTCTTTTTCACTATTTTAAGCCCGTTCTATACCATGTTTCGGTTAGAACCACCCATCTGTACTCGTTTTCGCCATTTAGCGCCTGTTTGTCACCATATTTCAGTTAGAATCACCCATCCATACTCGATTTCATCATTGTGTGCTCATTCTAAACCATATTTCGGTTGGAACCGCTCATTCATACTAGTTTTCACCATTCTACGAGCATTGGAAGACTCGTTTCGGTTAGAATCGCTATTATATACTCGTTTTTACCTGCCTGTGGCCGTTTTATAGCATATTTTGGTTAGACTCGCCCATCTATACTTGTTTTCACCATTCTACGTCCGTTTTATACCATATTTTAGTTAGAATCATCCATCGATACTCGTTTTCACAATTACACTCCCATTCTAAACTATATTTCTGTTAGAATCATTTACTTATGCATGTTTTCACTAGTTTACAGGCATTTGATACCTTATTTCGGTTAGAATCGCATTTAAATAGTCATTTTCACTAATCTAGGCCACTTTTATACCCTATTTCGGTGGGAGTTATGCATTTTATACTCTATTTCGGCAGTCTACACCCATTCTGAACCATATTTCAATTGGAATCACCCATATGTGCTCGTTTTCACCGTATATGCCCGATTTATACCATATGTCACCCATCTAACTCGTTTTCACCACTCTACGCCCGTCTGGTACCATAATTCAGTCGAATCACCCATCTACACTCATTTTCATCATGGTATGCTCATTCTACACCATAGTGCGATTAGAATAACTCCTTTATACTCGTTTTCACCAGTCTATGACCGTTTTCTGTCATGTTTCGGTAAGAATCACCCATCTACACTTATTTTCATCATTGTACGTTCATTCTGCTCCCTAAATCACCGATCTATGCTCATTTTCATCGTTGTACGCTCTTTCTAAACCATACTTGGGTTAGAATTAGGCGTCTGTATTCGGTTTCATGATTGTATGCTCATTCTACAATATATTTCGGTTGGAATCACCCATCTATACACGTTTTAATCGTCGTACGCTCGTTCTAAATCTTGGGTCACCCATTTGTACTCGTTTTCATCACTGTATGCTCTTTCTAAACCATATTTCGGTTCGAATCCCCCATATGTACTCGTTTCGTCATTGTACGCTCATTATAAACCATATTTCGGTTAGAATCGCCCGTCTACTTTTTGTTCTTGTTCGCTCATTCGACACCATATTTCGGTTAAAGTTATGCATCTACACTCGGGTGCATCATTGTGTGGTCATTCTGCACCATATTTCGGTTAGAATCATATCTGTATACCCGTTTCCACTGATCTTGGCCACTTTCTATACCTTATTTCGGTTAGAATCGCTAATTTAAACTCGTTTTCACTATCCGACGAGGATTTGAAATCTTATTTCGGTTATGACTTATTTCAATACTCATTTCCACAAATCTAGGCCACTTTTATTCCGGTTACAGTTACGCAACTATACTCGGTTACAATCTTCTCCTATTCAAAACATTTAGATTAGAATCACCAATCTATCCTCTTTTTCACTATTTTAAGCCCGTGTTATACCATGTTTTGGTTAGAACCACCCATCTGTACTCGTTTTTGCCATTCAGCGCCTGTTTGACACCATATTTCAGTTAGAATCACCCATCCATACTCGATTTCATCATTGTGTGCTCATTCTAAACCATATTTTGGTTGGAACCGCTCATTCATACTCGTTTTCACCATTCTACGAGCATTTGAAGACTCATTTCGGTTAGAATCGCTATTATATACTCGTTTTCACCTGTCTGTGGCCGTTTTATAGCATATTTTGGTTAGACTCACCCATCTATACTTGTTTTCACCATTCTACGTCCATTTTATACCATATTTTAGTTAGAATCATCCATCGATACTCGTTTTCACCATTATATGCCCATTCTAAACTATATTTCTCTTAGAATCGTTTACTTGTGCACGTTTTCACTAGTTTACGGGCATTTGATACCTTATTTCGTTAGAATCGTATTTAAATAGTCGTTTTCACTAATCTAGGCCACTTTTATACCCTATTTCGGTGGGAGTTATGCATTTTATACTCTGTTTCGGCAGTCTACGCCCATTCTGAACCATATTTCGATTGGAATCACCCATATGTGCTCATTTTTATCGCATATACCCGATTTATACCATATGTCATCCATCTAAACTCATTTTCACCACTCTACGCCCGTCTGGTACCATAATTCAGTCGAATCACCCATCTATACTCGTTTCCATCATGGTAAGCTCATTCTACACCATAGTGCGATTAGAATAACTCCTTTATACTCGTTTTCACCAGTCTATGACCGTTTTCTGTCGTGTTTTGGTAAGAATCACCCATCTACACTTGTTTTCATCATTGTACGTTCATTCTGCTCCCTGAATCACTGATCTATGCTCATTTTCATTGTTGCACGCTCTTTCTAAACCATATTTGGGTTAGAATTAGGCGTCTGTACTCGGTTTCATTATTGTATGCTCATTCTATACCATATTTCAGTTGGAATCACCCATCTATACACGTTTTCATCGTCGTACGCTCATTCTACATCTTGAGTCACCCATCTGTACTCGTTTTCATCACTGTATGTTCTTTCTAAACCATACTTCGGTTCGAATCCCCCATATGTACTCGTTTCGTCATTGTACGCCTATTATAAACTATATTTCGGTTAGAATCGACCGTCTACTTTTTGTTATTGTTCGCTCATTCGACACCATATTTCGGTTAAAGTTACGCATCTATACTCGGGTGCATCATTGTGTGGTCATTCTGCACCATATTTCGGTTAGAATCACATCTGTATACCCGTTTCCACTCATCTCGACCACTTTCTATACCTTATTTCGGTTAGAATCGCTAATTTAAACTCGTTTTCACTATCCGACGAGGATTTAAAATCTTATTTCGGTTATGACTTATTTCAATACTCGTTTCCATAAATCTAGGCCACTTTTATTCCGGTTACAGTTACGCAACTATACTCGGTTACAATCTTCTCCCATTCTAAACATTTAGATTAGAATCACCCATCTATCCTCTTTTTCACCATTTTAAGCCCGTTCTAAACCATGTTTCGGTTAGAACCACCAATCTGTACTCGTTTTCGCCATTCAGTGCCTGTTTGACACCATATTTCAGGTTAGAATCGCATTTAAATAGTCATTTTTACTAATCTAGGCCACTTTTATATCCTATTTCGGTGGGAGTTATGCATTTTATACTCTGTTTCGGCAGTCTACGCCCATTCTGAACCATATTTCGATTGGAATCACCCATATGTGCTTCTTTTCACCGTATACGCCTGATTTATACCATATGTCACCCATCTAAACTCGTTTTCACCACTCTACGCCCATCTGGTACCATAATTCAGTCGAATCACCCATCTACACTCATTTTCATCATGGTATGCTCATTCTACACCATAGTGCGATTAGAATTACTCTTTTATACTCGTTTTCACCAGTCTATGACTATTTTCTGTCGTGTTTCGGTAAGAATCACCCATCTACACTTGTTTTCATCATTGTACGTTCATTCTGGTCCTTGAATCACCGATCTATGTCATTTTCATTATTGTACGCTCTTTCTAAACTATATTTGGGTTAGAATTAGGTGTCTGCACTCGGTTTCATCATTGTATGCTCATTCTACACCATATTTTGGTTGGAATCACCCATCTATACACGTTTTCATCATCGTACGCTCATTCTACATCTTGAGTCACCCATCTGTACTCGATTTCATCACTGTATGCTCTTTCTAAACCATATTTCGGTTTGAATCCCCCATATGTACTCGTTTCGTCATTGTACGCTCATTATAAACCATATTTCAGTTAGAATCGCCCGTCTACTTTTCGTTATTGTTCGCTCATTCGACACCATATTTTAGTTAAAGTTACGCATATATACTCGGTTGCATCATTGTGTGGTCATTCTGCACCATATTTCGGTTAGAATCACATCTGTATATCCGTTTCCACTGATCTCGGCCACTTCTATACCTTATTTCGGTTAGAATCGCTAATTTAAACTCGTTTTCACTATCCGACGAGGATTTGAAATCTTATTTCGGTTATGACTTATTTCAATACTCTTTTTCACAAATCTAGGCCACTTTTATTCCGGTTACAGTTTCGCAACTATACTCGGTTACAATCTTCTCCCATTCTAAACATTTAGATTAGAATCACCCATCTATCCAATTTTTCACTATTTTAAGCCTATTCTATAGCATGTTTCGGTTAGAACCACCCATCTGTACTTATTTTTGCCATTCAGCGCCTGTTTGACACCATATTTTAGTTAGAATCACCCATCCATACTCGATTTCATCATTGTGTGCTCATTCTAAACCATATTTCGGTTGGAACCGCTCATTCATACTCGTTTTCACCATTCTCCGAGCATTTGAAGAATTATTTCGGTTAGAATCGCTATTATATACTCGTTTTCATCTGTTTGTGCCCGTTTTATAGCATATTTTGGTTAGACTCGCCCATCTATACTTGTTTTCACCATTCTACGTCCGTTTTATACCATATTTTAGTTAGAATCATCCACCGATACTCGTTTTCACCATTATACGCCCATTCTAAACTATATTTCTGTTAGAATCGTTTACTTATGCACATTTTTACTAGTTTACGGGCATTTGATACCTTATTTCGGTTAGAATCGTATTTAAATAGTCGTTTTTACTAATCTAGGCCACTTTTATACCCTATTTTGGTGGGAGTTATGCATTTTATACTCTGTTTCGGCAGTCTACGCCCATTCTGAACCATATTTCGATTGGAATCACCCATATGTGCTCGTTTTCACCGTATACGCCCGATTTATACCATATGTCACCCATCTAAACTCGTTTTCACCACTCTACGCCCGTCTGGTACCATAATTCAGTCGAATCACCCATCTACACTCATTTTTATCATGGTATGCTCATTCTACACCATAGTGCGATTAGAATTACTCCTTTATACTCGTTTTCACCAGTCTATGACTGTTTTCTGTCGTGTTTCGGTAAGAATCACCCATCTACACTTGTTTTCATCATTGTATGTTCATTCTGGTCCTTGAATCACCGATCTATGCTCATTTTCATCATTGCACGCTCTTTCTAAACTATATTTGGGTTAGAATTAGGCGTCTGTACTCGGTTTCATCATTGTATGCTCATTCTATACCATATTTCGGTTGGAATCATCCATCTATACACGTTTTCATCATCGTACGCTCATTCTACATCTTGAGTCACCCATCTGTACTCGATTTCATCACTGTATGCTCTTTCTAAACCATATTTCGGTTCGAATCCCCCATATGTACTCGTTTTGTCATTGTACGCTCATTATAAACCATATTTCAGTTAGAATCGCCCATCTACTTTTCGTTATTGTTCGCTCATTCGACACCATATTTTAGTTAAAGTTACGCATATATACTCGGTTGCATCATTGTGTGGTCATTCTGCACCATATTTCAGTTAGAATCATATTTGTATACCCATTTTCACTGATCTCGGCCACTTCTATACCTTATTTCGGTTAGAATCGCTAATTTAAACTCATTTTCACTATCCGACGAGGATTTGAAATCTTATTTCGGTTATGACTTATTTCAATACTCTTTTCCACAAATCTAGGCCACTTTTATTCCGGTTACAGTTACGCAACTATACTCAGTTATAATCTTCTCCCATTCTAAACATTTAGAGTAGAATCACCCATCTATCCTCTTTTTTACTATTTTAAGCCCGTTCTATACCATGT
Source organism: Iris macrosiphon (assembly GCA_036927795.1). NCBI lineage: Eukaryota > Viridiplantae > Streptophyta > Magnoliopsida > Asparagales > Iridaceae > Iris > Iris macrosiphon. The sequence goes on from JAYESA010000007.1 coordinate 120,055,455, forward strand.
TTCGGTTAGAACCACCCATCTGTACTCGTTTTTGCCATTCATCACCTGTTTGACACCATATTTCAGTTAGAATCACCCATCCATACTCGATTTCATCATTGTGTGCTCATTCTAAACCATATTTCGGTTGGAACCGCTAATTCATACTCGTTTTCACCACTCTACGAGCATTTGAAGACTCATTTCGGTTAGAATCGCTATTATATACTCGTTTTCACCTGTCTGTGCACGTTTAATAGCATATTTTGGTTAGACTCGCCCATCTATACTTGTTTTCACCATTCTACATCCGTTTTATACCATATTTTAGTTAGAATCATACACCGATACTCGTTTTACCATTATACGCCTATTCTAAACTATATTTCTGTTAGAATCGTTTACTTATGCACGTTTTCACTAGTTTACGGGCATTTGATACCTTATTTCGGTTAGAATCGCATTTAAATAGTTATTTTTACTAATCTATGCCACTTTTATACCCTATTTTGGTAGGAGTTATGCATTTTATACTCTGTTTCGGCAGTCTACACCCATTCTGAACCATATTTCGATTGGAATCACCCATATGTGCTCGTTTTCACCGTATACGCCTGATTTATACCATATGTCACCCATCTAAACTCGTTTTCATCACTCTACGCCCGTCTGGTACCATAATTCAGTCGAATCACCCATCTACACTCGTTCTCATCATGGTATGCTCATTCTACACCATAGTGCGATTAGAATAACTCCTTCATACTCGTTTTCACCAGTCTATGATAGTTTTCTGTCGTGTTTCGGTAAGAATCACCTATCTACACTTGTTTTTGCCATTCAGCGCCTGTTTGACATCATATTTCAGTTAGAATCACCCACCCATACTCGATTTCATCATTGTGTGCTCATTCTAAACTATATTTCGGTTGGAACCGCCCATTCATACTCGTTTTCACCATTCTACGAGCATTTGAAGAATTATTTCAGTCAGAATCGCTAATATATACTCGTTTTCATCTGTTTGTGCCCGTTTTATAGCATATTTTGGTTAGACTCGCCCATCTATACTTGTTTTCTCTATTCTACGTCTGTTTTATACCATATTTTAGTTAGAATTATCCACCGATACTCGTTTTAACCATTATACGCCCATTCTAAACTATATTTATGTTAGAATCGTTTACTTATGCACGTTTTCACTAGTTTACGTGCATTTGATACCTTATTTCGGTTAGAATCGCATTTAAATAGTCGTTTTCACTAATCTAGGCCACTTTTATACCCTATTTTGGTGGGAGTTATGCATTTTATACTCTGTTTCGGCAGTCTACGCCCATTCTGAACCATATTTCGATTGGAATCACCCATATGTGCTCGTTTATACCGTATACGCCTGATTTATACCATATGTCAACCATCTAAACTCGTTTTCACCACTCTACGCCCGTCTGGTACCATAATTCAGCCGAATCATCCATCGACACTCATTTTTATCATGGTATGCTCATTCTACACCATAGTGCGATTAGAATAACTCCTTTATACTCGTTTTCACCAGTCTATGGTCATTTTCTATCGTGTTTCGGTAAGAATCACCCATCTACACTTGTTTTCATCATTGTACGTTCATTCTACTCCTTGAATCACCGATCTATGCTCATTTTCATCGTTGCACGCTCTTTCTAAACTATATTTGGGTTAGAATTAGGCATCTGTACTCGGTTTCATCATTGTATGCTCATTCTACACTATATTTCTATTGGAATCATCCATCTATACATGTTTTCATCATCGTACGCTCATTCTACATCTTGAGTCACCCATATGTACTTTTTTTCATCACTGTATGCTCTTTCTAAACCATATTTCGGTTCGAATCCCCCATATGTACTCGTTTCATCATTGTACGCTCATTATAAACCATATTTCGGTTAGAATCGCCCGTCTACTTTTCGTTATTGTTCGCTCATTCAAACCATATTTCGGTTAAAGTTATGTATCTATACTCGGTTGCATCATTGTGTGGTCATTCTACACCATATTTTGGTTAGAATCACATCTGTATACCCGTTTCCATAGATCTCGGCCACTTCTATACTTTATTTCGGTTAGAATCGCTAATTTAAACTCGTTTCCACTATCCGACGAGGATTTGAAATCTTATTTCCGTTATGACTTATTTCAATACTCGTTTCCACAAATCTAGGCCGCTTTTATTCCGGTTACAGTTACGCAACTATACTCGATTACAATCTTCTCCCATTCTAAACATTTAGATTAGAATCACCCATCTATCCTCTTTTTCACTATTTTAAGCCCGTTCTATACCATGTTTCGGTTAGAACCACCCATCTGTACTCGTTTTTGCCATTCAGCGCCTGTTTGACACCATATTTCAGTTAGAATCATCCATCCATACTCAATTTCATCATTGTGTGCTCATTCTAAACCATATTTTGGTTGGAACCGCTCATTCATACTCGTTTTCACCATTCTACGAGCATTTAAAGAATCATTTCGGTTAGAATCGCTATTATATACTCGTTTTCATCTGTTTGTGCCCGTTTTATAGCATATTTTGGTTAGACTCGCCCATCTATACTTGTTTTCACCATTCTACGTTCGTTTTATACCATATTTTAGTTAGAATCAACCACCGATACTCGTTTTTACCATTATACGCCCATTCTAAACTATATTTCTGTTAGAATCGTTTACTTATGCACATTTTTACTAGTTTACGGGCATTTGATACCTTATTTCGGTTAGAATCGTATTTAAATAGTCGTTTTCACTAATCTAGGCCACTTTTATACCCTATTTCGGTGGGAGTTATGCATTTTTTACTCTATTTCGGCAGTCTACGCCCATTCTGAACCATATTTCGATTGAAATCACCCATATGAGCTCTTTTTCACCGTATACGCCCGATTTATACCATATGTCACCCATCTAAACTCGTTTTCACCACTCTACGCCCGTCTGGAACCATAATTCAGTCGAATCACCCATCTACACTCATTTTCATTATGGTATGCTCATTCTACACCATAGTGCGATTAGAATAACTCCTTTATACTCGTTTTCTCTAGTCTATGACAGTTTTCTGTCGTGTTTCGGTAAGAATCACCCATCTACACTTGTTTTCATCATTGTAGGTTCATTTTGCTCCCTAAATCACCGATCTATGCTCATTTTCATCGTTGTACGCTCTTTTAAACCATATTTAGGTTAGAATTAGGCGTCTGTATTCGGTTTCATCATTGTATGCTCATTCTACACCATATTTCGGTTGGAATCACCCATCTATACATGTTTTCATCGTCGTACGCTCGTTCTAAATCTTGGGTCACCCATCTGTACTCGTTTTCATCACTGTATGCTCTTTCTAAACCATATTTCGGTTCGAATCCCCTATATGTACTCGTTTTGTCATTTTACGCTTATTATAAACCATATTTCGGTCAGAATCGCCCGTCTACTTTTCGTTATTGTTCGCTCATTCGACACCATATTTCGGTTAAAGTTACGCATCTATACTCGGGTGCATCATTGTGTGGTCATTCTGCACCATATTTCGGTTAAAATCACATCTGTATACCCGTTTCCCCTGATCTCGGCCACTTCTATACCTTATTTCGGTTAGAATCGCGAATTTAAACTCGTTTTCACTATCCGACGAGGATTTTAAATCTTATTTCGGTTATGACTCATTTCAATACTCGTTTCCACAAATCTAGGCCACTTTTTTTTCGGTTACAGTTACGCAACTATACTCGGTTACAATATTCTCCCATTCTAAATATTTAGATTAGAATCACCCATCTATAATACTCTTTTTCACTATTTTAAGCCCGTTCTATACCATGTTTCATTTAGAACCACCCATATGTACTCGTTTTCGCCATTCAGTGCCTGTTTGACACTATATTTCAGTTAGAATCACCCATCCCTACTCGATTTCATCATTGTGTGCTCATTCTAAACCATATTTTGGTTGGAACCGCTCATTCATACTCGTTTTCACCATTCTACGAGCATTTGAAGACTCATTTCGGTTAGAATCGCTATTATATACTCGTTTTCACCTGTCTGTGGCCGTTTTATAGCATATTTTGGTTAGACTCGCCCATCTATACTTGTTTTCACCATTCTACGTCCATTTTATACCATATTTTAGTTAGAATCATCCATCGATACTCGTTTTCACCATTATACTCCCATTCTAAACTATATTTCTGTTAGAATCATTTACTTGTGCACGTTTTTACTAGTTTACAGGCATTTGATACCTTATTTCGGTTAGAATCGCATTTAAATAGTCGTTTTCACTAATCTAGGCCACTTTTATACCCTATTTCGATGGGAGTTATGCATTTTATACTCTATTTCGGCAGTCTACGCCCATTCTGAACCATATTTCGATTGGAATCACCCATATGTGCTCGTTTTTACCGTATACGCCCGATTTATACCATATGTCACCCATATAAACTCGTTTTCACCACTCTACACCCGTCTGGTACCATAATTCAGTCGAATCACCCATCTACACTTATTTTTATCATGGTATGCTTATTCTACACCATAGTACGATTAGAATAACTCCTTTATACTCATTTTCACCAGTCTATGACCATTTTCTGTCGTATTTCAGTAAGAATCACCCATCTACACTTGTTTTCATCATTGCACGTTCATTCTGCTTCCTGAATCACCGATCTATGCTCATTTACATCGTTGCACGCTCTTTCTAAACCATATTTGGGTTAGAATTAGGAGTCTGTACTCGATTTCATCATTGTATGCTCATTCTACACCATATTTCGGTTGGAATCACCCATCTATACATGTTTTCATTATCGTACGCTCATTCTACATCTTGAGTTACCCATCTGTACTCGTTTTCGTCACTGTATGCTCTTTCTAAACCATATTTCGGTTCGAATCCCCATATGTACTCGTTTCGTCATTGTACGCTTATTATAAACCATATTTCGGTCAGAATCGCCCGTCTACTTTTCGTTATTGTTCGCTCATTCGACACCATATTTTGGTTAAAGTTACGCATCTATACTCGGGTGCATCATTGTGTGGTCATTCTGCACAATATTTTGGTTAGAATCACATCTGTATACCCGTTTCCCCTGATCTCGGCCACTTCTATACCTTATTTCGGTTAGAATCGCGAATTTAAACTCGTTTTCACTATCCGACGAGGATTTGAAATCTTATTTCGGTTATGACTCATTTCAATACTCGTTTCCACAAATCTAGGCCTCTTTTATTCCGGTTACAGTTACGCAACTATACTCGGTTACAATGTTCTCCCATTCTAAACATTTAGATTAGAATCACCTCTTTTTCACTATTTTAAGCCCGTTCTATACCATATTTCGGTTAGAAACACCCATCTGTACTCGTTTTCGCCATTCAGTGCCTGTTTGACGCCATATTTCATTTAGAATCACCCATCCCTACTCGATTTTATCATTGTGTGCTCATTCTAAACCATATTTTGATTGGAACCGCTCATTCATACTCGTTTTCACCATTCTACGAGCATTTGAAGACTCATTTCGGTTAGAATCGCTATTATATACTCGTTTTCACCTGTCTATGGCAGTTTTATAGCATATTTTGGTTAGACTCGCCCATCTATACTTGTTTTTACCATTCTACGTCCGTTTTATACCATATTTTAGTTAGAATCATCCATCGATACTCGTTTTCACCATTATACTCCCATTCTAAACTATATTTCTGTTAGAATCGTTTACTTATGCACGTTTTCACTAGTTTACAGGCATTTGATACCTTATTTCGGTTAGAATCGCATTTAAATAGCTGTTTTCACTAATCTAGGACACTTTTATACCCTATTTCGGTGGGAGTTATGCATTTTATACTCTATTTCGGCAGTCTACGCCCTTTCTGAACCATATTTCGATTGGAATCACCCATATATGCTCGTTTTTACCGTATACGCCCGATTTATACCATATGTCACCCATCTAAACTCGTTTTCACCACTCTATGCCCGTCTGGTACCATAATTCAGTCGAATCACCCATCTACACTCGTTTTCATCATGGTATGCTTATTCTACACCATAGTTCGATTAGAATAACTCCTTTATACTCGTTTTCACCAGTCTATGACGGTTTTCTGTCGTTTTTTCGGTAAGAATCACCCATCTACACTTGTTTTCATCATTGTACGTTCATTCTGCTCCTTGAATCACCGATTTATGCTCATTTTCATCGTTGCACGCTCTTTCTAAACCATATTTGGGTTAGAATTAGGCGTCTGTACTCGATTTCATCATTGTATGCTCATTCTACACCATATTTCGGTTGGAATCACCCATCTATACACGTTTTCATCATCATACACTCATTCTACATCTTGAGTCACCCATCTATACTCGTTTTCATCACTGTATGTTCTTTCTAAACCATATTTCGGTTCGAATCTCCCATATGTACTCGATTCGTCATTGTATGCTCATTATAAACCATATTTCGGTCAGAATTGCCGGTCTACTTTTTGTTATTGTTCGCTCATTCGACACCATATTTCGGTTAAAGTTACGCATCCATACTCGGTTGCATCATTGTGTGGTCATTCTGCACCATATTTCGGTTAGAATCAAATCTGTATACCCGTTTCCACTAATCTCGGCCACTTCTATAACATATTTTGGTTAGAATCGCTAATTTAAACTCGTTTTCACTATCCGACGAGGATTTGAAATCTTATTTCGGTTATGACTTATTTCAATACTCGTTTCCACAAATCTAGGCCATTTTTATTCCGGTTACAGTTACGCAACTATACTCGGTTACAATATTCTTCCATTCTAAATATTTAGATTAGAATCACCCATCTATCCTCTTTTTCACTATTTTAAGCCCGTTCTATACCATGTTTCGGTTAGAACCACCTATCTGTACTTGTTTTCGCCATTCAGCGCCTGTTTGACACCATATTTCAGTTAGAATTACCCATCCATACTCGATTTCATCATTGTGTGCTCATTCTAAACCATATTTCGGTTGAAACCGCTCATTCATACTCGTTTTCACCATTCTACGAGCATTTAAAGACTCATTTCGGTTAGAATCACTATTATATATTCGTTTTCACCTGTCTGTGGCCGTTTTATAGCATATTTTGGTTAGACTCGCCCATCTATACTTGTTTTCACCATTCTACGTCCGTTTTATACCATATTTTAATTAGAATCATCCATCTATACTCATTTTCACCATTATACTCCCATTCTAAACTATATTTCTGTTAGAATCATTTACTTATGCACGTTTTCACTAGTTTACAGGCATTTGATACCTTATTTTGGTTAGAATCGCATTTAAATAATCGTTTTCACTAATCTAGGCCACTTTTATACCCTATTTCGGTGGGAGTTATGTATTTTATACTCTATTTCGGCAGTCTACGCCCATTCTGAACCATATTTCGATTGGAATCACCCATATGTGCTCGTTTTTATCGTATACGCCCGATTTATACCATATGTCACCCATCTAAACTCGTTTTCACCACTCTACGCCCGTCTGGTACCATAATTCAGTCGAATCACCCATCTACACTCGTTTTCATCATGGTATGCTCATTCTACACCATAGTACGATTAGAATAACTCTTTTATACTCGTTTTCACCAGTCTATGACCATTTTCTGTCGTGTTTCGGTAAGAATTACCCATCTACACTTGTTTTCATCATTGTACGTTCATTCTGCTCCCTGAATCACCGATCTATGCTCATTTTCATCGTTGTACGCTCTTTCTAAACCATATTTGGGTTAGAATTAGGCGTCTATACTCGGTTTCATCATTGTATGCTCATTCTATACCATATTTCGGTTGGAATCACCCATCTGATATATATGTTTTTATCGTCGTACGCTCATTCTACATCTTGAGTCACCCATTTGTACTCGTTTTCATCACTGTATGCTCTTTCTAAACCATATTTCGGTTCGAAACCCCCATATGTACTCGTTTCGTCATTGTACGCTTATTATAGACCATATTTCGGTTAGAATCGCCCGTCTACTTTTCGTTATTGTTCGCTCATTCGATACCATATTTTGGTTAAAGTTACGCATCTATACTCGGTTGTATCATTGTGTGGTCATTCTGCACCATATTTCGGTTAGAATCACATCTGTATACCCGTTTCCACTGATCTCGGCCACTTCTACACCTTAATTCGGTTAGAATCGCTAATTTAAACTCGTTTTCACTATCCGACGAGGATTTGAAATCTTATTTCGGTTATGACTTATTTCAATACTCGTTTCCATAAATCCAGGCCACTTTTGTTCCGGTTACAGTTACGCAACTATACTCGGTTACAATCTTCTCCCATTCTAAATATTTAGATTAGAATCACCCATCTATCCTTTTTTTTACTATTTTAAGCCCGTTCTATACCATGTTTCGGTTAGAACCACCCATCTGTACTCGTTTTTGCCATTCAGCGCCTGTTTGACACCATATTTCAATTAGAATCACCCATCCATACTCGATTTCATCATTGTGTGCTCATTCTAAACCATATTTCGGTTGGAACCGCTCATTCACACTCGTTTTCACCATTCTACGAGCATTTGAAGACTTATTTCGGTTAGAATCGCTATTATATACTCGTTTTCACCTGTCTGTGGCCGTTTTATAGCATATTTTGGTTAGACTCGCCCATCTATACTTGTTTTCACCATTCTACGTCCGTTTTATACCATATTTTAGTTAGAATCATCCATCGATACTCGTTTTAACCATTATACTCCCATTCTAAACTATATTTCTGTTAGAATCGTTTACTTATGCACGTTTTCACTAGTTTACAGGCATTTGATACCTTATTTCGGTTAGAATCGCATTTAAATAGTCATTTTCACTAATCTAGGCCACTTTTATACCCTATTTCGGTGGGAGTTATGCATTTTATACTCTATTTCGGCAGTCTACGCCCATTCTGAACCATATTTCGATTGGAATCACCCATATGTGCTTATTTTTACCGTATACGCCCGATTTATACCATATGTCACCCATCTAAACTCGTTTTCACCACTCTACGCCCGTCTGGTACCATAATTTAGTCGAATCACCTATCTACACTCATTTTCATCATGGTATGCTTATTCTATAATATAGTGCAATTAGAATAACTCCTTTATACTCGTTTTCACCAGTCTAAGACCGTTTTCTGTCGTATTTCGGTAAGAATCACCCATCTACACTTGTTTTCATCATTGTACGTTCATTTTGCTCCCTGAATCACCGATCTATGCTCATTTTCATCGTTGTACGCTCTTTCTAAACCATATTTGGGTTAGAATTAGGCGTCTGTACTCAGTTTCATCATTGTATGCTCATTCTACACCATATTTCGGTTGGAATCACCCATCTATACACGTTTTCATCGTCGTACGCTCATTCTACATCTTGAGTCACCCATTTGTACTCGTTTTCATCACTGTATGCTCTTTCTAAACCATATTTCGGTTTTAATCTCCCATATGTACTCGTTTCGTCATTGTACGCTCATTATAGACCATATTTCGGTTAGAATCGCCCGTCTACTTTTCGTTATTGTTCGCTCATTCGATACCATATTTCGGTTAAAGTTACGCATCTATACTCGGTTGCATCATTGTGTGGTCATTCTGTACCATATTTCGGTTAGAATCATATCTGTATACCCGTTTCCACTGATCTCGGCTACTTCTATACCTTATTTCGGTTAGAATCGCTAATTTAAACTCATTTTCACTATCCGACGAGGATTTGAAATCTTATTTCGGTTATGACTTTTTTAATACTCGTTTACATAAATCTAGGCCACTTTTATTCTGGTTACAGTTACGCAACTATACTCGGTTACAATCTTCTCCCATTCTAAACATTTAGATTAGAATCACCCATCTATCCTCTTTTTCACTATTTTAAGCCCGTTCTATACCATGTTTCGGTTAGAACCACCCATCTGTACTCGTTTTTGCCATTCAGCGCCTGTTTGACACCATATTTCAGGTAGAATCACCCATCCATACTCGATTTCATCATTGTGTGCTTATTATAAACCATATTTCGGTTGGAACCGCTCATTTATACTCGTTTTTACCATTCTACGAGCATTTGAAGACTCATTTCGGTGAGAATCACTATTATATAATCGTTTTCACCTGTCTGTGGCCGTTTTATAGCATATTTTGGTTAGACTCGCCCATCTATACTTGTTTTCACCATTCTACGTCCGTTTTATACCATATTTTAGTTAGAATCATCCATCGATACTCGTTTTCACCATTATACGTCCATTCTAAACTATATTTCTGTTAGAATCGTTTACTTGTGCACGTTTTCACTAGTTTACGGGCATTTGATACCTTATTTCGGTTAGAATCGCATTTAAATAGTCGTTTTTACTATTCTAGGCCACTTTTATACCCTATTTCGGTGGGAGTTATGCATTTTATACTCTATTTCGGCAGTCTACGCCCATTCTGATCCATATTTCGATTGGAATCACCCATATGTGCTCGTTTTTACCGTATACGCCCGATTTATACCATATTTTACCCATCTAAACTCGTTTTTACCACTCTACGCCCGTCTGGTACCATAATTCAGTTGAATCACCCATCTACACTCATTTTTATCATGGTATGCCCATTCTACACCATAGTACGATTAGAATAACTCCTTTATACTCGTTTTTACCAGTCTATGACCGTTTTCTGTCTCGTTTCGGTAAGAATCACCCTTCCACACTTGTTTTTATTATTGTACGTTCATTCTGCTCCTTGAATCACCGATCTATGCTCATTTTCATCGCTGCACGCTCTTTCTAAACCATATTTGGGTTAGAATTAGGCGTCTATACACGGTTTCATTATTGTATGCTCATTCTACACCATATTTCGGTTGAAATCACCCATCTATACACGTTTTCATCATCGTACGCTCATTCTACATCTTGAGTCACCTATCTGTACTCGTTTTCATCACTGTATGCTTTTTCTAAACCATATTTCGGTTCGAATCCCCCATTTGTACTCGTTTCGTCATTGTACGCTCATTATAGACCATATTTCGGTTAGAATTGCCAGTCTACTTTTTGTTATTGTTCGCTCATTCGACACTATATTTCGGTTAAAGTTATTCATCTATACTCTGTTGCATCATTATGTGGTCATTCTGCACCATATTTCGGTTTGAATCACATCTGTATACCCGTTTCCACTCATCTCGGCCACTTTCTATACCTTATTTCGGTTAGAATCGTTAATTTAAACTCGTTTTCACTATCCGACGAGGATTTGAAATCTTATTTCGGTTATGACTTATTTCAATACTCGTTTCCACAAATCTAAGCCACTTTTATTCCGGTTACAGTTACGCAACTATACTCGGTTATAATCTTCTCCCATTCTAAACATTTAGATAAGAATCAACCATCTATCCTCTTTTTCACTATTTTAAGCCCGTTCTATACCATGTTTCGGTTAGAACCACCCATCTGTACTCGTTTTCGCCATTCAGCGCCTGTTTGACACCATATTTCAGTTAGAATTACCCATCTATACTCGATTTCATCATTGTGTGCTCATTCTAAACCATATTTCGGTTGGAACCGCTCATTCACACTCGTTTTCACCATTCTACGAGCATTTGAAGACTCATTTCGGTTAGAATCGCTATTATATACTCGTTTTCACCTGTCTGTGGCCGTTTTATAGCATATTTTGGTTAGACTCACCCATCTATACTTATTTTTACCATTCTATGTCCGTTTTATACCATATTTTAGTTAGAATCATCCATCGATACTCGTTTTCACCATTATACTCCCATTCTAAACTATATTTCTGTTAGAATCGTTTACTTGTGCACGTTTTCACTAGTTTACAAGCATTTGATACCTTATTTCGGTTAGAATCGCATTTAAATAGTCATTTTCACTAATCTAGGCCACTTTTATACCCTATTTCGATGGGAGTTATGCATTTTATACTCTATTTTGGCAGTCTACGCCCATTCTGAACTATATTTCGATTGGAATCACCCATATATGCTCGTTTTTACCGTATACGCCCAATTTATACCATATGTCATCCATCTAAACTAGTTTTCACCACTCTACGCCCGTCTGGTACCATAATTCAGTCGAATCACCCATCTACACTCGTTTTCATCATGGTATGCTCATTCTACACCATAGTGCGATTAGAATAACTCCTTTATACTCGTTTTTACCAGTCTATGACCGTTTTCTGTCGTGTTTCGGTAAGAATCACCCATCTACACTTATTTTCATCATTGTACGTTCATTCTGCTTCTTGAATCACTGATCTAAGCTCATTTTCATCGTTGTACGCTCTTTCTAAACCATATTTGGGTTAGAATTAGGCGTCTGTACTCGGTTTCATCATTGTATGCTCATTCTACACTATATTTCGGTTGGAATCACCCATCTATACACGTTTTCATCATCGTACGCTCATTCTACATCTTGAGTCACCCATCTATACTCGTTTTCATCACTGTATGCTCTTTTTAAACCATATTTCGTTTCGAATTCCCCATATGTACTTGTTTCGCCATTGTACGCTCATTATAAACCATATTTCGGTTAGAATCGCCCGTCTACTTTTTGTTATTGTTCGCTCATTCGACACCATATTTCGGTTAAAGTTACGCATCTATACTCGGTTGATCTACACTTGTTTTCATCATTGTACTTTTATTCTGCTCCTTGAATCACCGATCTATGCTCATTTTCATCGTTGTACGCTCTTTCTAAACCATATTTGGGTTAGAATTAGGCATCCGTACTCGGTTTCATCATTTATGCTCATTCTACACCATATTTCGGTTGGAATCACCCATCTATACACGTTTTCATCATCGTACGCTCATTCTACATCTTGAGTCACCCATCTATACTCGTTTTCATCACTGTATGCTCTTTCTAAACCATATTTCGGTTTGAATCTCCCATATGTACTCGTTTCGTCTTTGTACGCTCATTATAAACCATATTTCGGTTAGAATCGCCCGTCTACTTTTCGTTATTGTTCGCTCATTCGAAACCATATTTTGGTTAAAGTTACGCATCTATACTCGGTTGCATCATTGTGTGGACATTCTGCACCATATTTCGGTTAGAATCAAATCTGTATACCCGTTTCCACTGATCTCGGCCACTTTTATACCTTATTTCGGTTAGAATCGCTAATTTAAACTCGTTTTCACTATCCGACGAGGATTTGAAATCTTATTTCGGTTATGACTTATTTCAATACTCGTTTCCACAAATATAGGCCACTTTTATTCTGGTTACAGTTATGCAACTATACTCGGTTACAATCTTCTCCCATTCTAAATATTTAGATTAGAATCACCCATCTATCCTCTTTTTCACTATTTTAAGCTCGTTCTATACCATGTTTCGGTTAGAACCACCCATCTGTACTCGTTTTCGCTATTCCGCGCCTGTTTGATACCATATTTCAGTTAGAATCACCCATCCATACTCGATTTCATCATTGTGTGCTAATTCTAAACCATATTTCGGTTGGAACCGCTCATTCATACTCGTTTTCACCATTCTACGAGCATTTGAAGACTCATTTCGGTTGGAATCGCTATTATATACTCGTTTTCACCTGCCCATGCCCGTTTTATAGCATATTTTGGTTAGACTCGCCCATCTATACTTGTTTTCACCATTCTACGTCCGTTTTATACCATATTTTAGTTAGAATCATCCATCGATACTCGTTTTCACCATTATACGCCCATTCTAAACTATATTTCTGTTAGAATCGTTTACTTATGCACGTTTTCACTAGTTTACGGGCATTCGATTCCTTTTTTCGGTTAGAATCGTATTTAAATAGTCATTTTCACTAATCTAGGCCACTTTTATACCCTATTTCGGCGGGAGTTATGCATTTTATACTCTGTTTTGGTAGTCTACGCCCATTCTGAACCATATTTCGATTGGAATAACCCATATGTACTCATTTTTACCGTATACGCCCGATTTATACCATATTTTATCCATCTAAACTCGTTTTTACCACTCTACGCCCGTCTGGTACCATAATTCAGTTGAATCACCCATCTACACTCGTTTTCATCATGGTATGCTCATTCTACACCATAGTGCGATTAGAATAACTTTTTTATACTCGTTTTTACCAGTCTATGACCGTTTTCTGTCATATTTCAGTAAGAATTACCCATTTACACTTGTTTTCATTATTGTACGTTCATTCTGCTCCTTGAATCACTGATCTATGCTCATTTTCATCGTTGTACGCTCTTTCTAAACTATATTTGGGTTAGAATTAGGCGTCTGTACTCGGTTTCATCATTGTATGCTCATTCTACACCATATTTCGGTTGGAATTACCCATCTATACATGTTTTCATTATTGTACGCCCATTCTACATCTTGAGTCACCCATCTATACTCGTTTTCATCACTGTATGCTCTTTCTAAACCATATTTCGGTTCGAATCCCCCATATATACTTGTTTTGTCATTGTACGCTCATTATAAACCATATTTCGGTTAGAATCGTTCGTCTACTTTTCGTTATTGTTCGCTCATTCGACACCATATTTCGGTTAAAGTTATGCATCTATACTCGGTTGATCTACACTTATTTTTATCATTGTACTTTCATTCTGCTCCTTGAATCACCGATCTATGCTCATTTTCATCGTTGTACGCTCTTTCTAAACCATATTTGGGTTAGAATTAGGCGTCTGTACTCGGTTTCATCATTTATGCTCATTCTACACCATATTTCGGTTGGAATCATCCATCTATACACGTTTTCATCATCGTACGCTCATTCTACATCTTGAGTCACCCATCTATACAAGTTTGTACATAAAATAAATACTTGAAAGTCCTAGAAAATTAGTGTTACTAGTTTTTAATTAACTAAAAATTATGGAAAAATCCCAATAGTCCCAAATTAACCTAAAAATAACATTTAAGCTAGAATTTTGGGACACGGAGGTTACAAGTCTACCCACCTAAAAAAAAAAAATTCGTCCTCGAAATTTAAAATCCTCAATTGTTTTATTTTTTTATTACCATCCAAATTAAATTCATCAACCCAAATAATCATGAAGTAAATCCACATTATTATTTCACAAAATTTCTCAAAATTCTATAAATATTATATCCCTAAAAATCTTCAAATATAAAATCAAATTCCATTCTTATCACAATCTCCTCCAAAAATTTAAGTTAATAACGAATACAAGGATTTAATATTCAATCCTCTAATTGAAATCCAATCAATGCATATTTATAAAATTAAAAATTGCATCCCAAAATTTGAATTCAAACACTAATCCATTAATGATCTTACTCCTCTAATTTAAATCCAATCAATGCATATTATAAAATTGAATCTCATCCCAAATTTTGAATTCAACACTAATCCATTTGTGTTCTTATTCCTCGATTTTTTTTCCACAACACTCAACGATGTAATACTTATGAAACCTCCAACACAATATTCAAAATATAAGTTCATAACTTGCAGTCTAATAAATATATTGATAGCCTTCTTAAATTCCTCAAAATTCAATGATAATTTCAATCATTTCATAATATTCATAAAAATCAATAATTTAACAAAATATTCAATTCTGCCATATTAAATTCTCAACTCTTTATTTAAATTAATATTTATCCTCGAAATTTAAGACACCTTATCTTTCTTTGTCAAGTCATAACATCTTCGTTAATCTTTACTACAGTCAAATCCTCAACAATCAAAGTCTAAGAGAATTCTACCTATAATCATACAACATGCAATCTAGAGTAAACATGTATGATTATAGTCTATTTTGTCATGGTATTGCAGTCTCTGTCAGGGTGTACTATTAACTATATTCTAATAAGAAAATCATAAATACAAACTATGGCACTAAGGAATCAATCAAGGCAATAGATACTATATCATCAAGGAAGGACAATAAAAATTCTAAAGGAAGCAATATTCATGAGGAATAAGGATAACAAGATAAATATATTGGAAGTGTTCCTAGTTGTGATTGAGTATCCGCTCTCATCCTAGTATGCTATATCCTAGATCCTATCGCAGGCACGCAGTAGTACAACTAAGATGTCACACTACCACGACATCGCTCTAATTGCGAAGTCTGACTTGCATGGTCCGCCACTAAAAACGTGTCACGACCCGCACCCGGTATATGGGCACGAGAGCGTGGGTACATCCAGCCTACGCCGCAGCATCGGTGGTAGAACGCTGTCTATGTCAATAATTTATCTAATCAATCTCACATGAATATCCAACTCCATAAGGATACACAGATATCACCATATAATACAGAATATACTCAATCACATAAACTAGAGCACGATAATATATCGAAGAATGAATAAATCAAAATACAACTCAAGTCTAAGATAGAAATAATCTAACTCAACAATAATATCTAAGTCTCAATAAAGTATGCCGGAGACAAATCCGGTACCAAAAACTGCTAAAAGAACTAACTAAATAATTAGTGATCCCGACTAGACCTCTCGGGAATCACATCTGTGCTACCAAGTCCAAGTTTGCAGCTACTCTTCCTGTGGTCCATAATATGTCGGACACCAGTCCTCTAAGGCGCAGTCTGGAAAAATATTTCCAGTCAGGATGGAGCAAAGTACATCTCTAACAGCAGTTCTACATCAATGATATAAACTATATAGCAGTAAATAGATGGAAATATACAAGATGCATATATATGTACAAGAGATACACAATAAAGGAAATACTGTAAATAAATGCGGGAATGAAAAATATGTCAATGAAGAAGAATACTATGCCTAAGTGTGTGAGTACTAGCTTTAACATGTGATCGGCTTGGGAACTTGTTCGATGACTACATGGCCTGGCTAATCATACGTGAGGTGTATGATTAACACTGTTCAATGTCTACACTTGTACGATAGGTATTTTGATCACATCTCTCACTAGCAATTTTCTCGCCCCCAACTAGTACTGTGGATCCAATCATGACACGTCATGATACACGATCAATGTCCAATATATCATGTACAATGTCTAATATCAATGTCTAATGTCAATGTCGTGTACAATATCAATACGATAACCAATGTAACATCTCATGACTAAAGATCTAATCTATATACTAGTCCGTGTAGCACAGTGTCAAGAGTCAGATATAACATTTCTAAATATTAGAATTATAGAAATTATCAAATAACGAAAATTATCAGAGAATGTACTCGCCTGGGGTCCTGCTGCTGGTATGAATCAGAGTCCAAGTCACAGTCCAAATAGCCTATGTATTACAATTTACCATGTCGAAAGATAATTTATTTTAATTTATTTAATTCTAGAATAATTACTCTAAAATCCTATTTTAATTTTATTATTCTGATTTTTAGGTTAATTCCTAAATTTTGTCCAAAGGAACTGAATTTTATCAACTCGAGACTCTTGACACGCAAATCGAGACGATCTGTTGACCGAAAAGTCAACCGACACAAACTCGACTTTCATATATGATTCCCTGTAAATTTCATCATCAAAAATATACTGGAATTTATGGCTCGTCCGAATTCAAATTCGTTTGGGAATTATGGCACATACAAATTTTGTATTGTGCACCGATGGTTAAATTCTAACCTAGAAGTTCTACAGAATTAACAGTATATAAATACTTTGAATTAAATTCTGGGAAAAACATATGTCAATGATCTCGACATTAGCTTTCCGAAACTTTAAACGGTTCATGATTCTGATCCCTGGTTCTCCCGAAATCGCAAAAATATCGAAACACATCTATTTTCGGATATACTGTGCTTTACGAATTTTTCAGAATTTAATACTCATAATTTCATAAAACAATTTATATAATCAGAAAGCTAGCCTCAATATCGTTCTAACGCAAAAAACTAGGTATCGTTTGGAGTTCGGAGCTATGCGCAATGGCTTCTGGAAGATGAAGGAACCCTAGATGGCAATTCTCCAAAATCTCTCTCTAAAATAATGGGACAATTAGGGTTATAACAATATATATATATATATATATATATATATATATATATATATATATATATATATATATATGGATGTACCTGCGGCTGAATGGATATTTATAGGCTGACACGTGTCAGAATCTGATTGGATGGTTTTTGTTATATTATTTATTTTTGATTTGCCTTTATCAAAACATTATTTAAGTCATTTTAAATCTAAATAACTCAAAATAAATATTAAAAATAATCATAAAAATTTATAAAAATTATAGAAAATATATTTTGAATTTAAAAACTCTAGAAAAATATTTGGGATAATTTTATATTCATAGGTTTTCTACTATAATTAGGAGAAGCTCTAAACATTACTTTTACCCATTTAACTAAAAATAAATACTAAAATTATTTCAAAAATTCTGAAATAATTCTAGAAAATATATAATAATATTATAAACCCTAAAAAATAACATGGGTCAATTCTATATTCCTGGGATTGCACAATAAATTCTACAAGTCCTAAAATTAGTTATTAGTCTAAATAACTCCCAATAAATACTAAAAATACTCAAAAAAATCCCAGAAAATTCTAGAAAATATATTTTATTATTTAGAACCAAAAATAAAAGTTTGGGATATTTTTATTTAATTTTGAACATAAAATAAATTCTTGAAAGTTCTAGAAAATTAGTGTTACTAGTTTTTAATTAACTAAAAATTATGAAAAAAATCCTAATAGTCCCAAATTAACCTAAAAATAACATTTAAGCTAGAATTTTGGGACACGGAGGTTACACGCAGACCACAAAATTCTGAAATATGTCTACACTCAGAAGGAGCTCAACATGATATAGAGGCGTTGGCTAGAGCTGATAAGCGACTATGATATCAAGTTACAGTACCACCCTGGCAAGGCGAATGTTGTAGTAGATGCCTTAAGCAGGAAGCCCATGGCATACTTCTTGACGACTCAGCGCCAGTTGTTAGAGGATCTTCATGAACTCGGGATAGAGGTTGTATTACCAGGCATGGATAGACAGTTGGTCAGTCTAGAGGTTCAGTCTACATTGGTTGAGAGGATCAAGACATCCTTGCCTACCGATACAAGATTCGGCTACAAGAGAGGACAGAGACCGGCATACAAACGGGACTCCAGATTAACGAGGACGGAACGTTAAGGTGTGGAGATCGCCTATATGTTTCGAGTGGTGAGCTATGCCAGGAGTTGATGACCGAGGCCCATAGTTCAATTTATTCTATTCATCCCGGGGGTACGAAGATATACCGAGATTTGAGACAACACTATTGGTGGCATAGGATGAAGAGGGAGATTGGGAGATTCATGACAAGATATTTGGTCTGTCAGCAAGTCAAGGCCGAACGTCAGAGGACTGCAGGACTATTGCAGTCGCTTCCCATTCCTGAGTGGAAGTGGGAGCACATTACCATGGAATTCATCACAGGATTTTCGATGAGCCCTAGCGGAAAGGATGCAGTCTGGGTTGTCGTGGACTGACTCACCAAGTCGGTGTATTTCTTGCCCTCCAGAGTTGGGCAGTCCACGGAGATATTAACTGACATATACATGAGGTAGATTGTCACATCCCGTACCCGGTGTAGGGATGCAAGTCAGGAACAACGCCTAGCCTACGTCGCAGAATCGGTGGTAGAACGCTGTTTGGGTAATCTATTTATCAATATAATAAGCCACCAACAATATCAATATACTCAATCATAGATCTAAGATGGAGAATAATACGAATATGATAA
The DNA here is from genome assembly GCA_036927795.1 of Iris macrosiphon. Lineage (NCBI taxonomy): Eukaryota > Viridiplantae > Streptophyta > Magnoliopsida > Asparagales > Iridaceae > Iris > Iris macrosiphon. Next base: position 120,075,293 of record JAYESA010000007.1, read on the forward strand.
AAGAATAGAATAGTCACAATACAACTCATGAGTCAAAATAATAACATCAATGAGTCTGAGAAAATACTAAACAGTAAGCTGGAGACAAATCTAGTACAAAAGAATAACTAAGAAGCTACAAGTCCTGAGTCATCTATCTCAGTCAGGATGAGTCTATCCTGATCCAGGGTCTCTGACTCTAAGCCCACAATATCCTGAGGCCCATAATGAGTAGGGTACCACTCCTCAATGTCATCTGAAAAAATATATCTAGTCAGGAAAGGAGCAGAGTACATCTCCAACAGTAGTTCTAATCAATGATATAAACTATGTAACAGTAAATAGATGTGAATATACAAGAATATAATATATAGATACAAGAGATATACAATAAAGAAAGTACTGGAATAAATACAAGAATGAACAATATGACAATGAACAAGAATACTAATGAATAAGTGAGTGAGTACTAGCTTTAACATGTGATCGGCTTGGTAACTTGCACAAGGATAAGGGCCTGGCTAATCATACGTACGGTGTATGATCAACACACACAAGGAACAAGATATGCATAAGGAGGGTATGATCACATATCTATACTAAAATACTCCTTACCCCCGACTGGTATAATGGATCCAACCATGGTACTTTATGGCACGGGATTCTCTAGGAAGGTAGCAAGTCTCCCCGAGAATCAGTGTCTGTACATGTATAAGAAGAACAAGGAACAAGGCTTGCACAAGTTACACCATATATACCAAGGAATAACATCTCATGACAAAATCCAGATATACCAATCCGTGTAACCATCGTATCAAAAAATCAAGGATATCTACACTAGATACAAGGAACGTAGAGGATATCATAAATAAAAAACTATCAGAGAATGTACTCACCTGTAGTCCGATGAATAGTCTCACAGATATCTGGTACGGTGCCTCGAATACCTAAATATGGAATATAACATCAATACAAGGTTTCGGAATGAAAATAAAATTAAACTAGTCAACTTCTAGGTCAAAAAGTTATTTCTAAGTCAAAATAGTCAAACTAGGTCAACTCTAAGTCAAACCAGTCAAACTTGGTCAAACTACCTATTTCTAGGTTGCACGAGTCTATCTCAAGGATATTGGGTCCATACACTAAGAATCTAGGCCACACTAACTAAACTTAGGATACTAAGATACCGTATCGCAAGATACGCAAACAAGAGATATGGAAATAGCATATAAGCATATTCAAATAATATTAAATACACTAATCCTAATTACAAATGCTAAGTGGATACCTTGGCTTTGAATCAACTCGGTATTGCACCACTAAACACTCATCTTGATACCCAACTCAAATACCTCGAGTATCATCAATACCTTGACATTTACCTTGGTATCTCAAGGTAAATGTGACTCTAGTATATATTAGCTACCCAACTCTACATCATATGCTAATACGTATTTATCTAATACAATATCATCTACTATACTAATCACTAACTACTAATACTTATATGCATGCACATATATCTACATATATAGATAACTAGAGATACATAAGTAGGTATGTAAAGATAACTAACTAATACTAATAACTAGATAGCTAATTAACTAGTTAACTAACCATAATAAACTAGCTAACTACTAACTAAAAAAACAGAACTAACCCACCTAGCTAGCTGATTCCCCGCTGCTACTGCTCCTCTTGGAGACTGCTGCTGCTCGGCTCTGCACTGGTGCTACTGTTGCTCGGGCTATGCTGGTGTAGCTGCTGCTGCTACTAGGTCTGCATAGCTGTTGCTGCTGCTCGGCTATGCTGGTGTAGCTGCTGCTGCTACTAGCTCTGCATAGCTGTTGCTGCTGCTCGGCTATGCTGGTGTAGCTGCTGTTGCTACTAGCTCTGCATAGCTGTTGCTGCTGCTCGGCTATGCTGGTGTAGCTGCTGCTGCTACTAGCTCTTCACTAGTGCTACTGCAGCTGCCATGTTGCTGCTGCTGGAAGTCCCCGACCTTCCTGCTGAAACGCTACCCGACACACATACAAACACACAACATGCCACACACACACACACACACTCTCACTAGTATCATATATATAGCACTCCTCTCATCTATACATATAAGTATATATATACAACCATACGTGCATATGTAGATATATTACTCATACATATTTACATATAAATATATATATATATATATATATATATATATATATATATATATATATATATATATATATATATATATATATATATATATATATATATATATATAACATACACTCTTATACTATACATATAGATACATTTATATACATAGGTAGGTATATCACTCCCTCTCACATATACATATAGATATAGTAGCATCATACACATAATTACATATATACAACACCCATGTATACATATAACATAACTATTCAAATAGCTATATATATATAGATGTATATCTACACATATATATAAACACATGTGCATATAGATACTTAATACACTAGTATATCCACATCTACATACATATATCCATACATATATAAATAGCTATCTATATACATATACATAATAATATATACATATACATATGAATACATATGTTACAATTAGCTAAGAACAATGGAAATTGGATCTAGAAATGCAACACAACAAACACGTGGAGTGTATCGCACCTGTATCATACTAGATCTATGATACGCTTGTGATACGAGTTCATCACAGAACCAAACTTACCCCGAAGGACACGAGCAAGTCTAAATTACTATTTATGAATAATACGGAGAGTAAAATTTATATCTACGTGTCCGTGTCAAAATATGACATGCATAAAGCCCCTTGTCGGAAGAAAAATCCCCAAATCAACACGTATCACCAAATTATTGGGATACAACTTACACATATCCAATTATGGATATGATACTAGCCACAACAAACTAACTAACACATGTCAATTTGGTCTATATGATCAATTGACAAACACAACAAGTGTCAATATCAGAATTCTTCCAAAATTGACACAAAAAGTACCATAACTTTCTCTATAGGCCTCATATGAACCTAATTCTAATTTGTATGGGTAGCCTATGCATATAGGGTAGTCTCTCATAGTAAATCTCAGATTTAGAACCTAATTAAAGAGAAAAAACTAAATTGTACCTATTGGGAGATGGATTCTCAATACAACTTCCAAATTTGATAAAATTGGCCTCCAACTAGTAGATCCTTACTCCTTTTTGTAGATCCTTGCTTCCTTCTTCTAGATTCTTACTCTACTAGCCTCCAATGGTGATTTGGGAAGGAATTGGAAAGATATTTAGTAGGAAAATAATGTGTGAATGAAGAAATTTGGTTGAGGGAAATTCTAGATCTAGATTTAAAATGAAAAGAGGAGAGAGAAACTTCCCCCCCTCTTTTATATGGCCGGCCCCCTTAGCCCCCCTCCCTAAGTCACTATGTAATATCTAATATACCCCTTGGTGAAAGGGAGGGAAGGTTCTAGTCTAATGGTTTAATTAAATTAATCCTCCTCCTAATAAATTGGCTTCTAATTGGGCTCAATTCTAACTAATAACAAATGTTGATCCATGGATCTAGTCTAAACTACTTAGGTCCACTAACACAAGTCTAAAATAATAAACTAACATCTAACAATAAATAAATAATCATAATAAATAATTATACAACATGCATAATATTTATTTAATTATAAAATTACCAAAATATCCTTTCCTAAAAAATATGGTAGTGACAAGTCTACCCCCTTAAAATAATTTTGTCCTCGAAATTCAAAGACGAAAAACTACCCCCAGAAAATAACAGAACAGAAAAAAAGTACAGAACATAACTAGGAAAGAACAGAACAAAATAAAAAAAGAACATACCTCAAGGCACAAACAAATATGGGTAACGCTCTCGCATTTCATCCTCTCTCTCCCAGGTAGACTCCCCCGGAAAGTGATGTCTCCATGCGACGCATACCAAGGGAATAGTCTGGTTCCTCAATACATTCTCTCTCCGATCCAGAATCTCAACTGGCTGTTCTGGATAGCTAAGAGTAGGACCCACCTCTATCTCTGAGTGATCTAACACGTGACTAGGATCCGTCATGTACCGTCTCAACTGAGACACATAAAATATGTTGTGCACTCCCTCCAATGCAGGTGGCAAGTCTAGTCTGTAAGCAACTGCACTGACCCTCTATAGAATAGTGAAAGGTCCGATGAATCACGGACTAAGCTTTCCGTCTCCACCGAAGCGAATCATGCCTCGTGTCGGAGAAATCCTCAGAAACACCAAACTACCAACCTAGAACAAAATGCAACCATAAGAATTTAATCTATAACAAAAAAACAATATCAAGCACAAAAAAAATCTAAAACTATACCTCAAACTCCAAAGGTTTTCGGTGGCTATCGGCCCAATGCCGCTGTCTGTCCTACGCCACTCAAAATCTGTCTCTGCTTAGCTTAACCTTCTCCGCTGCATCCACAACCATCTATAGCCCTAGCAAAACTCTCTCTCCAATATTGTCCCATGATAAAGGAGTACGTTATCTCTGACCGTACAGAGCCTCAAATGGTGACATCTCTATACTAGCATGGTAGCTGTTGTTGTAAGCAAACTCTACCAAATAGAGATGGTCCTCCCAAGAACCCCCAAAATCTAGTACACAAGTGTGCAGCATATCCGCAAAAGTCTGAATAGTCCTCTCTAACTGCCCATCTGTCTGGGGATGATATGCAGTACTGAACTTGAGCTGGGTGCCCAAACTCGCCTGTAAACTCCTCCAAAAATGAGAAGTAAAACGACTATCCCGATCCGAGACTATGCTGACGGAAACTCCATATATCCTGACGATCTACCTCACATACATCTCTGCCAGCTTCTCCATAAATAAACCCACCTTGAAAGGCAAAAAGTAGGCCGACTTTGTCAACCTGTCAACGATGACTCAAATCGCGTCTTTCCCTCCTGGAGATCGTGGAAGTCCGAACACAAAATCTATAGTAATGTGCTCCCACTTCCACTCTGGAATGGGTAATGGCTGAAGTAAACCTCCTGGCCTCTGCCCCTTGGCTTTCACCTCCTAGCACACTAAGCATCTGGATACAAACTGTGCCACTTTCCTCTTCATGCCATACCACCACACACTCTCTCACATATCCTGATACATCTTGTTGGCACCTGGATGTATGGAATACTGAAAGCGATGGACTTCCTGCAATACCTCCTCACATAGATCTCTATTAGGCACACATAATCTAGTAGCATGCCTCAAAGATCCATCCTCAACAATGGTGAAATCATCCTCCAATCCTGCTCTCACCTGAGCTCTGATGCTCCTCAGAGATACATCCCCATACTGGGCTGCCTTAATCCTATCTATCAACTCTGAGTGTATCTGCAACCCCCACATCTGTATAGCAAAACCAGGAACTATCACCTCAATGCCCAAGCTCTCCAAGTCCTCCAACAAATATTGATCTTGTGTCAAGAATATAGCTACCGGATACCTGCTCAAAGCATCGACAACTACATTGGCTTTCCCAGGATGATATTGTAAAGATATATCAAAATCCTTCATCAGTTTCAACCACCGATACTGCCTCATGTTCAACTCCTTCCGTGTGAAAACGTACTTCAAGCTCTTATGGTCTGTAAAAATCTTCACACGCTCTTCGTACAAATAATATTTCCACAACTTCAGGGCAAATATGACTGCTGCCAACTCGAAATCATAGGTAGTATAGTTCTTCTCATGAGGACGCAATTGCCTGGATGCATAGCAATCACTTTTCTATTCTGCTAAAGAATACAACCCAAATATTTTCCTGATGCATCACTATAAATAGTGAAACCTCCAGACCCTGATGGCAACGTCAAAATAAGAGCAGACATCAACCTCTTCTTCAATTCTTCAAAAGCAACCTAGTACAAAGTCTATAGAGAATTCAACATCTCGATCTGGCGGCAATCCTAGCAATTCCTTAGGAAACACGTCTAAGAACTCTGCTATGAACGGATGCGACAACTCCTTGTCTTCCACCATAGCTCCACAGATAATTCCTTCTCCCTGCTCTGCATCTCCTCTAGCAAACTCAAACTCTGGCTCTCCTGGTGGACCAAACAAAACTCTACCTCCTCTACAATCTATACTAGCACGGTGCCTACTCAACCAATCCATCCCGAGTACAATGTCATAGCTCGAAAGTAGCATTACAAGTAGACACACACTCAACTCCCGGCCTTCCAGTATAACTCTCTGATCCTTGCACATTAACCAAGATAATGCCTCCCCCGGTCATGATCTTGCAAGTCCTAAGCAAAGACTCAGCTACCAAACCATGCTTCAGAGTAAAAGAAACAGATACAAAACTATGGAAAGCACCACTATCAAACAAAGCTAAAGCTGAAATAGAATCAAGAACAGAACCTACGATGACATCTCCAGTGGGCTCGTCCTCCTCGACGATCATAGCAAACGCTTGTCCCTGACATGCACCTCCCTGATGTTGGTGCTGGACATAATGCTGCTGCTGGGTCGGAAGCGGTAGTCCCCTCGGCTGTACTGCAGATAGTCTCGCCTGTGTCCTCCGAGCTGGATCTGCTCCCTAAATTGCACAACGAGGGTTGGAAGGACACTCTCTCAGCTGATGCCCTTTAGTACCATAATACAAACAAACTCCCAGTCTCTTCCTACAAACTTCTCAGATATTGTCGGGCTTCTTGTAGTAGTGGCAAGGAGCTTGCTGTAACTATCTCTGCTGCTGTGGTGCCTGGTGAAACGGTGCCCTAGCTGGAGTCTAGTGCTGTTGCGGCTGCTGAAAAGGCATGGACTAGAAATAAGGATGCTTGGCAGATACTATACTGCTATTGGCCCCCAGAAAAGAATCACGATCTCTCTTGGGCTTCAAATCCAACTCCCGCTCAACCTTGCGTGCCTCCGCAAGTATCTTCGAGTAGGTCTCATAAAAAGACGGAATGAGGATCTTCACTTCCCAGTTTAGACCATCACAAAAATGAATAGCTCGAACCTCCGGCTCTCTCACCAAATACTCCGTAAATCGGCTCAGCCTGCTGAACTCTGCAGCGTATTCCTCCACAGACATGCTCCCATGAATAAGGCTCTCAAACTGCATCCCCAAGTCTAACAAGTTTGCCCGAGCGAAGAACTTCTTCTTGAAGTGGTCCTTGAATATCTCCCAAGACTGTCCTGCATCAGCAAAAATTGGCTCATTCCTGAAACAAGTGCGGGCGACGTCAAATAGCTGAAGTCCTACCGCCTCAATATTCAGATCCTCAGAAAGGTGAGATACCCTCATGAGACGCTCAATGTCCTAGAGCCAATCATCAGCATAGACGATGCCCTCCGTCCCCTTGAAGACCCTAGGCTCCAGCTTCTTGAAGTCCTGAATATTGTCTGGCCGAAGTTGAGCAACCTGAGGAGCAACCTGCTGCTGGATCGGAACTTCTCTCTCTAACTACGGCACAAGCAAGCTGATGAGCACTCTCGATGCCCTATCGCAAGACGTCGGTTTATCTCTGGTGTGCCTCCGACTGAGCCCTTTGTGCCTCCAATATCTCGTGAAACAGTATGAACATCTGCGTCGCATCTGTCGGCACGGAAGGTGGAGGTGGAAGTCCCTCAGATACAGCCGGCACAGTCCTCTGAGTAGGAGGTAGACCTCCGAAAGTAGCTGACACGCTAATCACTAGAGAAGTGACTGGTGCAGTCTCTCGGGATGTTGCAGACCTCTCAGAAGCTGCTCTCCCCTGCTGTGATCTAATCTTAGGTGGCATCCTGAGACAAAGTGAAAGAAAGAATCTATATAGCACATGATGTAAGACACTCAAAGAAAGGACAGTTAAAGATCAAATATCAATATCAAGGAAGAATAGTTAAATTGAATCAAAAAAAAAATTCCTTGATATGATTGAGTATTCTCAGCCTATAGCCTATATCCTATATCCTATATCCTATATCCTATATTTTGAAACAGGCTCATAATAGCACCCAATTCAGAGCACCACTACGAATCACACTAATTATGACCTCGAAGAGACCTGCATGGGCCACCACTAAAAATATGTCATGACCCGTACCCGGTATTGGGATGCAAGTCAGGAACAACGCCCAGCCTACGCCGCAGAATCAGCGGTAGAACGCTGTTTGGGTAATCTATCTATCGATATAATAAGCCACCAACAATATAAATATACTCAATCACAGATCTAATATGGAGAATAGTACAAATATGATAAAAGAATAGAATAGTCACAATATAACTCATGAGTCAAAATAATAACATCAATGAGTTTGAGAAAATACTAAATAGTAAGTTGGAGACAAATCCAGTACAAGAGAATAACTAAGAAGCTACAAGTCCCGGGTCATCTATCTCAGTCGGGATGAATCCCTCCTGAGCCAGGGTCTCTGACTCTAAGCCCACCATATCATGAGGCCCGTAATGAGTAGGGTATCACTCCTCGGTATCATCTGGGAAACTATATCCAATCAAGAAAGGAACAGAGCACATCTCTAACAGCAGTTTTAAATAATAATATAAACTATGTAACAGTAAATAGATATAAATATACAAGAATTCAACATATAGATACAAGAGATATACAATAAAATAAATACTGGAATAAATACAAGAATTAACAATATGGCAATGAACAAGAATACTAATGACTAAGTGACTGAGTACTAGCTTTAACATGTGATCGGCTTGGGAACTTGCACAAGGATAAGGGCCTAGCTAATCATACGTGCGGTGTATGATCAAAACTCACAAGGAACAAGACATGCACAAGGAGGGTATGATCACATATCTACAAAAATACTCTCCACCCCCGACTGGTATAGTGAATCCAACCATGGTACGTTATGGCACGAGGTTCTCTAGGAAGGTAGCAAGTCTCCACGAGAATCAGTATCTGTACATGTACAAGAAGAACAAGAAACAAGACTTGCACAAGATACACCATATATACCAAGGAATAACATCTCATGACGAGATTCGGATATACCAATCTATGTAACCATCGTGTCAAGAAATCAAGGATATCTACACTAGATACAAGAAACATAGAGGATATAATAAATGAGAAACTATCAGAGAATGTACTCGCCTGTAGTCCGATAAATAGTATCACAGATGTCTGGTACGGTGCCTCGAAGACCTAGATATGGAATATAATATTAATACAAGGTTTCGGAATGAAAATAAAATTAAACTAGTCAACTTCTAGGTCAAAGAGTTATTTTTAAGTCAAAACAATCAAACTAGGTCAACTCTAAGTCAAACTTGGTCAAATTACCTATTTCTAGGTTGCATGAGTCTATCTCAAGGATATTGGGCTCATACACTAAGAATCTAGGCCACACTAACTAAACTTAGGATACTAAGATACCGTATCGTAAGATACGCAAACAAGAGATATGGAAATAGCATATAAGCATATTCAGTCAATATTAAATACACTAATCCTAATTACAAATGCTAAGTGGATACCTTGGCTTTGAACCAACTCGGTATCGCACCACTAAACACTCATCTTGATACCCAACTCAAATACCTTGAGTATCCTCAATACCTTGACATTTACCTTGGTATCTCAAGGTAAATGTGACTCTAGTATATATTAGCTACCCAACTCTATATCATATGCTAATACGTATTTATCTAATACAATATCACCTACTACACTAATCACTAACTACTAATACTTATATGCATGCACACATATCTACATATATAGATAACTAGAGATACATAAGTAGGTATGTAAAGATAACTAACTAATACTAATAACTAGATAGCTAATTAACTAGTTAACTAGCCATAATAAACTAGCTAACTACTAACTAAAACTAACTGAACTAACCCACCTAGCTAGATGATTCCCCGCTGCCATTGCTCCTCTTGGAGACTGATGTTGCTCGGCTCTGCACTGGTGCTATTGCTGCTCGGGCTATGCTGGTGTAGCTGCTGCTGCTACTAGCTCTGCATAGCTTTTGCTGCTGCTCGGCTATGCTAGTGTAGCTGCTGCTGCTACTAGCTCTGCATAGTTGATGCTGCTGCTCGGCTATGCTGGTGTAGCTGCTGCTACTACTAGCTCTGCACTGGTGCTACTGCAGCTGCTGCTGGAAGTCCCCGACCCCCACTTGCTGAAATGCTGCCCAACACACACACAAACACACAATGTGCCACACACACACACTCTCACTAGTATCATATATATATAACCCTCCCTCATCTATATATATATATATATATATATATATATATATATATATATATATATATATATATACAACCATACATGCCTATGTAGATATATTACCATACATATTTATATATATATATATCCAACATACACTCTTATAATATACATATAGATACACCTATACACATAGGTAGGTATATCACTCCCTCTCAGATATACATATAGATATAGTAGCATCATGCACATAATTACATATATACAACATACATGCTTACATATAACATAACTATTCAAATAGCTATATATATAGATGTATATCTATACATATATATAAGCACATGTGCATATAGATACTTAATACACTAGTATATCCACATCTACATACATATATCCATACATATATACATAGATATCTATATACATATACATAATAATATATACATATATATATATGAATACATATGTTATAATTAGCTAAGAACAATAGAAATTGGATCTAGAAATGCAACACAACAAACACGCGGAGTGCATCGCACCCGTATCACACTAGATCTATGATATACTTGCAATACGAGTCCATCACACAACCAAACTTACCCCAAAGGACACAAGCAAGTCTAAATTACTATTTATGAACAATACGAAGAGTAAAATTTACATCTACAAGTTCGTGTCAAAATATGACATGCACAAAGCCCCGTGTCGGAGAGAAAACCCCCAAATCAACACGTATCACCAAATTATTGGGATACAACCTACACATATCCAATTGTGGACACGATACTAGCCACAAACAAATAAACATATGTCAATTTGGTCTATATGACCAATTGACAAATACAACAAGTGTCAATCTCGAAATTCTCCCAAAATTGACACAAAAGTACCATAATTTTCTCCATAGGCCTCCTATGAACCTAATTCCAATTCCTATGGGTAGCCTATGCATATGGTGTGCTCTCTCATGGTTAAATCTCAGATTTAGAACCTAATTAAAGAGGAAAAATTGAATTGTACGTATTGGGAGATGGATTTCCAATGCAACTTCTAAATTTGATAAAATTAGCCTCCAACTTGTAGATCCTTGCTCCTCTTTGTAGATCCTTACTTTCTTCTTCTAGATCCTTGCTCTACTAGCCTCCAATGGTAATTTGGAAAGGAATTGGGAAGAAATTTGGTAGGAAAATGATGTGAGAATGAAGGAATTTGGTTGAGAGAAATTCCAGATCTAGATTTAAAATGAAAAGAGGAGAGAAAAACTTTCCTCCCTCTTTTATATGGCCGGCCCCCTTAGCCCCCCTTCCCAAGTAACTATGTAACGTCCAATATACCCCTTGGGGCCTCTCATGAAGAAATAATTAAGGAGGAAAGGTTCTAGTCTAATGGTTTAATTAAATTAATCATCCTCCTAATGAATGGGCTTCTAATTTGGCTCAATTCTAACTAATAATAAATGTTGGTCCATGGATCTAGTCTAAACTAGTTAGGTCCACTAACACAAGTCCAAAATAATAAACTAATATCTAACAATAGATAAATAATCATAATAAATAATTATACAACATGCATAATATTTAATTAATTATAAAATTACCAAAATATCTTTTTCTAGAAAATATGGTAGTGACACAGATAGTACGACTACATGAAGTGCCTATCAGCATTGTATCGGATCATGATTCCAGATTCATGTCATATTTCTGACAGAGTATACAGGAGAGTCTAGGAACTCATCTCAAGTTCAGTACTGCATATCATCCATAAACAGATGGTCAGTCAAAGCGCACAATTCAGATATTAGAGGATATGTTGAGATCTTGTATGATATACTTTAGAGGATCTTGGAAGGACCATCTATACTTGGTAGAATTCTCCTACAATAACAGCTACCAAGCAAGCATCCAGATGACACCGTTTGAGGCACTGTATGGCAGAAAGTACAGGTCTTCGATGTATTGGAGTGACATAGGAGAACGCCAGATACTTGGTCCAGAGTTGGTGACTCGGACAGTAGAGAAAGTGAAGCAGATTCAGGACCATCTTTGCGCAGTACAAGACAGGCAGAAGCATTAGGAGATGCGCACCACAGACCTTTGGAATTAAAGAAAGGTGATCATATATTTTTGAAGATATCGCCTACTCGTGGTACCATCAGATTTGGGGGCAGAAGAAAGCTGAGTCTGAGGTACATCAGACCTTTTAACATCTTGGAGCGAGTTGGCAAAGTGGCTTATCGTCTTGCATTACCTCCGTCATTAGAAGGCATGTATGACATATTTTACGTATCATAGGTGAGAAGATACGTGGAAGACCCTAGCCACGTGCTTGATCATTCAGAGATTTCAGTCGGGCCCAGTTTATCATATGTGGAGCAGCCAGTAGAGATACTCAATCGTAGTGAGAAGATTTTGAGGGAAAAGACTATTCGACTGGTCAGGGTTGCATGGAAGCATCATTCGTCGGGCGAGTCTTCCTGGGAGCGCAAGGATTCTATTCGATAACGTTTCTCTCATTTATTTGAGTACTAAGGTACAAATTTACGTACTATATTTTAATTACCTGTTAACTTTTTAATTCTCGCAACTCTTATTCATGCTTTACTTTTAATTTTGGGGACAAAATTCTTCTAAGTTGGGAAGGATGTAAACTCCCTTAATAATTTTTTTTAGGTAGACTCGGTATGGTAAGAGTTTTGGTTTAGCTTCAGGTTGTTTAAGGATTAGAAATTAGGGTTATGTGGACTGGTTCTTAATTTAAACTCTTGATGCATCTACCGTTGCTACAATATTTGGAGCACAACAATAGCCTTTACTTTTTAACAAATTCTGCACTCTTGACCTAACGAGCCAACCTAAGCACATGACATTTCTGTCACTCACAAACATACTACCTTGTGCTCTATTTTAATTGCATAACTTTCTAGTCACAAAAATTAATTCTTTAATCCTATGCCTTGTACCTATGTCGATGCCATCAATTTGGGGACACAAACTTAACCTGTTTTGCCTAACCAATTAAAGGGTCCAAGACTAATACCAAGCCTACAACGTCCATAACATTTGTGTCACTCCCAATTGAGACCCCATGTACTCCCATTTTATTTAAGAACACCTATGACACAACTTTTATTTAATTTGGTGAAACCGACTGAACTTAACCCCAACTTAACCCTCACATCCAATTATGAGGCTCATACAAAACACCCAACACCCACTCCATCCAATAAAATACCAAACACCATTTTCCCACATCAAATCCTCATTCTTTTTCTTTTATTTGTAAACCCCAAACATTTAAGGACCCGAATAAAAAAGGGTTGCTAGGTGTCAAACTCCTATTGGGGGAAAGCAAATGAAGATCCCCATTCTTGGTTATGTGACTGGTCACTCACCTCCCTCTCTCTTTTGTATTATACTATTCACCATACTTTTGATCTTAGCCTTTGATTTAAACCTCCCCCTATCACAACCCTATATTTTTCCTACATAAAGAAACCTCACTCATCCCTAGGCCGGCCCTAACCCCAAGGAAACCCTTTGTCTCCTCACTCCCCTCCCTTTCCTCTAACAGCCGAACACATCTCTTCCATTCTTCTTCTTCTTCTTCTTCTCCATCTCCTTCCCATTCTTCTTTTTCTTCTTCTTCTTCTTCTTTCTCACTCTCCTTGGAACCCTAACCTCTACACACCACCACCACAGTCAATACCACCACAACCGCCATCACTATTCCTACCACCACCGAGCACCACTACCACTACCACAGTCGACACCAATACCACCCGCACCATTCTCAACACCACCACCACAGTCAATACTACCACCACAGCCGCCATCACCATTCCCATCACCACCATCATTGCCACCACCGAGCACCACTACCACCACCACTGTCAACACCATCACCACCACCTCCACTGCCACTATCGAGCACCACTAATACCACTAATGTCGACACCATTACCACCACCACTGCCACCACCGAGCACCACTACTACCGCCACTGTCGACACCATCACCACCACCACTGCCACCATTGAGCACCACTAACACCACCACTGTCAATGTAATACCCCGCACCTAGCTGGTTACTTATGGAACACTTATTACTTTAACTCAGTTGTGAATCAAGTCTCGGTGAAACCTTACCACCAAATCAACACGGACGAAATATAATGAACCCTTCAAACTGATAGAACAGCTTCTATTGAAATGAGTCCAAGAGTTCTCGTTGGTTGTTTTGCTGCTTGGTTTTGTGTTGCTTTATGTTTTGTCTTGCTTTTGATAACTAAATTTTTATGATTCGCTTTTCTCGCTTGCGTATTCTTTTCTTATCGTAAGAGAAAGAGATCGAAGGATGCTAACCAAGTGTTATTGCAATTTCAGGATACATAACCAAGGAGTGACTGTTGAATAAGGCTTCCCCATTCTCTCGTTCGAATCAATCAATGAGTGGCTTAGGCCCTTCGATGAATCCTTTAGTCTGCACGTCTAATAAAATGATCGCTAGTCTACTCAGTTGCATGCTCCTTAGTTCTATGTTAATTTACTACAAGTTATGCTAAAAGAAATGAACTGCATGCAAAAATATATAAAAAGTTACTGCTTTACTTCAGTTAATGTTTGTCGCTTACTCACCTATTGCGGCACAAAATTATGTATCGAACCTTTTATGGTTAGTGATTATGTCCCGTGTAAACGATTGGAAGAGAAGAGTCTAGTAGCCCGCCCTGATGTTTCGGTCCTACGGGATCTAGGGGGTGTGGCTATTACATATTGATATGCTTATTCATGTTTGGTGCATACTAAAAGTTTTTATCTGATAGAGTGTTGCTTGTCATGCATTGGTCTCGGACAACTTGTGCACAAGGTAAATAGTCTCTCGAACGATTATTGGGATACTGGGAATCGCTCGGTCTGGAGGAGATTGTGAGAGCACCCTGATGTTTCGGTCCTACGGGATCTAGGGAGTATTATTTTCCATCAGTGAGGCAACTCATGGGCTATCATATAGTTAGGTCGAACGCTAGGTTTACCTTCTTGCATACCTATTATTTGATACCATGATTGATACATAAGTTAGATTTATATATGCAAGTTATTGCTAACTTGTGTGTCTGCTGCAGGGATAACCATTCGGCCGGGGTAAGAAATTATCATATGCATGGTTCAATTATCGTTTATGTTTGTTTGCATAAATTGTTAAAAAACTAAACAACTAGAAAGATCACCTAATAATGCTAGCTTTACATGTTTACTTAGTGTGGATTACTAGGTGAGTTTGGCCACGGTCGCTTACCAGTACATGTTGTACCATGTTTGTGGGCAAAATCTCCAGGTTCTGGTAGTGAGAGCTTGGCGAGCATTTTGAACCAGTTTTAGCGCATCCATCCAACGGAACCGTGCTCGTGCTGCTTCCTTAGCTTTCCTCTCCAGTGTGCAAGCTCTTCTTCTGCTTGTTGTTTTAATTTTTGGTCCTACTACAAGGACATAATGTATAGGCGTTGTGGCTAGTTTTAGGTTTGTAAAAAGTGAGGTAGCCATGTATGGCATGTTTTGTAACTCAGCCAAGCAAGTACTTTGTAATCCAATCTTTTAGTATTCAATAAAGAAGTATTTTGTGTTCCTACCAAATATGCTCAACTTTGGTTCTCTGTATTTTGTTTTGTGCCTATATATGTATATTTTTTTGTCTAACTTGTGTCTTGTGCAGGTACTATGCCTGGTGCAAGCACAACTTAGGCTTGCACGGCATCGCGCCCAAGCAAGGACGATCGGTTTCGTAGGAACCAAGCAAGGACGATCGGCCCTTACAGGACCGAGACATGACAGGTGGTATCAGAGCCAGGTTTTATGCCCTTGGACTCTTCAAATATCATTTTCAAAAATGATATAAGTTTTCAAGCAGTTTTAAAAGTTTCGAATTTTGAAAATGGTTGCGAATCTATATAAGTAAATCGAATGTGTTAATGTCCCGATCTTGAAAAGTATGAAAACCCAACATCCTATGTAATAAATCCATAATACGTTATGAGACTATTGCAAGCTACTCTATTTTGCAGCTAGATGACTAAAATAGGTAAACAAGGGACATCACACGCAGCGAGTGTGAGCGATGACCAAATCGATAGGATGATTGCTATGTTCGATAATTAGAATGATCGATATGAGGCCCAACAGGAAAGGTTCGAAGCTCAGCAGCAACGGACTGATGCTAGAGCCTTGGTTCAACAATAATAGCTTGACTCACTGACTCAAATAGTGACAACATTGGTGGCCAACATTGGTGCATCAGGAACCGTCGCGATGCCTATGGCAGCCGTACCCGTGCCTCTATAAGCTGGCCTAGCAGAAGTAGATGAACTTCTACAAGCGGTCATAAAGTCTACCTTTAAAGGCGCCGAGTTCCTGAAGTTGAACCCTCCAGAGTTCGAAGGCAGGGCCGTAGCGGATAAAGTGATGGACTGGGTCACCAAGTTGGAGGGCTTATTTGAGTTTGCTGGGATACTTGCGAATAAGAGGGTGGCATGTGCAGCCATGCAGCTGTGGTTATATGTACACGATTGGTGCAGATCGAGAAGCTAGATCTTGCCACAAGACGCAGCAACTGTAAAATTACTTGGGGGATATTTAAAAATGTATTCCTTGTACAATATCTCTCGTCAGCTGTCAAACAGAGAAAAGAAGATGAGTTTATCGAACTTAAGCAAGAGAGCATGTTCGTCGAAGATTATGAGTCAGAATTCTCTAAGCTTGCTAAGTTCGCTAGCTCAATGATTCCTATTGAGAGGGCCCGTACACATCGGTTCATAAGAGAATGACAACCTGAGAAAGGATGTTATGAATAGAGAGTTTATATTGTACATATAGGCTTTTGAGGCAGCGGTGCAGAATGAACAATTTATACTATAAAGTGCTCAAAAAAAGGCATCGGGTCCTCGAAATCCTCCTGTAAAAAGATACCTCGATGGCGAAGAAGATCGATACATATGAGAACTGTAGAAAAGTATGCAGTTATTGCGGCCGTCACGATCACACTAAGGAAGCTTGTCGTTTCCTAAACAGGCTGTGCTTCAAATATGGACAACCAGGACATAAACTCCAAGATTGTCCAACTAGGCGGTCCGCACAACAGAATTGAAATGATAATGCAGAACGTGGGCATAATCAGAATCCCGCCCTAGCTTAAGCCAATAAACAGACTAAACAGACGGGAAGGGCTAGAGTGTGTATCAGCTGAATATTGAGCGCGATATGAGCGGGCATGATGTTCGTGAGTTTGATTCCTTTGACCTCTTGATTGCCTTGATCTTCGACTCCTTGATCTCTTAAGTTTCGAAGATAAAACTTCTTCTCAGTGGAGTATTATGTAATGCCCCGCTCCTAGTGGGTTACTTATGGAACACTTGTTACTTTGACTCGGTAGAGAATCGAGTCTCGAAAAAACCTTACCGCCAAATCAACACGGACAAAATATAATAAACCCT
This sequence comes from Iris macrosiphon, assembly GCA_036927795.1. Classification (NCBI taxonomy): domain Eukaryota; kingdom Viridiplantae; phylum Streptophyta; class Magnoliopsida; order Asparagales; family Iridaceae; genus Iris; species Iris macrosiphon. Next base: position 120,092,976 of record JAYESA010000007.1, read on the forward strand.
TCAAACTGATGGAACGGCTTCTATTAAAATGAGTCCAAGAGTTTTCGTTGGTTATTTTGCTGCTTGGTTTTGTGTTTCTTTGTGTTTTGTTTGGCTTTCTATAACTTGGTTTTCATGATTCACTTTTCTCGCTTGCACATTCTTTTCGAATCGTAAGAGAAAGAGATTGAAGGATGATAACCAAGTATTGTTGTAATTTCAGGATGCATAACCAAGTAGTGACCGTTGCATAAGGTTTCCCATTCTCTCATTCGAATCAATCTGTGAGTGGCTTAGGCCCTTCAATGAATCCTTTAGTCTGCACGTCAAATAAAATGATCGCTAGTCTACTCAGTTGCATGCTCCTTGGTTCTATGTTAATTCACTACAAGTTATGCTAAAAGAAATAAACTACATGCAAAAATGTATAAAAAGTTACTTCTTTACTTCAGTTAATGTTTGTCTTTTACTCACCTGTTGTGCCACAAAATCGTGTATCGAACCTTTTATGGTTAGTGATTATGTCCCGTGTAAAAGATTGAAAGAGAAGAGTCTAGTAGCCCGTTCTGATGTTTCGGTCCTACGGGATCTAGGGGGTGTGGCTATTACATAGTGATATGCTTGTTCATGTTTGGTGCATACTAAAAGTTTTTATCTGATAGAATGTTGATTGTCATGCATTGGTCTCGGACAACTTGTGCACAAGGTAAATAGTCTCTCGAACAATTCTTGGGGCACTGGAAATCGCTCGGTCTGGAGGAGATTGTGAGAGCACCCTGATGTTTCGGTCCCACAGGATCTAGGGGGTATTGTTTTCCATCAGTGAGGCAACTCATGGGCTATTATATAGTTAGGTTGCAAGCTAGATTTACCTTCTTTTATACCTATTATTTGATACCAAGATTGATACATAAGTTAGATTTATATATGCAAGTTGTTGCTAACTTGTGTGTCTGCTGCAGGGATAACCGTTCGGCTGGGGTAAAAAATTATCATATGCATGGTTTAATTATCGTTTATGTTTCTTTGCATAAATTGTTAAAAAGAAACTAGACAACTAGAAAGATCACCTTGTAATGCTAGCTTCACATGTTTACTTAGTGTGGATTACTAGGTAAGTTTGGCCATGATCGCTCACTAGTACATGTTGTACCACGTTTGTGGGAAAAATCTCCAGGTTCTGGTAGTGAGAGCTTGGCGAGCATTTTGAACCAGTGTTAGTGTATCCATCCAACAGAACCGTGCTCGAGCATTTTGAACCAGTGTTAGCGCATCCATCCAACAGAATCGTGCTCGTGCTGCTTCCTTAGCTTTTCTCTCCAGTGTGCAAGCTTTTCTTCTGCTTGTTGATTTGATTTTAGGTCCTACTACAAGGACATAATGTATGGGCGTTGTGGCTAGTTTTGGATTTGTAAAAAGGGATGTAGCCATCTATGGCATATTTTGTAACTCAGCCAAGAAAGTACTTTGTAATCCAATTTTTAAGTATTCAATAAAGAAGTATTTTGTGTTCCTATCAAATGTATTCAACTTTGGTTCTTTGTATTTTATTCTGTGCCTATATATGTATATTTTTTGTCTAACTTATGTCTTGTGCAGGTACTATGCCTAGTGCAAGCGCAACTTAGGCTTGCACGACGTCGCGCCCAAGCGAGGATGATCGGTTCCATAGGGACCAAGCGAGGATGATCGGCCCTTACAGGATCGAGCATGACAGTCGACACCATCACCACCACCAAGCATCACTACCACCACCACAGTCACCCCATCACCGACAGCAACCGCAGCAATACCGCTGCCACCACCAACAGCCATCCCCCTTAGTAACACTTCTTCCACTTCTTCTTCATTTATTTCTTCTTCTTCACTCTTGAATGTTATGTCGTATACATGATTTGATTAATCTATATTGTATAGTGAGTTATAGAAGTTTTGGTTGATGATTAGCCCATGTTTAATTAAATACATATTGAGGAGTGTATACATGATAAACGTTATTTGTTTAGTGGTTGAGTTCATGCCATAATTATAATATAATTTCAGATTTGAGTATTTTGCATATGTAGACTTGATGGTGTTGTGCCAATATAATTTTATTAGGTAGTAATGCTGGTATGATTGAGGATAAAAATGTGAACATTATGCGTATTTAGGGGTGACAACTAATTTTGGATTGATGCACTTATGTCTATGATTACATGGATGGCATGGGCCGAGGATGAACATTATTTATAGGTGACATAATCAACAATTGATGAATACTAGTATTGTGGACGTTATGCGATTTGGTGATTTCGTACCTGATGTAATATTTTCCTAGTCAACTTTGGTCAAACCTCTAGTTAGTACCTTAGTCGTGAGTTTTATAACTAAGATAAAAACCTACGTTAGTTCATGATGACATATCTTCATTAAGATAGTTTCGAGCTAAATTATTAATTAATTTCTATATCATCTCTAGGTACTTTGGGATCCTCGGACTTGGACGTTGTACCAGAGCCCCACCTTCAGCATCCAGATCCAGGCAAGTGTACCTTGCTATACTGTAACTCAGTTCTAGTTTTACTTTTTTATTTCATCTATACTTTGTGTGCACTTTGGATTAAAATCGTTACTTAGCGTTCGGCTCATATCCGGGTGCAGACGTTCGTCGGTAACATCTATTATTGATTATTAGATATTTCTCGATACCTTTGTGTACCTACCTGGTTATATCAAAATCCTAGGACACATTCAGACATTGTCATTGTGCCAAACTTCTTATATCCTGATAGTGTCAGCATGACCGGAACCTGTGATGACTATAAGATCGTGATTGGTGCTAGTCACTTCAGTATGACGAGACTGTTTAGATAAAGGTTCAGGCTCAGAGAGCTACGGATGCGTCTTATTGACCTTATTGGAAGGGAAAGACAGTTACTAGACGCTTGGGCTACTTCACATATACTATATATATATCCTTATTTACGTAAAAATCCTGTATCCGGAGTCGTAGTACTTACTGTGTGTCTCTGTGCTTGGAGCTACGACTACGCACCGTGTGTCTCTGTGCCTCGGAGCTACGGATTTATATTTGAAAAGTCTATGTGTCGAATATTTTCTTCAAGTTGTGTCTCACTTAGGTGGTTATTCTAGATTACACCGGCATATCACATGTTTCCTTTCTGTTTTACTATGGCATGCTGTTTTTATACCTTGTTACGTCCCTCTGAGGACTTGGTTCCCTTCCAGGTATAGGTGAGGAGGACTACCCGGAGGAGTACGGACCAGGTGTATATCCAGGAGCAGGACTGTAGCAGAGGATGAGATCCTTCCCGAGGACTTCGCTTGATCACCGATAGTTACTTCACCTTGGTTCTGGTATCATTATCTATTTAGCAGATATTGGCCCTAATTATCTTATTGCTTTCTTTCATTCAGTACTTGTATTAGCGAATTTTTTCTGTGTGACTCTATCTGTATTGTATTATAATACATTTTCAGACCTATTTTCTTTCTGCACATTAGTATACTTGTTTTCTCTATGTATTTCACATTCTTATGTCTGTGGATGAGATTAGTTATATTGCTTATGTTTTAATGTTGGGTTATATAATTGTACTTTACAGCTTAGGTGCACTCCAACGGGTCCATTAGATTGGGATGTCCGTCGGAGTGTACCCGCTGGCCAATGCCACGTGGCTCAGTTTTTTATATTTGGAACTGGGGTATGACAATGAGTGGGATTGCTTCTTCCCATTTGGAGAAGTAATCGGTTATTGCAAGTATAAATCAATATCCTCTAGAAGAAAATGGGTTGATTGGGCCAATAATATCCATTCTCTAATCTTCAAATGGCTAAGAGGCGACTGTATGGTGTAAGAACTCTGTTGGTTGGTGGATAAAATAAGCATGGATTTGGCTTGACTTGCATTTAAGAGCATAATCTACGGCGTCTACCACCATGGTGGGCCAATAATAACCTAATTTCCTGAGGTAGTCTTGTAATTTAGGACCCGGCTGATGTGCTCTACAGATGCTATCATGAGCCTCACGAAGTGATTGTCTCACTTCAGGGTTGGAAAGACAACGTAGCATCAATCCCTCATAAGAAAGATGATATAACATTTTGGATGAGGCATCATAGTAGAATCGGAGTGAGCATCTTTTAATGGAAATGGCTTCTTTCGAATCTTCTGAAAGAATCTCATAAGCAGCGTAGTCTATAAAAGGGTCTCTTTAATCTTTATCCATGGAAGTTAAGGTTATGACGTAACTCTGTTCAATGTGCAAGTTATTTTTTTGTATAGAATAACTCTTGTCCTGTTATCATAATTGAGTGTTCTCTTTAAGGGAACAACCAAGGATGTTGCTAGGCCGGCCAAAGCATCCGCTTCTATATTCTGTAAATGAGGCACATGCTCGATGAAGAATCCTTTGAAAGTAAAAGCCAGTTCGATTGTCGCTTGATGATAAGGGATGAGGTCTTTATGCCGGAACTCATACTCTCCCCTGATCTGATTGACTGTTAGCTTGGAATCTCCATAGGCTTCAAGATATTCTCTGTCCAATTCTTTAGCTAATTGAAGACCGATGAGTAGAGAATTATATTCTGCCATATTATTGGAACATGATTCACAAAGAGAATATGCTCGATGAATGAGTAGTTTGTCAGAAGATATTAGGACTATGCCAACTACCACTACTATGTTGCCTTTGGGTCCTATTCTTGATGTGCCATCAAAGAATAGTTGCCAGTGTTACCTTCCATTGCCATATTAGATTCTAATACTTAATCTAGGATATTATCGTATAGTTTGAAAGTTTCCGATGTAGGATGAGCTACCATAAAATCATGTAGATCTTGACCCTTTACTGCTTTTTGTGGGATATATACCATGTCAGAAGGCGATAGTAGCATTACCAATGTAGCCAACCGAGAATTGAGTGTAATCGGCTTGGTCATCAATACTCGGAGAGGATTTACTCTGGATATGACATGAATGGTTTGACCTCACACGTAATGTCGTAACTTTTGAATAGCAAACATCAAAGCAAGACATTCATTTTCATGGCCTTTGTCACTCTTCTGTGCAAGAAGAGCTCCTAGGGAGTGATACATTGCTCGAACATACAACAAAAATGGTTTTTCTATGATCGGAGATACCAAAACTGGTGGATTTGTTAAATATTATTTGATGTCGTCGAATACTTGTTGACATACTTCATTCCAGACAAAGGATACGTCTTTCTTCATTAAATAAGTAAAGGATCGACATCGTCCCGAGAGATTGGAGATGAACCTCCTAATATATGCCAGATGGCCTAGTAGACCACGAAGTTCTTTGAGATTACGCGGAGGCTGCATTCGAGGATAGCTTTGATTTTATCTAGGTTAATATGAAGACCTTTGGAAGTTATAACAAATCCAAGGAACTTTCCACTAGAGACTCCCAAAAAGGATTTAGTTGGATTCATCTTCAACTGGTGGTGGCGCATCAATTTGAACACAGTCTTCAAATCTTGAAGGTGGTCATCTTTGGAGCGACTCTTGACATCGATGTTATCTACATCACATTCTACTATTTTCCATAAATGCTTCTAGAAAATTGAACTCATTGCTCGTTGATACGTTGCACCCGCATTCTTCAAACCGAAGAGCATGACTGTATAACAGTAAACTCCCAACAATGTATGAAAAGAGGTATATTTTTCATCATCATGTGACATATTGATCTGATTATACCCTAAGAATCCATCTATGAAGGACATATGTTCAAAGCCACATATATTGTCGATCATGACATCTGTGATAGGAAGAGAAAATTTATCTTTTGGGCAGTCCGAGTTCAGAGATCGATAATCTACGCAGACCCGAACTTTTTTATTTTTCTTTATGACTGAAATGACATTAGCTACCCAGTCAAGATATTGCTCTTCTCGAACGAAGCCACATGCTATGACTTTATTGACTTCAGCTTCAATTGTATCCATTATATCCAAACGAAACCATCGTTGTTGCTGTTTCACCGATTTAGCATCCGAAAGAATATTGAGCTTGTGTGTGGCTGTTTTAGAATCTAGGCCAAGCATATCCTCGTAACTCTAGGTGAATACATCGATATACTCCTTTATCAGTTGGAGTAAAGCATATTGATCTTCTTCAAGAAGACTCTTGCTAATAAAGATTGGTCTTGGGAAAGATTCTTCTCCTACATCAATTTAGATTATTTTATCATCTGTAGGGGGTTCATGTTGCTCTAATCTAAGTTCCCATTGAGTATCCATTTGTTGTGCCCATGGATCATTCTCGAATGGTTCTGATAGTTCAACGACTTTTTTATCTGGGGTAGTTGACACCATATTTATAAAGAAAGCGTGTTTGAATACGTCACACATGCTTTTGTCAGAATCCCACAATGATGAGTCAGAAGAATGAGAATGCATCTCTTCTTCTGATTCTGGACTTTCAGGACTTGTTGGTGGTGTAACATATCCCAAACCACTACTAGACTATTGGTAGTATATTTTCGGCTTGCCTTTAGGAGAGAGGTAATGTATAGGAGTCCGTATGTCTTTTCCATAATTTAGTCCCAAACCAAATTTTAAGTTGTAGCCCATCTCTTGCATAATGTTCTTGGCTGGTTGGCTATAATGATACAGTTGTATCTTTCCTATATCCTCGTCAGAACTATTAGTTTGTGCGACTCTTTTGTTTCTAGCTTTTCTAAAGATTATCTGACGTTGCTTGTCCTGTCATGCTGAGACTATGAAATATGCCACCTCATATAGTTCATATGACGAATTATATTGTAATGAAGATGCCACGGGTATGGACAGAGATTCGTAGAGGTGAAGAGTCTCTAAGAATTTTTTAGCAAAGGGTTCAATATCAATGTAGTACAAAGTAGTGTCTTCTTTATTCATGAAATATAAGATTTCTTCATCTTGCACATAGTTGGCAGAATCTTCAGCCTTGATAGGAGGCTTGGCAAGATTGATGACCAGGGGTTGATTCACTGATGTTGGTTTCTTATTACGACGAATGTCGATAACCAGGGTCTCATTCTCCAGTATTGGCTGTTTATTATATCAAAGGTTGATGACCAATGGAGATGACTTATGTAGGTTAATTTTGTGAAGCTTTGAAGGACCATGTTCGATTATGACCGGAGCAGCAGGAGTTCGCAAAGTAGAAAGAGTGTCAGGAACATCTTCCAGGATAGATTAATAAGTTTTATGATAGTCTTTGCTGGACCTGGTATCAGTCATGGCTTCTTCTTCGGGCATTGGAGAAAGAAGTACCAAGTTACAGGACTTGAGTTTCTTTTTATCATGCCCCTTCTAGGAGCGAGTGTGGGCTGGTCTCATCGTAGCCCAATCCACTATGAGATTTGTTAGACTATCCTCAGAGTTGTAGAGAAATACGTTGTCCCTTTCCAAAGTTTAAACCTTCAGCTTTTTGTAAATTATACCCCATATTTTGCATCAAGTGTATAGATTGCTAGCTGTATCGATAAAATTGGGGACGGTCCTCCTCAAGCACCTGAGTTGAGGTCGATGCTCTAATGGTTGCAGAAGGAGAAGGAGGAATTTGTGTAGGAATACCTTTATAATCACTAAAGATTTCTTGCACCCTATATAGATGAACGCTGCCAATCATGGACTATTGTCGGTGCGTCAAGTGAAGCTTGCGAGTAGAGCTTGGTGGGGTAATATTCAAATTTTAAAATCTGATCTCGAGAGGTACATCTTCTTGATGTTGATCTTGATCTCTGTCTGAATGATGATATGTAGAAATCATATTGCATGATTTATACTTCTTACTTTTCTTAGATTTTGAGTTAGAAAATTTTGCTCCCTGGTCCCAATTTGACAACAGGTCGGGATAAATCCACATAATCTCATCGTGATCTGTGCTAAGAGGCACCAATTTCTCTATTTGACTTCTAGGCGATGGAAGATTTACCACTTTCATCGTAGCTCGAGGTATTGGGACGACGTTGTTCGGGACTTCTTGTGCTGGAAAGTCGCCAAATTGAAGAGACACCATATTGGCAGTGACTGTCTTCTCTTCATTGTGAAGGGTGATAGCTTTAGCATCTATCAACTGATGTATCTTCATTTTCAAGACAAAACAATCCTTGGTAGTGAGATGTATATATCGGTAGTATAAGCAGTACTTTGGTTTGTCTATTTTATCAGCCTCATTTAGTCGCTTGACATCAGGAAACTACAACTTGTTATTTTTATCAAGCATTCAAAAATGTTGGGGATATCGCTCTCGTCAAAGAAATATTTTTCCTTAGGCCTGCAAGACTCTGGAGGATTTTGTGCTGGAGGAGAGGTGGGTCACTTTGACAGATTTATCGCCAAGGCCTCCTTTCCTTTGCTGTTGCGATTATTCGCACTATTGGAGGGACACTTCCCTTCCGCATTGGTTATTTATAACCCTAAATTGTGTGCCATTTTTGCGTTACCTTCAACAGCTTCGGCCTCGATGATGAACGCCGTCCAGTCTTGAAATTGACATGGACCTGTCCAGAGCCCTACTGTAGGCAGTAGGTTCTTTTTGCAAGTAACAATGAATGCAGAGTCTGAAATATTGGGGGGATAACTTCAGAGTTGCCTGCCTGAAACGCTCAACAAATTCATGAGCAAATTCTTTCTCCTTCTGTTTGATATCAATGAGTGAAGACATCATCATATCCATGCCTCCCTCGTAGAATCGTGAGAGAAAAAGATACTTTATGTCATCAAATGAGGATATGCAGTTATCAGATAAACTATGATACCAATCGTAGGCTATGCCGGCCAAGCATCCCACAAATAATTTGGTAAGGATAGCATCTTATTTCTGCAGATGAGCTATCATCTTATTGAAGCAATTAATATATTGGCTCAGCGATGTCCTGTCTTCAAACACGACTATCGATTGGTGTTTATTTTAGGAGGGAATGGAATATTATCCCAATGTGGAGGATAAGGCTATTTTACCCCCAGCTTGTGGAGTTGGTCTTTGTTCTTTAAAACGTTGACCTGTGTACGCAACTCTCGGATAGCTTCGACAGGATCTTCTAGTCAGAGTGGTGCGGCTGACTGATAGGATCATGGTTGAACAGGAATTATCACCGGCAAAGATCTACCCCCAATATTGAGAGAATTAAGAGTTTGTGTTACTGACTCTTGGTTTATGGCCCCTTCTGGATTTGTGTTATCCTGCAGAGACATTATTCCAGGAGTAGGCTACGCATGTATGAATAAAGCCACTTGGACAGGTGCTGGTGTAGCAGAATGTTGGGCTGTCATCATTTGATGCATATTTTGCATCATAGTATGCATGTCCCTGAGAGCGGCCTCTAATGAGTTGAGGCATTATTCGATGGCTTCTGATGGAGAATCATCTTGTTCATCACCGACGGTATAAAAGCTAACATCCCTGTGTACGACAGAGGGTTTGGTAGAAAGAACTGTGTAGCTGGAGTCTACACTGTGAGTTCAGGATCGAGGGGATTGCTACTCCAAGCATCAAATTCTGAGGAATGAAAATTCTCGTGTTGAATGAGCTTCCGTCTTCGAGAACGAGTATTTTGGTATACTCCTTCAAAAAATTAACGAGTTGGTCAAATCTCTACTGGCTAGGTGTTCTTGAAGAACTTTGTCTTGATTGTCTCCTACCACGGGAAAAATTAAAGCCATATATGCTGAAGGAAAGAGTGGTTCATCATCGTGCTCCTGGTTGTCAACTTGCTTTGTACGTTGATGCTTAAGAGACATAGTGTAAGTCAAATCGATCAAACACAGACCGTTTTGCTGATGTACAACAACATTCGATTACAACTCTATGACAATTACAACGATGTTTATTAGAAAACATCGTTATAATGTCAGAAGAGTCTCTCTCTTTACATTTTTGTACAATAAGCTCACGTAAATTGATAGAGGGAAGAGAAAAGGAGTAAGATGACAGACTCTGCCTATTTACATGAGATATATTGAATCTTCTGTGCACAATTTTGGTCCCTTATGTATATAATGATGTGCTAGCTTGATTGGCAAGTGATTCATCATATCTCGAGTTTTTGCCCTTCAGGGAGGAGATAAAGTTGTCCTTAGCAGTCCTCTTATGTACACGACACAACCAGCATATTATGAAGAGATTGGTCCCACTTAGCGTACTTTCTGTGGCACAGACAAAGTTGGTGTAGTTTATCTACGTGCATTTAAATTTGGTAGGCTTTTGACGACTGGCACATAATTTTTCGTCCATTGTGCGTGTAATCAAGATGTTAGGAGAATAATTCTTTCTGACCAACACTTCATTTGTGCGTTGGTTAGTTGGTTTGGACAGTGGTGTCCATGCCTTGCTTGCCCCGCATATTACAACCAATATGCGCAGGCTCATAAGCTTGGGTGTGGACCACTATTTGCTTGAATTTGCATAAATTGTTCGAATTGTATCCCTTGTTTAACGCAAGAAACTCAGAAGCTTGGGTGTGGATCACCCTTTGCTCAAAATTGTGCGAGTTGCGCAAATTATATCCCTTGTTTAACACAAGGAAATTGTCTACCAAGTCATTGATCTGAACAGAATTGACAGTAAAACTCTCATCAATCAGAATGTGCTTTCCCTTGTTGGCAACAACTTCGGTATATGCATGATGAGGCTTGGGTACCCACACTTTGAGAGTTTTCCTCGACTTGAGTGCAGATTAAGGGTGGGTACTACTCCCAGAATGGAGCATTTCTTCATATGCATGTTAGTTGAACTTTATGACCAAGATCTTCTGCGTCGAACCAACCGAAGCAGTGACGAGTTGAGCTATCATCTTCTCGTCAGAGGAGAAGGAAGTTGTAACGACCCATTCCGCCAAAGTGGAGAGCAGATTCAAATGACGCAAGTACGATGACCCGACCCACTTTGCTCAGCGAGAAGACTTGCTTAAAGCAAAAGATTTTAGACTTGGCCCTTCAGGAGTTCATACTTAGACCTTTAAAGGCACGCTCGGAGTATCGCTTGACCAAGGTGAATCATCGCTAAGGTGGGTGGCTACGATGAACTTGTCTTTGCTTAGCCTGCATACTTAAATATATGGACGATACATGCTAGTCGCTAGGTGAATCACCCCTTGCATTCTAATAAAGAATACAACGTACCTAGCTAAGAGAATAATCCCATCTTGTATTGCTTGTGTTAGAACATGAAAATAAAACTTGGCTTATAGTTGGACCCTTATATTTTACCTTTGCATCGTGCAAGTAGACTCCGCTAATGCCTCCAGTAAGATTATTATATACTCTTCGTAGTACACTGCTTGTCACGACCCGCACCCGGTTTAGGGGCACGAGTGCGTGGGTACGTCCAGCCTACGCCGCAGCATCGGCGGTAGAACGCTGTCTAGGTCAAGTACTATCTAAATAATCTCACACTAGTATCCAACTCCATAAGGAGACACGGATAACACTATAAAGATGAACAACATACTCAATCACAATTACAGCACGATAAAAATTTGGAGAACAAAAGAGTACAACACAAGACTAATGATAAAACAATCATACCTGTAATCAGGAACAACCAATCTCCAAGTATGTCGGAACCAGTCTACTAAGGTCACAGTCTGGAAAAATATTTTCCAGTCAGGAAGGAGCAAAGTACATCTCTAAATAGCAGTTCTATATAAATGACATAAACTATGTAGCAGTTCTAGATGGAAACATACCAGATGCATGTATAAGTACGAGAAATGTACAATGAGAGAAGTACTGGAAATACTGTAAGTAAATGCAGGAAAAGAAACAATATGTCCATGAGCAAGAAACCTATGACTAAGTGTGTGAGTACTAGCTTTAACATGTGATCGGCTTGGGACTAGTAAACTCATTACATGGGTTAGTAGGGCTAACCGATGTAACAGTGAGGAGGCATGTAAACTCATTACATGGGTTAGTAGGGCTAACCGATGTAACAGTGAGGAGACATGTAAATGGTCAGGCCGCACCCGACGTGAGATGTGGGGTGAGCTATGGTGCATATAAAGTTGGGTATGATCACATATCTACACTAAAGTACTCCCCAAACCCCCCCCCCGACTGGTATAGTAGATCCAATCATGGTACGCTATGGCACGGGATTCCCTAGGAAGGTAGCAAATCTCCCCGGGAATCAGTGTCTGTACATGCACAAGATAACAAGGAAAACAAGTCTTGTACAAGCTACACCATGAATAAGGAATAACATCGCATGACGAGATCCGTGTATACCAATCCGTGTAACCAATGTGTCAAGAACATGGATATTTACACTAGATACAGTGAACATAGGAGATATCATAAATTAGAAACTAATCAGAGAATGTACTCGCCTTGGGTCCTTAGCTGGTAATTATTGATGTCCTGTTCCAGAGTATCCCCTGGGGAATCCGACAGTCCCGATTCCGGATGCTGAAGATGACGAATTGGTACCGAGTCCGAGCCAAGAGAATCCGAGCCCAAGGAACCTAGAGAAGATTTAGAATTAGACCTTATGGGTTGGTTTACTGACATCTATGTAAATACACATATAAAAATATGTTATTTATTATACTACCATAGTTATTAAGTCATTTGGGCATTTCCATTATATACAATAGACTAAACCTCCAACTTCCCATCTTCCAACATTTCCATTATTTGAAGCCACTCTTATAATCAGTGTATTCTCCGCCACTTACTATAGACCTCATGTATTCTATAATTCATATGAAATTCATATATCAATATGTACAACACATTTCCCTATAATCACCAATTCTCTGTTGTTCGGTTTCCTTCCAATTCATTAAAGAATACTCACACCTATCATCTCTAATAACCACTTTGTTTTCAATGTCTCCATGCATATATGTACCACTCCACACTAGTCATTAACCCAACAAAATGGTACTCACTTCTAATCTCCATTCAAGGTTGCCAAATCCCAACATACTCTATTCATCTAGTATGAACAACAAGAACAGAACTATATATACCAAATCAAATTTCTAAGCAACACATTTCATATGACTCATATTTATTTATATTTTGAAATCACAGTTATCTTCTCATTCCATATATATAATAATGGCTACTTCCTAGTTATTTCAACCATTCTTCTGCCGAATAGATTATATACTTAGGATGCAGGATGCTTCTAACCCACAGCTGAACTCTACCCGTCAATGAGGATTGTCGAACCTCTGCCACACACACAATCCCGTTGGTGATTCTCTCAACCATCTCACATAAATATACCACCCTGCTCTTCTTTCTTAGTGTAACTCACATATTGAGTATCTCTTCAACCAAAACACACACTAGGGCCATATTTTTCTTCAGACTTCCATATATGACCACATTGATTAATTAATTGTTTCTTCCCTTACTAATGAAACACTTATACAATACACGACTGCCTATTTATCCACTAGAACCACAAAGAATAAACCATGAAGCATATGGGCTCAAGAGTCAAAATACTCACCGAGATGGGTTCTGATCGGGTCGTGAAGAAGAATGTTCGCCTGAGTAGTACCCAACGGACTGCACAGTTGTGGAAGTCGATCCCAACGAGGCTATCGCACACCTGCCCTTTGTTGACTCACGGAGGAAGCCGAATGCTGGATCTGGGACGGAGTCGTCGAGAATCGGCGTCCGGTGGGCAACCACGTGAGGAGGAGAGGGCTGTTGATGGAGAACGGGGTCGGACTCGAGTTGGGACAGCAGGTGGGGAGGCTCCGAGCTCGGCCGCCGGAGTAGTCAGCGGGAGGCTGATGGTGGGAGAGCCGACGGGCCGCTGGAGTAGGGAGCTGGTGTGGTCGGGTGTTCAGGCCGGAGTAGGAGGACAGTAATAGGGGTGGTGATGGTGGTGGTGTTAGATGGTGATGGAGGAGATGGAGAAGGGAGAGGAGTTGTTGGCCGCCGGAGTGCAGCAGGCCGGAGGCAGGGTGGATCGGGTGTTCGCCGGAGTTCGGGATCGGCAGCAGCAGTATGGGGAGAGCAGCGGAGCAAGGTGGGGCGCCCGCGGGTCGGCTAGCTGGCCGGAAATGGATGGACAGGGGGAAGAGCAGCAGTGAGATGGGGTCGGCCTTCAGTGCAGCGCCGGATGGCCGGGTGGCCGGAGCACGGGGATGAAGGGGTAGGCCAGCGGGTCGGCCGCTTGGTGGGGCTGAGGAATGGAGGAGAGGGAGGAGTTCAGCGGGCTGGACTTGCCGCCGGAGATCACTGCAGGGAGGAGTCGGAGAGATCGCCGGACTGAGCAGCGGCCGCCGGATGAACAGGAAATCGGGTTGAGAACAGTAATGTTTCCCCCCCCTTTTTTTTTCTCTTTGAAATTTAAAAAGAAAAACTAAGGGAAGAAGAAGAAGAAGAGAAGAAGAAGAAGAAAAGAGAAGAAGAAAGGAAGAAGGAGAAGAAAAATGGAGGCTACGGTTTGTGAGGAGTGGGGGAATTCCTAGGTTGCATTTTTGGGGATTAGGGCTTGATAAGACATTAAATAGGATGAGGGTATGGGTAAATCAAAGGTGAGGATGCACCCAATTAAATGGGTGGTCCAGATTAAACATGAGGGAAATTTCATATGGGGAAAAATGCAATTTGGTCCACAAGTAAATAATCTTTCCATTTGGTCTTGGACAATGGGGTGATGACACCTACAATTGAATAATTGCAACTTAGCCCCTTAAATTCGGGAAATTGCACAAACACATAAAATGACAAAAATTTGGCGGGCGATTCGGGGTCCGGTGTTTTGTAAGGTCAGGGGGTACTGTAAGTTTGGTATGGGCTTAAATAGCAGGGCACTGGAATTAAATTGGAATTTTAGAATTGGTTTAAATAGTATCCTCAATTTAAATAGAAATAAAATGCAAGTTGTGTTCTAAAAATAATTAGGAGTACATGGGACCAAAATCAGGTCAGGTCATCAATACCAATAATGAAGAAGACTCAGAACAGGATATTACCCTAATTTGGGCCGCACGAAAAATAGGTCAAGATTGTCTCCAATTTCAATTGGAACGCACAACGATACAAAAATAGGAATTTATTAAATAACGTCCGCGACGATTTTTGTGCGGCCAGAAATAATGTACAGAGGGCATAATTATGAGTTACAAAAATAGCAGAATGGAAGGCGGGCATGTCTAGGGCAAGATTGTAAAATTTGTTGGAAGGCAAAAGTCAGGGTAGTGCTCCAAATATCGAAGCAAAGGCAATGCGCAATAATTAATTTAAATTACGGTAATTAATTATAATCTCAAATAAATAAATTATAAATAAAACAATTAAATTACAGAATTCAATAATTTGGACAGGTGGTCATCTACTGGACTTCTAGGTCAATTCTGCTAGCTAAAAATAAATGAACACTGCATCTAATACTATATTTAATTACACATCACACATATTTATTTAAATCAATTATACTATCAGGCAATTAATTAATTGTAACTACCATAATATTAAATATTACAAAATGTCGAAAATACCCCTGTTTTCGGAACGTGGTAGTGACAAGTCTACACACCTTAAAAGAATTTCGTCCTCGAAATTTAAAATTCTCATAGTAGTGTTTATCATACACATTATTATTTCTCTCAAAATTTAAATTCATCATCCATGAAATCAGGTTATAATCCACAATGTCTTTTCACGACTTTTCAAAAATTCTGAAATTGTTGCATTCCAAAAAAATCCTCGAAATAAAATCAAGGTCTATTTTTTTTTCTTCAAAAATTTCCCGAAAGTTTTAGTTAATAATTCAATACTCGGAATTTAATATCCACTCCTCAAATTTGATTTTAATCTATGCACATATATAATTGTAATCTCGTCCCACAAGTTTTGAATTCAAACATTAGTCCATCAATAATTTTATTCCTCGATCTCCTCTTTCCTCAAAATACTTAACAATGCGACACCTATGGATCCTTCAAATGCAACGTCCGCAATAATAAAATTTAAATTACTATATTGCAATCAAATATATATACTGATAATTTTCCAAATTTTCCTCAATTTTGTAATGATAAATTATATCACAATCAACCTTCCTGAAATTAACAATCATCAATTTTGCCATGTTAAATTTTTAATCCTTTATTTAAATTAGCGTTTATCCTCAAATTTCAATCATATCTCGATCCTTGTAAAACCAATGATCCAGCAATTCTGTTATATCAACTCATGAATGCTTATCCTTGAATTTCTAATCATCTTGTCCCATTTTGTCAAGTCATAACCTTGTCATAGATCCTTGCTATGGTCAAAACCCCAACGATCATGGTCTAAGAAAATTTTTGCCCACAGTCTTACAACAAACAACTTAGAGGAAACATGCATGGTTATGGTCTGTCTTATCATGGTATTGCATTCTCTGTCAGGGTGTACTACTAACTATATCCTAACAAGAAAAATCACGAATACAACCCACGGTACTAGGGAATCAATCAATCAGAAGACAAAAACAACATGAGAAAAAGAAAGAACCTGCTAACACATTACCTGCAGTATTTCCTATCTCTAACATACACTTAGCTCTAGCAAATTCACTAACTAATTCATATTCCTGTACACCGGTACTCATATCAATTAATCATTAGTCCACAACATCCATGATTACATCCTCATTGCATACATCTGTTTATTAATACCTAAATCTGATACCAGATTCTCTAATATAACCATGGTTCAATAATGCATCCAAGTTTGATACCTCTATCTCTTTAGTACCATACTCTTTGTCAGTTCCCGTTCCTACTTTAATTGTTCATACTAGTTGTTCTTATCACTCAAATACACGTCAAATGCAACACCATACTAAGTCCTAAGCCCTTTGTAATACAACTCTAGATGGACACCCCAAGTCAGTCTGCGGTGCCATCTCAATCATGCTCAAGTTATCAGATCCTTACACATGTATATTATCTACTCATATATTAATATTCACCTCTTATCTACCATAAAATTAATCCTCAAAATAATCGTCAAGGTTTAACTTCTCGATCAACGTAAAAATAATTGCATATACCTCCTCAAAATCAGATACTCAATATCGATAAATTTAATCACTTTTAAAATCCTCATAATTTTAACCTTGTGTATTGAATTCACATTTGAAATCCTCAAAAATTTAATGACATAATCTCAACTCCTCAATTATTCAAAAATAAAACCTTATTTTCACCTTTTAATTTATAACTCCACAATGTACATATCAGTGCTCACGGTCTCTGATACTCAAGGTGCACTCAAGGCATCTAGTGTCTATAATTGTGTACTAAAATTGTACTGCCTGAATCACTTGTACTATTACCTCCAATGATCTAAGTTATCATCAACTGTGTTTTCTTTCATGGTTTCAATTTATGTCAACTGGTATATCATCTAATTATCATCACACCGAGTGCTTACTGTTACTAGCACCATTTTCAATAATCCTTGATATAGAATCATCGGCACTCTGGGTATTATATTACTAGCTTCATTAATGGATCATCTCATCAAGCTCATTATAACTCATGATTACATGTATCTTCTATAACACTCATGTTTCTTTACTCTCATGGGCAAGTATATGGTTCTCATCTCAATTGATGTATATGTATTTCCCTTTAACCTTTTATAGCCTGTTAACTAATCCATGATACGCCTCACCATTTTCATTACCAATTTCGATATTTCTCCACTCATGACACCTCATTACAACTCTTTATGCATATATCCTTCTTTACTTTTAACATATCTGATATCAATCATCAAATTGAATCATGATCCATTAATTCTTAACACAATTTCTTGATACCTAATTGTTCACGTAGATCATCCAATTACAAAATCATGATTATCCAGGACGGGTATGTTGGCTCTGATACTAACTCTTGAACTATCACTGATACTCTATACTCTCCTTCTAATCATAGTCTCTAATGACACTTATCCTAGAACCATTGTTACAAGGTACTATGCTAAGGGCTAACTCTAGATTAAAACCTACTGCTCACATGTCCAACTAAGAAACACTTACAACTCACTAGCAACACAGTCAATACTAATACAAGACACAAACAAAATTACAAGCCACTAATTATCATACTTAACAAGAAATCCTCAAGGGATAGGAGCTCAAAAACTGAATTGAGGACAGAAGGTATCTTTACTGCTAGTAAAGAAAGAAGCGGTGGAACAAAGTCCTGGAATAACAGAAATAGATAAGTCTTGAGATGATATTTTAAGAACCAATTTAGGATACAACCTGATAATCATACACGTCTGTCTGAAATCATGACACTCAGAATTCTCGCCACGCCAGTAAGCATAGATGCGATAAACGATAGGTTTCTTAACTAAGGTATGCACTCTATAATCATGTCGTCTAGAATCTTCGCCACGCCAACCGGTATGGCTGCGAAAGACTCTAAGCTTCATAACTATAGTATGTACATCCAAGTCAGGTTCCTACGTTCTTGTCACCACAGCTAATATGGCTGCGATAAATTCTAGGTTCCATAACCAAAGTAGACGTTTTTCCTTCCTTACTGTCCTCATCAATATATGTCATCAGATGATACCATAAATCCTAGTCCGTAAAAATTCATCTCAATTTGAAATCAACTCAACAACGATACCAGGAATTAAAGTTAACAACTCGTCAACAAGAATCAAACTCAACAATGATACCAAGATTTTAATTTAATAACTGCTCAACAAGAATCAAGTTCAGTAACAACAAGCGAGAGCGGACGGAAACAAGGAAAAAGATTTAAATTGGAAATTATAATAAGATTCTCAAGGGGTCGTCCCAGGAAATCTTTCAAGAATTTGTGATTGAGTATCCTCTCTTATCCTAGCATCCTATGTCCTATATTTAATAGCAGGTACGCAGTAGTACAACTATGACGTAGCACTACTACGACATCGCACCACTTGCGAAGTCAGACCTGCATGAGCCACCACTAAAACGTGTCACGACCCGCACCCGGTTTAGGGGCACGAGTGCGTGGGTACGTCCAGCCTACGCCGCAGCATCGGCGGTAGAACGCTGTCTAGGTCAAGTACTATCTAAATAATCTCACACTAGTATCCAACTCCATAAGGAGACACGGATAACACTATAAAGATGAACAACATACTCAATCACAATTACAGCACGATAAAAATTTGGAGAACAAAAGAGTACAACACAAGACTAATGATAAAACAATCATACCTGTAATCAGGAACAACCAATCTCCAAGTATGTCGGAACCAGTCTACTAAGGTCACAGTCTGGAAAAATATTTTCCAGTCAGGAAGGAGCAAAGTACATCTCTAAATAGCAGTTCTATATAAATGACATAAACTATGTAGCAGTTCTAGATGGAAACATACCAGATGCATGTATAAGTACGAGAAATATACAATGAGAGAAGTACTGGAAATACTGTAAGTAAATGCAGGAAAAGAAACAATATGTCCATGAGCAAGAAACCTATGACTAAGTGTGTGAGTACTAGCTTTAACATGTGATCGGCTTGGGACTAGTAAACTCATTACATGGGTTAGTAGGGCTAACCGATGTAACAGTGAGGAGGCATGTAAACTCATTATATGGGTTAGTAGGGCTAACCGATGTAACAGTGAGGAGACATGTAAATGGTCAGGCCGCACCCGACGTGAGATGTGGGGTGAGCTATGGTGCATATAAAGTTGGGTATGATCACATATCTACACTAAAGTACTCCCCAAACCCCCCCCCCCGACTGGTATAGTAGATCCAATCATGGTACGCTATGGCACGGGATTCCCTAGGAAGGTAGCAAATCTCCCCGGGAATCAGTGTCTGTACATGCACAAGATAACAAGGAAAACAAGTCTTGTACAAGCTACACCATGAATAAGGAATAACATTGCATGACGAGATCCGTGTATACCAATCCGTGTAACCAATGTGTCAAGAACATGGATATTTACACTAGATACAGTGAACATAGGAGATATCATAAATTAGAAACTAATCAGAGAATGTACTCGCCTTGGGTCCTTAGCTGGTAATTATTGATGTCCTGTTCCAGAGTATCCCCTGGGGAATCCGACAGTCCCGATTCCGGATGCTGAAGATGACGAATTGGTACCGAGTCCGAGCCAAGAGAATCCGAGCCCAAGGAACCTAGAGAAGATTTAGAATTAGACCTTATGGGTTGGTTTACTGACATCTATGTAAATACACATATAAAAATATGTTATTTATTATACTACCATAGTTATTAAGTCATTTGGGCATTTCCATTATATACAATAGACTAAACCTCCAACTTCCCATCTTCCAACATTTCCATTATTTGAAGCCACTCTTATAATCAGTGTATTCTCCGCCACTTACTATAGACCTCATGTATTCTATAATTCATATGAAATTCATATATCAATATGTACAACACATTTCCCTATAATCACCAATTCTCTGTTGTTCGGTTTCCTTCCAATTCATTAAAGAATACTCACACCTATCATCTCTAATAACCACTTTGTTTTCAATGTCTCCATGCATATATGTACCACTCCACACTAGTCATTAACCCAACAAAATGGTACTCACTTCTAATCTCCATTCAAGGTTGCCAAATCCCAACATACTCTATTCATCTAGTATGAACAACAAGAACAGAACTATATATACCAAATCAAATTTCTAAGCAACACATTTCATATGACTCATATTTATTTATATTTTGAAATCACAGTTATCTTCTCATTCCATATATATAATAATGGCTACTTCCTAGTTATTTCAACCATTCTTCTGCCGAATAGATTATATACTTAGGATGCAGGATGCTTCTAACCCACAGCTGAACTCTACCCGTCAATGAGGATTGTCGAACCTCTGCCACACACACAATCCCGTTGGTGATTCTCTCAACCATCTCACATAAATATACCACCCTGCTCTTCTTTCTTAGTGTAACTCACATATTGAGTATCTCTTCAACCAAAACACACACTAGGGCCATATTTTTCTTCAGACTTCCATATATGACCACATTGATTAATTAATTGTTTCTTCCCTTACTAATGAAACACTTATACAATACACGACTGCCTATTTATCCACTAGAACCACAAAGAATAAACCATGAAGCATATGGGCTCAAGAGTCAAAATACTCACCGAGATGGGTTCTGATCGGGTCGTGAAGAAGAATGTTCGCCTGAGTAGTACCCAACGGACCGCACAGTTGTGGAAGTCGATCCCAACGAGGCTATCGCACACCTGCCCTTTGTTGACTCACGGAGGAAGCCGAATGCTGGATCTGGGACGGAGTCGTCGAGAATCGGCGTCCGGTGGGCAACCACGTGAGGAGGAGAGGGCTGTTGATGGAGAACGGGGTCGGACTCGAGTTGGGACAGCAGGTGGGGAGGCTCCGAGCTCGGCCGCCGGAGTAGTCAGCGGGAGGCTGATGGTGGGAGAGCCGACGGGCCGCTGGAGTAGGGAGCTGGTGTGGTCGGGTGTTCAGGCCGGAGTAGGAGGACAGTAATAGGGGTGGTGATGGTGGTGGTGTTAGATGGTGATGGAGGAGATGGAGAAGGAAGAGGAGTTGTTGGCCGCCGGAGTGCAGCAGGCCGGAGGCAGGGTGGATCGGGTGTTCGCCGGAGTTCGGGATCGGCAGCAGCAGTATGGGGAGAGCAGCGGAGCAAGGTGGGGCGCCCGCGGGTCGGCTAGCTGGCCGGAAATGGATGGACAGGGGGAAGAGCAGCAGTGAGATGGGGTCGGCCTTCAGTGCAGCGCCGGATGGCCGGGTGGCCGGAGCACGGGGATGAAGGGGTAGGCCAGCGGGTCGGCCGCTTGGTGGGGCTGAGGAATGGAGGAGAGGGAGGAGTTCAGCGGGCTGGACTTGCCGCCGGAGATCACTGCAGGGAGGAGTCGGAGAGATCGCCGGACTGAGCAGCGGCCGCCGGATGAACAGGAAATCGGGTTGAGAACAGTAATGTTTCCCCCCCTTTTTTTTCTCTTTGAAATTTAAAAAGAAAAACTAAGGGAAGAAGAAGAAGAAGAGAAGAAGAAGAAGAAAAGAGAAGAAGAAAGGAAGAAGGAGAAGAAAAATGGAGGCTACGGTTTGTGAGGAGTGGGGGAATTCCT
The DNA here is from genome assembly GCA_036927795.1 of Iris macrosiphon. Lineage (NCBI taxonomy): Eukaryota > Viridiplantae > Streptophyta > Magnoliopsida > Asparagales > Iridaceae > Iris > Iris macrosiphon. The sequence continues at coordinate 120,115,068 of JAYESA010000007.1, forward strand.
AGGTTGCATTTTTGGGGATTAGGGCTTGATAAGACATTAAATAGGATGAGGGTATGGGTAAATCAAAGGTGAGGATGCACCCAATTAAATGGGTGGTCCAGATTAAACATGAAGGAAATTTCATATGGGGAAAAATGCAATTTGGTCCACAAGTAAATAATCTTTCCATTTGGTCTTGGACAATGGGGTGATGACACCTACAATTGAATAATTGCAACTTAGCCCCTTAAATTCGGGAAATTGCACAAACACATAAAATGACAAAAATTTGGCGGGCGATTCGGGGTCCGGTGTTTTGTAAGGTCAGGGGGTACTGTAAGTTTGGTATGGGCTTAAATAGCAGGGCACTGGAATTAAATTGGAATTTTAGAATTGGTTTAAATAGTATCCTCAATTTAAATAGAAATAAAATACAAGTTGTGTTCTAAAAATAATTAGGAGTACATGGGACCAAAATCAGGTCAGGTCATCAATACCAATAATGAAGAAGACTCAGAACAGGATATTACCCTAATTTGGGCCGCACGAAAAATAGGTCAAGATTGTCTCCAATTTCAATTGGAACGCACAACGATACAAAAATAGGAATTTATTAAATAACGTCCGCGACGATTTTTGTGCGGCCAGAAATAATGTACAGAGGGCATAATTATGAGTTGCAAAAATAGCAGAATGGAAGGCGGGCATGTCTAGGGCAAGATTGTAAAATTTGTTGGAAGGCAAAAGTCAGGGTAGTGCTCCAAATATCGAAGCAAAGGCAATGCGCAATAATTAATTTAAATTACGGTAATTAATTACAATCTCAAATAAATAAATTATAAATAAAACAATTAAATTACAGAATTCAATAATTTGGACAGGTGGTCATCTACTGGACTTCTAGGTCAATTCTGCTAGCTAAAAATAAATGAACACTGCATCTAATACTATATTTAATTACACATCACACATATTTATTTAAATCAATTATACTATCAGGCAATTAATTAATTGTAACTACCATAATATTAAATATTACAAAATGTCGAAAATACCCCTGTTTTCGGAACGTGGTAGTGACACTGCTCGTCCTATAGATTATGCTGCCTGATATGTCCCTGTACGGATTCACTCTCCGCACTACCCCTTAGACTCGTGCTTGCGTAATCGCTTATGTTTTTTAAGGAAGGCTATGTCGCATGGTTCCTTATGTTTATGCTTCAACACTGTTTCAATGCTTGTTTGCTTTACATATTCGCTATGTGTGTTGAAATTTTATGCCACAATCAGATAACATGATCCGAGCCTTGCATTCATCTAGTTCACCGGAAGACTATTTAATAGTCGTTCCATGCAAGTATGAACCTGAAAGTATTCGGGACCATTTGGTCACCAAGGCAGTTCCCGAACGGGGGGACTACATCATAAGAAAGTTAAACCACACTCGGCCTGTACTAAATCTGATGGCTTAGGGAGTCCATATGTTTGTGAACAATCTTGGACTTGAACCTAAATCTGACCCAAATATGTACCTGACAAGAGACCTAAGACTTGAGACTTGCATGGTCACAGACAACTCGTGTACGAGGTATTTGATTCATCGGACGATTACCGGGGCACCGGGATCGTACCGGCCTAGGAGGAATGTCTGGTGTATTATGTGCCAATTTCGGTTATGGTATGTGATACTATTTATGGGGCAGGGCAATATACGGTATTCGGGCCTTGGTAGAGCATACTACCTTGGACTAGTCGTCTACCCTTCTGATAGTCATTTGAATCGGCAAAATGGCATACGACGGCTCTTCTGTATATTCATGCATTGGTTCTTCTGTATCTAGCATTGCACCCTATTTTGTCATTGACTATAATTATTGTCCTTTATGGCTATCCTAGTGACCTTATGTTCATATAGATAAGTCATCCTCGCTTTGCGGCAATCCGCGTGCGAGTCATTGCATCGCACCTAAAAATCTGGTATACTGAACGGATATGAGTATTAGACATCTGTGCACACTTGTACATATTTAAACACTTGGACATCTTCTGCAACATACCTGAGTATCTGTGTAACTCGTGCACCTGAATCAGAACCCGCTCTTGATACTGTATTTACTTATGCGATTTTCGTGAATTTCATTATATATATATATATACTCATGTTTGGTTTAACTTAGTTGCCTTGGACAGGGAAGGAGAAATGGTAAGTTGGTAAGTCTCGCCGTGTTACTCTTATATCGCACGGCGCACTGCCACACGAGTTAGGCTTTACATTATGCAATAAAACTGATCCTAAGGCAAGACTAGAAAGATAACTTAATAGATGGTTCATGGAATCTATATAACGTTTTTGGATTTGTCGAGCGGGCGAGAAGCCTCCCCACCAGTGCATTCATGTACTGATAACCCACCAGATTGCTTGTAGGGTACGAAAAAACCTCGTTCGGTGCAGAAACTCCTTTGTACATGCTAAGGCGAGGAGTTTGCTCTTGAGCCTTAGAGTGTTGCTTCTGAAACTATAGTACATATACAAGACATAATGTTGGAACATCGCTTATGTATCACTCCATAATTGTAGCCACTTGGCACGCTTTTATTGTTTCGAGAGAGTACTTGAGCGACTTGTAATCTCGGCTAAGCGCCGCTTGTAATACTTGTTCAATATCAATAAAGCACTTGTTTTACATCTATACTTATGTTTATTTCAATGCTTCTACTATGGTGACTCTGTAAACTTGTTACCAATCGCTTGTTCCTTTCTTTTCTGCTGCATTCGGACTATCTGTGCGACTCTGTGGCTTAGATATTTCTCTGCATGTTTGGATTTATGGCCTTGTACTGGCACAGCTTGTGTTCGTGCGGCATCACGTCCAGATGGGAACGATCATCCTACGGGAGCGTTGGCACGGTGATTCGCGCCTAGCAGGGACGTCCGATTCCGCGGGAGATCGGGGCGTGACTGAAGTCCCTAGCAGAGTCGCCACCTTGTTTGTGAGAAAAAGTTTATACGAAAGTTTTGCGTTACAAACTATTAAAAAGAAAGAAAAATATAAAAAGATTATAAACATGAATCTAAGTACAATTGATTCTAGAGAAGTATAGTTGTAGAGATCTGATCTGCGGACGATCACTTTACTCCTTCGACCACTCGACAATGAAGAAATGCACACGACGACGGAGAATTTTACACGACGATGACGAAATATAGGGAATGTTGTGAACAACTTGGAGAGTTGAACAATAAGAAATCTTTGGCACAACGGCACGAGAAGCTTCTATTTCTCTCACTCTGTTCTTGAATTTCAAATACTTGAAAATTCTAGCCTATTTCCCTTTATCTATCTGTATATGCTCCTCTCTCTGTGTGTTCTGTAGGTAGCCATGGTTTTAATGGTTGTAATCTATATTTATATAGTTTAGGAGAGGTTACAAGAGTGCGCGCATATTTTGGACAGTCAACACTATTTTACCATTGTCTGCACACTTTTGGTGGATTAACACCCCACGTTCGGCATGAGTGGGTGCACAACTTGCTGCTTGCTTGACACGTAGCTTCCTATTCGAGGAAAGCATAGGTCATGGGGACAATTATTTGTACACTTTTTGCGAGAAGTACGGCATGTAAGACACGCACTCATAACTACTCACTATTGGTTAGGATAATATGCGCACTTTAGAAGTCGTCTGGAGACTGGCGTATTTTGGTACGATTGGCACTACGGTGCATTTTTGAGGAAGTTGGCACAGCGACGTACTTTTGAGGGAGTTGGCACTACGGCGCACTTTTGAAGGAGTTGGCACTACGGCACATTTTTGAAGGAGTTGGCACAGCGGCGGGGCCGCTAAATGTCACTACCACATTTCTAGAATAGGGGTATTTTAGTCTTTTTATATTTATTTAATTTATATGCATGTTATATAATTAATATTATATATTTTAATTAATTGTTAGCATGAAATATTAGTTAGTGGACATGTGTTAGTGGACCTAACTAGACTAGACTTGAGTTTGGACCAATATTAAGTTAGTGACTTAATTAATTACCCATTAAGAGTAGAAGCTTCCCCTTGATTATTAATTCTTCATGAAAACCCCAAGGGGCACTTTGGACATTGCACATTACTTGGAGAAGGGAATAGGGGTAGTTGGCCTTAATTAGAATAGGGGACACTCTCTCTCCTCTCATTCTCATCCATTTTATTTCCTAATTAAGTGTTCTTCCCCAATAGTTATTTCCTCCATCAAATCTCTCACAAATTTCTCTCAAATTTCTTCATCCTCACCATCTAAGGAGACTAGAAGCTAGTAGATGCAAGAAGCTTGGATAAGACGGAGTTTGGCTCGGTGTTTGTGTCCACAACGTGTCCTATTGGCTTTGCATTAGGAATCCATCTCCCAATAGGTAAATTCAGAATTTTTTTCTCTAATTAGTTTCATTTAGTATTTTAGAACATGTAGATTGCACCCATATATTAGGGCCACCTATAGAGAGGAGTTTGGACTCCTATTGACCAAATTTATGACTTCTACATTGAGTTTTGTGCTCATTTTTTGGGAAATCCAAGAATGGCACACCAAGTGTTTGTCATTAGGTTTGATAGGCCTAATTAGAGTTATATTAGTCTTGTGGGGGTAGATGTGTGTCCACAAATGGATATGAGTAAGGCGTATCATGACAAGGTATGATACGGTGTGATACGGGGCTCCAATTTGGGGATTTTGTTCATATGAGTGTATTTCATTCTAAATTTCTTTGTGGCAAGTTCTAATAGCTATTTATAATCATATTTGATAGGAATATTTGGTTATATTTGAGTATGGTGGGTTTTGACACCTTAGTTGGTAGTGTAGCATTGGTTGTTCTTCGAGTGTTGATATTATATGATTATATATATATATATATATATATATATATGTGTGTGTGTGTGTGTGTGTGTGTGTGTGTGTGTGTGTGTGTGTGTGTTAATGTATTGGTGCAGCAGTATAAATATAAATATAGAGTGTATGTTTGTGGGTGTTAGATGATGGAGTAAGTCGGGTAGTGTGTGTTGTGCACACACAATGCACAATGAATGCACTATAGTGATGATGGGGCAATAAAACAGCAGGTCATACTTGGGGACTGTTTTGGAAGCTAAGTCAAAATTATTATTTACTTGAGTGTTGATGTGATGCAATCAAGCACTGGTACTTGGTGTATCAGTCTTGGGAATGGACTGAAGTTGGAGAATTGACTGATATTAGTATTAGTTAGAATTATGCACAAGTGGTGCTTGTGTTAGGTGCATGAGAGGAGGGGTGTAAGACTTCAAGTAAAATTCCCTTAGAATCGAGTATGGAGCAGTGGCAGTGGTGTTTCAGGTTAGTGGGTTATGGTACAGTTGAGTTTGGTTTCAGAATATGGGTAGTGTGTTGGTGTGCACACATTTGTGTGAGATGCACGTATGGTGGGGTATATTTGTAGAATAGTGACGGTAGGTTAGCTCCTAGTAACACTGATACTAGTGTGGATATAGATTGTAGGAGGACAGGGCTGATACTGAGGCAAGGGTGTGTGTAAGCAATTGGGGGTACACGGGAAGTGAGCATTACTGCAAGTTATAGGCAGTAAGCTCCAGTGTGCAGGAGCTTTGAAGCAGTGGCATCCAACTACATCAGTAACAGTAATGCTCAGGTAAGGCTTGGGTTCAGTCATAAGATGGTATTATAAGTTAAGGTAATGTTAGAAAGAGTTAGAGGCGATAAGTTGAATGCAGTAAGGACTGAGATGCTAGTATCAGTCAAGTAGCATTACATTGCTTTGCATTACAGTACAAGAAGACTGTGTGCATTATGAGGGCTTTTGCAACTGGAATCCAATTTATACACAGTTGGACATCCACTGTGTTATTAAGGCCAGGTGAAGTGCTGCAATTAGGGGTTTGATATTGCAGTAGGGATGAGGCACTACCAAGTGCAGGTTGGGGGTATTAAGTAGGAGTATCAGTTTTGTGGGGAGTCACTGATACAAAGGTATCATATTAGTATAAGGATTGGTATTAGCTTTAAGTTAGCAGTTGGTAGCTGTATTAGTATATCAGGGATGAGTTGTATGAGAGCTCAAGTACCACTCTTGTGTACTTGGTGGTGGCCAGTGTCTGGAGTCTTAAGAGCTAGGTAAGCTAAGTATCATATGTATTGTAATATATATAAGTCTTAAAGTATACTAAGATATATTGAGTATCATAATACGTAATTTATAGATAGCTTAGAACTAATAGCTAGTATAACTAATATTGACTAGTGTTAGCTAGATAATGACTAATATTGGCTTGTTGACCTTGTTAAGAGATAGAAAACTTAGTGTGACTAGCTAATGACCTAGTTTGGACTTAGACATGGCCTAGAGACCTCATAATTAGTTAGTTAATCTTGCTCATCCTTGAATTCACCAATTAACATTAATCTTTTATATTTAGGTCAGAGTGACTCCAGTTTGGACATCGATTCTCACATATTGCTCAGGACCACTAGCAAGTACATTCTCTGACAGTTTCCTTATTTTGACGATTACTATGATTCTAGTATGTAGTGTTATGCTTGATTTCCGACACAGTGGATACACGGGTTTGTATCATAGATACCGATTATGAGGAGTCATGATTGGATCCATTGTACTAACCGGGGATAGAAAAGTATTAGTTGATTATGTGATCATATACCACCTACTTGTGCATAGCTCACCCTCATCTACACGAGGGTGTAGCCTGACCTTATTACTTGTGCATATTTCCATATATGATTGGCCTAATCCATTTACCTGTGCTTATGCATAGTCAATCATACTTGATTGACTTGATCCCTTACGGTACTTGTACATAGCCAATCATATATGGTAGAGCCTGATACATCCCAAGCCGATCACATAATAATTAATATTTTAAGACACTTAGCTAGTATCTTATTTCTCTATTCCAGTTCATACTTGCTAGTACTCACATTTACCTGCTCGTTTAATGCTTGTAACTTTCAGTGATATGATTATATGTTTCTCCAGTTTCCTTATATTCCAGTATTTTTTTCTATCATGTATATTCATTGCGACTGTCTTATAGTCTTGGTTAAATTAATGGAACTGCTGTTAGTTTATGTGCTCTGCTCCAATCCTTACTAGATAACATTTTTCAGAGGACTCGAGGCTTTCTGCCCCACTTATTACGGACCCGGAGTAGACAAGGATTTTACCCCGGAGCTTCAGGAGGATTCCATCCCAGTATTGGATCCATTAGTAGAGACTTAGAGTCTAACATTCATTTGTAGTTGGATTATAGAGTTGAGACACTCTTAATTATATATTTTATTTGGATACTTATATTGTTGTTTAGACTCTAGACTCATGGATGTATGATGTATATATTTTTAGACTTCTCTTTTCCTTTATATTATTATCATCATTTTTCTTCCTTATAGAATTATGTGATTGAATACTGTTACTATTGTCATATTTATATTCATCTTGTCCTCCTTATGGAGTTAAAATCATTGACAGGTTATATATATATCATTATGAGATATGATAGGTAGTATTGTGACCTAGACAGCGTTCTACTATCGAGGCTGCGACGTAGGCTGGACGTACCCCCGACTCATGCCCGAATTTCGGGTATGGATAGTGACACATTTTTGGGGTGGCCCATGCAGGTCCTCGAGTAAGTCAAAGTCGCAACTAGTGCGATATCGTAGTAGTGCTCAGACTTAGAGTGCTATTATGAGCCTGCTATAGGATATAGGATATAGGATATAGCATAAGAGTATACTCAATCATAACTAAGAAAATCTTCAAATATATTTGATTTTTGCTATCCTTACCATTCTGAATAATTGCTTCTTTTAAATTTTACTGCCCTTCTTTGATGATATCGTATCTTTTGCCTTAATTGACTTCTTATTGTTTTGATCTATCTTCAGGATGATGCCAAAACCAGGTCGCAGAGATCAGGATCCCCGACTTTTGAGAGGTTTGCCACCTCTCGACCTGCTACCCGGACAGCTGGAGTTGCTCCTCCTACTTCACCTGCTCATGTAGGAGTTTTAGCAGCCTTCGGGGGTCCTCCTCCATCACCTTCCCGAAGGGTTGTCCCACCTGTTACAGAGGATATTCCACCACCACCACCACCACAAATTCTATTTTAAGGAGGTATGCCTGTTGACGGGTCACAGATGTTCGCACTGATCCAAGGCATGGTGGATGCACAGAGGATATCGGCAAAGGCTCAAAGAGTTTCGGCTGAGGCACAGAGGGTGCAGGCAGAGGTACACCAAACGCAGATAAAGCTGATAAGGGAGAGCATGGAGAATGATCACCATGTGGCTCTACAGGCAGTAGAGAGAGTCGTCCAACAGCAGCAACACCCAGGCCAGCAGCAGCAACAGAGGCCAAGCACTATAGTGGACTTTAAGAAGATGTCGCCTCGGGAGTTCAAGGGTATCAAGGGGATACTCTATGCCGATGATTGGTTGGAAGACATAGAGAGGAACCTCCATTTGGCTCAGATTTGAGAGAGCCTGCAGATTAAGGTCGCCGGCAGTCAGATGTTCGATATTGCACTCACGTGGTATCGCATAGAGCCGAGACTTGTTGTTCAAGGACTTACTTGGGAGGCCTTCAAGGAGCTCTTCAAGGAAAAGTTATTTCTCGACGTAGTCTTGGGAGCCTTGGAGAGTCAGTTTCATGACTTGGTCCAAGCAACATGTCGGTCGATGAGTACGCTGCAGAGTTTTGCCCTTGAGTCCTTTTGCACCGTCGATGATTCGAGACCCAGGAGATCGAGCTAAAAAGTTCAGGAAGGGGCTGATGAGAGAGATCAGGTCTCATACTTCTGGAAGTCGTACTGCTACCTTTGAGGACATTTTGATGGATACTCAGATTGCTGAGGATGACCTAGACCTCAGGCCCAAGAGAGGATGCTACGGTTCTAGAGGAGCGAGTGGTAGCGTGGGACCGGCCAAGTGTCCCCAATTTCAGCAGCAGTAGAGACTATTCCAGCACCATCACCAGCAGCACCAGGCACTAGCTTGTGGTCAGCACCAGCCACAGAGGCAGGGACAGTAGGTCGTTCATGGTGTATTCTGTGGAAAGCTAGGACATACCAGAAGGTTTGTCAGAAGAGGTTAGGAGTTTGCCTTTTTTGTGGGTCACCTGGCCACCAGCTGAGAGTTTGTCTAGCTCTTCCATCTCAGGGAGGGAGCACCAGCGAGGCCACCCGCAGTTCAGCAGAGGGGACCTCCACTTCCGCCACAACAGTAGAGGTTTGTCCAGTACCAGCAGCAGCAGAGAAGTGCACTTCAGGGGCGAGCTTTCGCCATGGAGGTTGAGGAGACCAAGCTAGAGGGAGACATGATTACAAGTTCAGTTCTTCTTGATTTTATTCTAGCATTTGCTTTATTCTATTTTGGTGCTTCCCATAGTTTTGTATCTGTATCTTTTGCTCTTAAGCATCATTTAGAGGCGGAAGCCTTGGCTAGGACTTGCAAGATCACGATTGGGGGAGGCATTATCCTAGTCATTGATTTTTGTAAGGATCAGAGAGTTTTATTGAGAGGTCAAGAGTTGAGTGCGTGCTTACTCGTAATGCCACTTCCGGGATACGACATTGTACTCGGGATGGATTGGTTAAGTAGGCACCATGATAGTATAGATTTTCGTGGAGGCAGGGTGATATTTCGACAGCCAGGAGAGCCAGAGTTCGAGATTGCCAGAGGAGCAGCAGAGAAGAGCAAGGGCATCTTTTGTGGAGCCATGGTAGAAGAGAAGGAGCTGCCACATCCTTTGATAGCGGAGTACCTGGATGTCTTTCCAGAGGAGTTTCTAGGATTGCCACCAGACAGATATATTGAGTTCTCTATAGACTTGGTGTCAGGCATAGAGCCAATATCATAGCACATCTATATGGTCAACAACAGCGAACTGGCAGAGTTGAAAAAGTAGGTTGATGAGTTATAGGACAAGGGCTTTATTAGATCCAGTTCATCACCGTGGGATACTCCGGTATTGTTTGTACCGAAGAAGGATGGGACGGTACGCATATGTATCAACTATAGGGCTCTAAACAACCTCATTATCAAGAATAACTACCCGCTACCTAGGATAGATGATCTCTTTGATTAGTTGAGTGGAGCGATGATATTTTCGAAGATAGACTTGAGGTCAGGCTACCACTAGGTGAAGGTAAAGAAGGAAGACATTTTGAAGATAATTTTTTGGACTCGGTATAGCCATTTTGAGTTCATGGTGATGTCGTTTGGGTTGACTAATGTCCCGGTTATATTCATGAACCTGATGAACAAGGTGTTCCACCAGTACCTTGACAAGTTTATGGTAGTTTTTATTGATGGCATCCTTATGTATTCAAAGAACCCGGAGGAGCACGAGGAGCAACCAAGGATAGTTTTGGAGACTCTCAAGAAGGAGGAGCTTTACGGGAAGCTTTCGAAGTGTGAGTTCTTTCTTGACAAGGTTGAATTCCTTGGGCATGTGGTGACAGGTGACATAATCTCAGTTGACCCGAAGAAGATCGTAGCAGTGGAGTGGCTACTCCGAGTTCAGTGGCAGAGATCGAGAGTTTCCTGGGGCTAGCAGGTTATTACAGGAGATTCGTATAGGACTTCTCTATTGCAGAGCCAATGACTAGGATGACCAGAAAGAATGTAGAGTTTGTCTGGACGGAGGATTGCCAGACCACTTTTGATGAGCTGAAGAATAGTTTGACGACAGCTCTAGTATTAACGTTGCCATCAGGGAAAGGTGGATTCACTATCTATAGTGATGCTTTAGGGAATGGTTTGGGTTGCGTTCTTCAGAAACACGAGAAGGTGATTGCCTATGCTTCCAGGCAATTACGTCCTCATGAGAAGAACTACCCTACCCATGATTTGGAGTTGGCAGCGGTCATCTTTGCTCTAAAGCTGTGAAAATACTACATGTACGAAGAGCGTGTGGAGATCTTCACAGACCAAAAGAGCTTGAAGTACGTGTTCACACAGAAGGAGCTGAACATGAGGTAGAGGAGGTGATTGGAGTTGATGAAAGACTTCCGACATATCATTGCAATGTCATCCAGGAAAGGAAAACATAGTCACTGATGCCTTGAGCAGGTATCCGGTGGCTATGTACTTGATGACAGATAGATATTTGCTGGCCAAACTTGAGAGTTTGGAGATTAAGGTGCTAGTTATTGGTATCGAGATATAGATGTGGGGATTGCAGATACAGTTTGAGCTGATAGATAGGATCAGGGCCAGGTAGTTTGATGATGAAACTCCGAGGAGCATCAGAGCACATAATAAGATGGGATTATCGGAGGATTTTACCATCGCTGATGATAGATCATTACGACACAGTACTAGATTATATGTGCCGAGTACGAACTTGCACGAGGAGGTTCTGTAGGAGGCACATCGCTCTTGATACTCGATGCATCCAGGTGCTAACAAGATGTATCGAAATCTGAGAGAGCATGTATGGTGGTATGGTATGAAGAGGGAGGTGGCAAGATTCGTATCCAAATGTCTGGTATGCCAGCAGGTAAAGGTGGATAGACAGAGGCCAGGTGGATTGCTTCAGCCTTTACCCATCCCATAGTGAAAGTGGGAGCACGTGACTATGGATTTTATTTTGGGGCGTCCGCGTTCTCCAGGAGGAAAGGACGCAATTTGGGTAATCATAGACAGGTTGACCAAATTAGCCCGCTTCTTTCCATTTAAAGTAGAAACATCTACGGAGAAGCTAGCGGAGATGTATGTGCGACAGATTATCATGTTACATGGAGTTCCTGTGAGCATCGTCTCGGATCGGGATAGTTATTTCACTTTCCACTTCTGGGGGAGTTTGCAGGCTAGCATGGGCACTCGGCACAAGTTCAGTACTGCATATCACCCCAAACAGACGGGCAGTCAGAGAGGACTATTCAGACCCTCGAGGATATGCTTCACACTTGTGTTTTGGATCTCGAAGGTTTTTGGAGGATTATTTATATCTGGTAGAGTTTTCTTACAACAACAGTTACCAGGCCCGTATTAAGATATCACCATTTGAGGCTTTATATGGATGGAGATATCGCACTCCTTTATCTTGGGATAATATCGATGAAAGATCCTTGTTGGGGCCAGAGATGGTCATGTATGTAGCTGAGAAGGTCAAGGTGATCAGAGATAGACTTCGGATGGTGCAGGATAGACAGCGGCATTGGTTCCACCGGAGACTTTAGAGTTTGAGGTATAAGTTAAGTTTTGTATTGGTTTTGATTGCTTTATTTAGATTATTTGTTAAGGCTGTGTTTATTTTAGGTGGGCGATCTGGTGTTTCTGAGGATTTCTCCTACACGGGACATAATTTGCTTTGGTGGAGGCGGGAAGCTTAGTACACGGTACATCGGACCCTTCGGTATTCTGGCGAGGGTCGGTACAGTGGCTTATAGACTAGACATGCCGCCTACACTAGAGGGAGTACATGACATATTTTACGTGTCACAGCTGAGACGGTACATGGAAGATCCTAGTCACGTGCTAGATCACATGGAGGTCGAGGTTGGTCTAACTCTCAGCTATCCAGAGCAACCAGTGGAGATCCTGGATCGAAGGGAGAAGATATTACGGAACCAGACTATTCCCTTGGTTCGTATCGCGTGGAGACATCACTCGCTGGGTGAGTCAACCTGGGAGAGGGAGGATGAAATGTGCGAACAATATCCTTATTTCTTCGAGCCTTGAGGTATAGTTCTTCTTGTTTGTGTGATCTTGTGCTAGTTTAGCTTTAATTTCGAGGACAATTATTTTAAGGAAGGTAGACTTGTCACTACCACATTTCTAGAATAGAAATATTTAAGTCTTTTCATATTTATTTAATTTATATGCATATTATATAATTAATATTGTATATTTTAATTAATTGTTAGCATACAACATTAGTTAGTGGACTTATGCTAGTGGACCTAACTAGACTAGACTTGAGTTTGGACCAACATTAAGTTAGTGACTTAATTAATTAACTATTAGGAGTAGAAGCTTCCCCTTGATTATTAATTCTTTATGACAACCCCAAGGGACACTTTGGACATTTCACATTACTTGGAGAAGGGAATAGGGGTGGCCGGCCCTAATTAGAATAGGGGACACTCTCTCTCCTCTCATTCTCACCTATTTTATTTCCTAATTAAGTGTTCTTCCCCAATAGTTCTTTCCTCCATCAAATCTCTCATAAATTTCTCTCAAATTCCTTCATCCTTACCATCTAAGGAGACTAGAAGCTACTGGATGCAAGGAGCTTGGATAAGTCAGAGTTTGGCTTGGTGTTTATGTCCACAACGTGTCATATTGGCTTTGCATTGGGAATTCATCTTCCAATAGGTTAAATTTTGAAATTTCTTCTCTAATTAGTTTTATTTAGTATTTTAGAACATGTAGATTATACCCATTGTCACCCTCACATTTTCAATCAAGGGTAGTTTGGTAATTGACATGGGTATTTTATATTTAGAATTAATTATATTTAAATATTATGCATGCATAATTAATTAATTATTATATTATTTAATTATTGTTAGATGTTAGATTATTTTAGACTTGTGTAGTGGACCTAACCATTTAAATTAGATGCATGAACCCAATATTTTAGTTTAGTTAGATTGAGCCCATGAATTAGGCCCATGTATTAGGAGGATAGATTAATTAGTGAAACCATTAGACTAGAACGTTCCTCCTTAATTAATTTCTTCATGAGAGGTCCTAAGGAGTGTTTTGGACATTTCACAAGACTTGAGAAAGGGGTATATGGACTGCCATTAGATAGAGGAGAGAGAGTGTCTCTCAGTTTATTTTGTTCATTACAATTAGATCTACATTTTCCTCCTTTCCAATTTCCTTCATTCCCTCATCATTCCTTCACCAATTTCATTATAAATTCCTTTTATACTTCTCAATTGAGGCTACTATAATAAGGATCTACAAGAAGGAAGCAAGGATCTACAAGGAGGAGGCCAAGATCTACAAGGAGGAGCTACATTCCACATTTGGAGATTTTTATTAGAAATCTATCTCCCAATAGGTACATTTCAGTTTTTTCTCTCTTAGTAGACTCTAAATCTTAGATTTAACCATGATAAATCATCTCACATGTATAGGCTACCTATAGGAATTGGTTTTAGGTTCATAGGAGACCTATGGTGGAAGTTGTGTATATTTTTGTGTCAATTTTGGGGGAATTTTGAGATTGGCACATGTGGTATTTGTTAATTAGTCAAATAGATCAATATGACATGTGAAGAATTGTTTGTAACTAGTGTCGTGTCCACAATTGGGTACATGTAGGCCATATCTCGTTAATTTGACGATACAGGTAGATTTGGGGGGTTTTCCTCCGACACGGGGATTTGTGCATATCATTTCTTGACACAGACACATAGTTGATTATATTATTATTCGTATTATTCATATTTAGTATGTTAGACTTGCTCGCGTCCTTTAGGATGTATTTGGTTGTGTGGTGGAGCCGTATCGCAAGCGTATCATAGAATGAGTGTGATACGGGTGCGGTGCACTCCACGTGTTTGGTTTATTGTCCTTATTTCTATGTGTGCTTGTGTATATATATGTGTATGATACATTAAATGATATATATATGTCTATACATATAGTCAAGTGTATCTATATCTAAGTATATGTGTATATATACATATATGTGTGTATATATATATATATATATATATATATATATATATATATATATATATATATATGTAGGTAGGTATGTATGTATGTATGTGTTGTATGTTGTGTGTTATGTGTTTGTGAGTGTGTGTGTGTAGGGAGGAGTATCACCTGCTAGCAGTGTGCAATGTGTGTGCACAGCAGCATTCAGAGAGTGTGTGGCTCTTGTAGCAGTCACAACAAGAAGGGAGTCGAGCAATAGCCAACTGCTTTAGTAGCAACAGCAAAAATTAAAGAGGACACAGTGATGTAATATCACAGCAAGTATCAGCATCTATTCAGAAAAGGGACTCGAGCAACATCTATTCTGGAGGGAAAGTATCAGTTGCAGTAATGCTCATGCAATACACATGAAGCTTGGACCACTGCTATGCAGCCAACTGCTGGGAGCCTTCACTGCAGTGCATTGAGGTAGTGTGGTACAACAGCTTCATCACCTCGAGGTAGCGGTGACAGTAGCACACAACAATGTGTACATCACAATTCAGCAGCAGGGAAGTATCAGCAATGTGCATTTGTGCACAGCATGAGCAACAGCAGGGAACCTGCAAAAGGGGAGGAGCAGTACAGTTTTCTGTGCACAGGATCTGCAGCAATGAGCATACAGTGTGGTACAGCAAATACAGTTTCAGGTATCAGCACAGTGAGATACACAGTATCAGTATCAGTGTTCAGTCACAAGGTATCAGTGAGATTGGTTTAGCATTTATATTGGGTAATGGTTTAGTTAGTTAGTATAGTGTATTAGTTAGTTATATACTTGTTTTGTTGATAGATAGTTAGATATGTATACTAATATATATATATATATATATATATATATATATATATATATATTCTGTTAGTTGTTTGGGTAATAGCTAGTTTGGTTGTATCTATGTAACTATGTATATTATAAATGTTAGTAGTTAGTATCTATGTATTGTATTGATATATATTATAGTACTTAGTATATATTAGTGTATTGGTTGAGGGTTACATATGTATTATCTATATTCATGAGGTTGAGTTACCTTGGGATACCAAGGTAATATCAAGGTAATGGGTTGATACCAAGGTATTGAGTTTGAGTATCAGGATAGGTGTGTGTGGTAGTGTGATACGCATTGGTGCAATGCCAAGGTATTTTAATTTCATTATTTAGTTAAGCTACTATAATTATTGACTTGTATATATATACAAAGTACTATTTTCATATATTAAAACTTGTGTATCTTGAGATACGGCATTTTGGTGTGTTATATAGTATCTTAGGTTAGCTTGTATAGCATAGTTTTATAGTGTATCGACCTAGTATTCTAGTGTTAGACTCTTACAACCTAGAATTAGTCGGTTTGACTTAGAAATGGCTTTATGACCTAGCATTACAGCACCCTTAGACGAACTTCCAGCACCTAGCTTTCGAAGGTCAGCTTCACCGGTCCAAGTGGGCATATCTGCAGCAGCTTTTAGAGGTGCTCCACCTCCGGTACCGAGGATATCGCAGTCAGTTTTCAGGGATCTTCCACCCCCACCACCTGCAGTTGACCAGATGCAGATATTCGCGCTCTTCCAGTAGATGATAGAGGCACAACATCGTTAGTCAGAGGTCCTGCGACAGAGCGTGGAGAATGCTCACCAGATCATACTTGCAGCAGTTGAGAGAGCTACTACATTCTAGCCACATACGGTACCACCTCAGTTTATCCCTCAACAGCCGAGGCCGGGGACCATCACAGACTTCAAGAGGATGGGCCCGAAGGACTTTAGAGGCACAGAGGGGATTTTTTTATGCGGATGATTGGATCGAGGACATTGAGCGGAACCTGCAGTTGGCACAGATTCCAGAGATGTTACAGATAGAGGCAGCGGGGTGTATGTTGTTCAACATTGCTTTGACATGGTTCAGGACAGACCCCAGGATCGCAGTACCGGGACTCACTTGGGAAGCATTCAAAGAGCTTTTCAAGAAGAAGTTCTTCCCAGACGTGACTCTGACATCTTTGGAGAGCCATTTCCAGTACCTCGTCCAGGGAGGTATGTCAGTGGACGAGTATACGGTGTAGTATTGCCGATTAGGTCGCTTCGTGGAGGGGCAGAACCCCAGAGGTAGAGCCAGGAAGCTCAGGAAGGGCCTGAACCAGGAGGTCAAATCCTACACAATGGAGATCCTACCGCCACCTTCGAGAAGATTCTCAGACAGGCGCAGCGGGTAGAGGATGACTTAGAGCTTGGCTCTAAGAGGCCGAGGGACACAGGAGGATCCAGTACCAATACGGGTCCAGGAAAGAGATCTCATTTCCAACAGCAGCACCAGAGGCACTACCAGCATCAGAGGCAGCAATATCACGGTCTAGCTAGAGCGCCGACACAGCAGATGCACTAGATCCAGAGGGCATCTGTTCCTTGCACTTTCTGTAAGAAGCAAGGACACGGATGTGATGCATGCATGATGAGACTAGGCCAATGTTTATTCTGCTGATCGGGAAACCATCAGTTGAGGACTTGTCCTTAAGTCCCAACTTGTCCAGCTCAGGGCGGAGGATGTAACCTCCGATTTCCAATTTCCAAAATAATTAGATTTTAAATTATTTTAAAATATTAAGTTTTTGAAAAATTTTATTTGATTTTGAACGATGTTTGATTTTAGAAGGTAATTTAAAAATCTTTATAAAAATCATTTTTCCTAAATGACGATCTATTACAAAATAAGTAAATAAATAATAATATATATTTCTAGTTTCAAATATTTATTGGCTTGAATCATAAAAATTAATCCTTAAAATAATCGTCAAGGTTTAACCTCCCGATCAACTTAAAATAAATGCATATACCTCCTCAAAATTAGATACTTCACATCGAAATAAAATTTATCACTTCTAAAATCTTTGTAGCCTTAACTATGTTTAGTGAATCAAATTTAAATCCTCAATATCTTAACACATAAAATCTCAACTCCTTAAAAATTCTGAAAATTTAAAATTCATTTCCACCTTTTTATTTATAACTCCTCAATGTACATATTAGTGCTCACGGTCTCTGATACACAAGGTGCACTCAATACCTCTATTGTCTAGAACTGTGTACTAATTTGTACTGCCCGAATCACTTGCACTATTACCTCCAATGATCAAAGTCATCATCAACGGTATTTCTTTCATGATTTCAATTTATGTCAATTGGTATATCATCTAATTATCAACACACAGAGTGCTTACTGTTATTAACGTCATCCTTGACTAATCCTCGATATAGAATCATTAGCACTCTTGGTATGATATCGCGAGCTTCATTATTGGATTATCTCCTCAAACTTATTAGAACTCATGATCACCTGTATCCTCTATAACACTCATGTCTCTTTACTCTCATGGGTATGTGTATGGTTCCTCATCTCGATGGTTGTATATGTATTTCCTTCAATCCTTTAAAGCCTATTAAACTAATCCGTGATACGCTTCACAACTTCCATTACTAATCCTGATATTTCTCTACTTATGACATCTCATTAAACCCTTTATACATATACATTTCTTTACCTTTAACATTTCCGATATCAATCATCAAATTGGACATCATGCTCCATAAATCCTTAACACAATTCCCGGACACTTAATCGTTTACATAGATCACTCAATTACATTATCATGATTATCCAGGACGGGTAATTGGCTCTGATACTAACTCTGAGAACTATCACTGATACTCTATACTCTCCTTAACTCTCAATCTCTAATGACACTACTCCTAGAATCATTGGTACAAGGTACTATGCTAAGGCTAACTCTAGATTAAAGCCTACTGCTCACATGTCCAACTAAGAAACACTTACAACTCACTAGCAACACAGTCAATACTAATACAAGACACAACAAAATTACAAGCCACTATTTATCATACTTAACAAGAAATCCTCTAGGAATAGGAGCTCAAAGACTGAATTGAGGCCAGAAGGTATCTTTACTGCTAGTAAAGAAAGAAGCGGTGGAACAAAGTCCTGGAATAACAGAAATAGATAAGTCTTGAGATGATATTTTAAGAACCAATTTAGGATACAACCTGATAATCATACACGTCTGTCTGAAATCATGACACTCAGAATCCTCGCCACGCCAGTAAGCATAGATGCGATAAACGATAGGTTTCGTAACTAAGGTATGCACTCTATAATCATGTCGTCTAGAATCTTCACCACGCCAACCGGTATGGCTGCGAAAGACTCTAAGCTTCATAACTATAGTATGTATATCCAAGTCAGGTCCCTACGTTCTCGTCACCACAGCTAATATGGCTGCGATAAATTCTAGGTTCCATAACCAAAGTAGACGTTTTACCTTCCTCACTGTCCTCATCAATATATGTCATCAGATGATCCCATAAATCCTAGTCCGTAAAAATTCATCTCAATTTGAAATCAACTTAACAACGATACGAAGAATTAAAGTTAACAACTGGTCAACAAGAATCAAACTCAACAATGATACCAAGAATTTAATTTAATAGCTGCTCAACAAGAATCAAGTTCAGTGACAACAAGCGAGAGCGGACGGAAACAAGGAAAGATTTAAATTGAAAATAAGATTCTCATGGGGTCATCCCAGGAAATCTTTCAAGAAATTGTGATTGAGTATGTTGTTCATCTTTATAGTGTTATCCGTGTCTCCTTATGGAGTTGGATACTAGTGTGAGATTATTTAGATAGTACTTGACCTAGACAGCGTTCTACCGCCGATGCTGCGGCGTAGGCTGGACGTACCCACGCACTCGTGCCCTAAACCGGGTGCGGGTCGTGACAGAGGACAAGCACAGAGAGCACCCGCTAGACCACCAGCGGGATAACATAGAGGATCTCTACCACCGCAGTAGCAGCTGTCACTACCACATTTTCTAGGAAAGGGTATTTTGGTAATTTCCTATTTAAATAAATATTGTGCATGGTAAATAATTTTTTGTTGTATTATTTAATTATTGTTGGATGTTATTTAATTATTTTGGACTTATTTTAGTGGACCCAACTAGTTTAGTTTGGACCCATGGACCAACATGAATTAATTAGTTAGACTTGGCCCATTTAGAAAGTCCATAGTTAAGGAGATGGATTAAATTAATTAAATGATTAGACTAGAAGCTTCCTTCCTTAATTATTTCTTCATGAGAGGCCCCAAGGGGTACATTGGACATTTTACAATTGCTTGGGGGAGGGGCTATGGCCGGCCTATTAAAGAGGGGGGGAAATTTCTCTCTCCTCTCATCTCATTCCAAATCTAGATCTAGAATTCTTCCACTACCAAATTCCCTCCATTCCCAATCCAATTCCCTACCAAATTCATTCCAAATTCTTCCCAATTCACCATTAGAGAAGAAGAAAGCAAGGATCTAGAAGAAGGAAGCAAGGATCTACAAAGAGGAGCAAGGATCTACAATTTGGAAGCAAGTTCATCTCAATTGGAGGTTTCGTTGGGAATCCATCTCCCAATAGGTATAATTCAGATTTTCCCATTTAAATAGCTTCTAAATCTGAGATTTAATCATGTAAAATCAACCTATATGTATGTAGTACCCATAGGACTTTGTTTTGTGTTCATAGGAGACCCATGGAGAAAGTTATGGTGCTTTTTGTGTCAATTTTGTTGGAATTCCGAATTTATATTTTTTTGTGTGTGTCAATTGATCCTATAGATCAATTGAACATGAGATTTGTGTTTGAGGCTAGTGTCGTGTCCATATTGGGATACTTGTGGTTCGTATCCCAACTATTTGGTGATACGTGTCATTTGGGGGTTTTTCTCCGACACGGGACTTTGAACATGTCGTATTTTGACACGGACACATAGATCTACTTTTGACGCTTTGATTTGTTCATAAATATTATTTGTGATTTGTTTGTGTCCTTCGGGGTGCATTTACTTGTGTGTTGGACTCGTGTCGCATGCGTATCCTAGATCTAGTGGGATACGGTGAGATACTCTCCAATTGTGTGTATTTTTGCATAGATCTAATTAATTGTGGTTCAATTCTTCATTTATAATTAGTATATATATATGGATATTAAATATTTATTTTGTGTATTTATTATAGTAATTATTGTAGCATAGATCTATATTTTGGGTGTGCTAATATAATATACAATATAATATGTAGCTTTCTTGCATGCAAATATATATGTTACTACTTGTTAAATAATATAATTTATACATAAAATGTTTTATAAAATATATTTGTATGTTTAATTGTGTAATTATATTATTTATAATTATTATGTAATTATTTGGATATTAATGTAAATATTTTAGGTGTGCTTCTAGCCATGTAAATTATATGTTCTTTGTTAAATATTTGAAGGTATAAGTTTATGTATATATTAATATATATATGTACATTTTTGTATTAATAGTTTATATATATATATATATATATATACTGTTTTATATATTCTGTTTATATATATATATATATATATTGTTTATATATTCTGTTTTTATATATATAATTATATATATACAACTTGTTTTAGTGACAGTGAATTAATGACAGTAAAAAACTGTCATTAATTAGCCGACTAATAGCAGCCGCTGTAGCCTTCGGGCAATTAATGACAAACCTGTCATTAATTGCAGCAGCGGGAAACAGCAGCTTTTCTGCGACGCTTTTCCGCGACAGTTTAACTGTCAGCGAAAACCAAAGCAGTGGCAGTTTATTATTTGGGTTTCGGTGACAGTCCTTCGGTGACAGTCCCGACTGTCACTATTTAAACTATTTTGATTTAATCCTATTTTATTCACTGTTTTTCAATGACGCTTTGACAGATTTAATGTATATATTATATATTATAATTATATATATATATATGTATATATATATGTGTTTTGTGAGGAATAATAATTGTAATAATATATTATGTTATTTATATAAATGTTGGGTTGTATATATATTATTTTAGGGTATATATTAATTATATTATTAGTATACTTTGTGTGAGTTCTTTTTGAATCTAATTTGATTCCTAAATTATTGTAGTTTATCTCTATATTATTTTATAGATGTCTTGTGAGGTTGACTTTGAGTTTGACCATGTTTGACTTTAGTGGACTTTAGAGTTGACCATAGTTGACTTTTGACTTAGAATTGACTTATTGACCTAGAAATTGCCTAGTTTGACTTGTTCTCTTTCCGGGACCTTGTATTAATGTGATATTCCATATCTAGGTCTTCGAGGCACCGAGTCAGACATTTGTGAGACTGTTCATTGGACTTCAGGCGAGTACATTCTCTGATAGTTTTTCATTTATGATATCCTCTATGTTCGTTGTATCTAGTGTAGATATACATGTTCTCTTGACACTATGGTTACACGGATTGGTATATCCGGATCTTGTCATGAGATGTTATTCCTTGGTATATGGTGTATATGGTGCAAGTATTGTTTCATTGGTTATCGTGTACATGTACAAACACCGATTCTCGGAGAGACTAGCTATCTTCTTGGGGAATCTAGTGCCATAACGTACCGTGGTTGGATCTATTATACCAGTCGGGGTGGGGAGTATTTTAGTGTAGATATGTGATCATACCCTCCTTGTGCATGTCTTGTTCCTTGTGAGTGTTGATCATACACCGCACGTATAATCAGCCAGGCCATTATACTCTTGTGCAAGTTCCCAAGCCGATCACATGTTAAAGCTAGTACTCACACACTTAGTCATTAGTATTCTTGTTCTATCAGCATATTGTTCATTATTGTATTTCTTTCCAGTACTTCCTTATTGTCTATATATTTTTTGTATCTATTTATGCATCTTGTTTATCCACAGCTACTTACTGTTACATAGTTTTTATCATTATTTGAGAACTGCTGTTAGGGTTGTACTCTGCTCCTTTCCTGACTGGATATATTTTTCCAGATGACACTGAGGAGTACCCTACCTATTATGGACCCCAGGATGTTGTGGGTTTAGATTCTGAGACCCTGGCTCAAGTGGGACTTATCCCAACTGAGACAGTTGACCCTGGAGTTGTAGCTTTATAGTTTTGTAGTATTCTTTTGTACTGGATTTGTCTCCAGCATATTTCTGTATTTTCTTCAGACTCATTGATGTATTATTTTAGACTCATGAGTTGTATTGTGACTATTCTATTCTTATCTGATTCGTGTTCATTCTATCTTAGTTCTGTGATTGAGTACACTATCTTTTGGTGGTTCATTATATTAGATAGACTTTCTAGACAGCGTTCTACCGCCGATTCTGCGGCGTAGGCTGGGCGTTGTTTCCGACTAGTACCCTTACCCCGGGTGCGGGTCGTGACACGTTTTTGGTGGTGGCCCATGCAGGTCTAGCTTCACAAGTATGTGATGTCGTGGTAGTGCGACAACTTAGTTGTACTACTGCGAGCCTGCAATAGGATATAGGATATAGGCTGAGATACTCAATCACATCTAGAAAAATTCTTTTGATTCAACTATTCTCCTTTGACATTGATACTTGATCCCTTAAACTGTCCTTTCCTTGATATCTTTTATCATGTGCCATATTGATCCTCATTCCGTCTTTTTATGAGACATACTCGGAGATACTTGCGGAGGCACGCAAGGTTGAGCGGGATCTGGGTTTAAAGACCAAGAGAGACCGTGATTCTTTTCTGGGGGCCAACGACAGTGCAGTATCTGCCAAACGTCCTTATTTCCAGTCCAGACCTTTCCAGCAGCCACAGCAGAACCAGACTCCAGCTAGAGCGCCTTTTCACCAGGCACCTCAGCAGCAGAGGCAGTTACAGCAAGCTCTATGCAACTTCTGCAAGAAGCCCGGCCACATCTGGGAAGTTTGCAGAAAGAGGCTAGGAGTTTGTTTGTATTGTGGTACTGAAGGGCATCAATTGAGGGAGTGTCCTCGTCGTGCAGTTCAGGGAGCAGCTCCAGCTCCGAGGGCACAGATGAGACCACCTGTAGCACAACCGAGGGGACCGCTTCCGACACAGCAGCAGCGTTTTGTCCAGCATCAGCAGCAGGGAGGTGCTCGGCAGGGACGAGCATTTGCTATGACAGTCGAAGAGGAGGAACCCACAGGAGATGTCATCGCAGGTTCTATTCTTCTTGATTCCATTCCAGCTTTAGCTTTGTTTGATAGTGGTGCTTCCCATAGTTTTGTATCTGTTTCTTTTGCTCTAAAGCATGGTTTGGTAGCTGAGTCTTTGCTTAGGACTTGCAAGATCATGACCGGGGGAGGCATTATCCTGGTTAATGATATTTGCAAAGATCGGAGAGTTACTCTGGGAGGCCGGGAGTTGAGTGCGTGTCTACTTGTAATGCCACTTCTGAGCTACGACATTGTACTCAGGATGGATTGGTTGAGTAGGCACCGTGCTAGCATAGATTGTAGAGGAGGTAGAGTTTTGTTTGGTCCGCCAGGAGAGCCAGAGTTCGAGTTTGCTAGAGGAGCTGCAGAGCAGGGAGAAGGCATTATTTGTGGAGCTATGGTAGAAGACAAGGAGTTGCCGCATCCGTTGATAGCAGAATTTTTGGATGTGTTTCCTGAAGAATTGCCAGGATTGCCGCCAGATCGAGATGTTGAATTTTCTATAGACTTGGTGCCAGGTGCAGAACCGATTTCGCAATATGTCTATAGAGTAAACAACAGCGAGCTGGTCGAGTTGAAGAAGCAGGTGGACGAATTGCAGGATAAGGGGTTTATCAGATCGAGTTCTTCACCATGGGGAGCCCCGGTATTGTTTGTACCGAAGAAGGATGGATCGGTGCGTATGTGCATTGATTACAGGGCTTTGAATAATCTCACTATCAAGAATAAGTATCCTTTGCCACGGATTGATGATCTGTTTGATCAGTTGAGTGGTGCGAAGGTATTTTCTAAGATAGATTTGAGATCAGGCTACCATCAGGTGAAGGTGAAGCCGGAGGACATACCGAAGACTGCTTTTAGAACTCGGTATGGTCAGTACGAGTTTATGGTGATGCCGTTTGGTTTGACTAATGCACCGGCGGTATTTATGAACTTGATGAACAAGGTGTTCCACCAGTACCTTGACAAGTTCGTGGTGGTGTTCATCGACGACATACTCATATACTCGAGGACACCGGAGGAGCATGAGGAGCATTTGAGGATTGTGTTGGATGTGCTGAGGAAGGAGAAGCTGTATGGAAAGTTGTCCAAATGTGAGTTTTTCTTGGACAAGGTGGAATTCTTGGGGCATGTTGTGACTGGTGATGGTATTTCAGTGGATCCGAAGAAGATTTCAGCAGTGGAATCTTGGAAGACTCCGAGTTCAGTAGCAGAGATCAGGAGTTTCTTGGGATTGGCAGGCTATTACAGGAAGTTTGTGCAAGATTTTTCGAGGATTGCCGAGCCGATGACCAGACTCACAAGGAAGGATGTGGAGTTTGTTTGGACGGAAGATTGCCAGGCCGCTTTTGAGGAGTTGAAGAAGAGGTTGACGTCTGCTCCTATTTTGACATTGCCATCAGGGTCCGGAGGTTTCACTATTTATAATGATGCATCGGGGAAGGGTTTAGGTTGTGTTCTTCAGCAGCATGGGAAAGTGATTGCCTATGCATCCAGGCAATTGCGTCCTCATGAAAAGAACTATCCTACCCATGATTTGGAGTTGGCAGCTGTCATATTCGCCCTGAAGTTGTGGAAACATTATTTGTACGGAGAGCGTGTGGAGATCTTCACAGACCACAAAAGCTTAAAGTACGTTTTTACGCAGAAGAAGTTGAACATGAGGCAGCATCGGTGGTTGGAATTGATGAAGGATTTTGATATCTCTTTGCAATATCATCCTGGGAAGGCCAATGTAGTTGCCGATGCTTTGAGCAGGTATCCGGTAGCTATGTTCTTGACGTAGGATCGATATTTGTTGGAGGACTTGGAGAGCTTGGGCATTGAGGTGATTGTTCCTGGGTGTGCTATGCAGATATGGGGATTGCAGAAACACTCAGATTTGATGGACAGGATCAAGGCAGCACAGTATGATGATGTATCTTTGAGGAGTATCAGAGCTCAGGTGAGAGCAGGATTGGAGGATGATTTCACTATTGCAGAGGATGGATCCTTGAGGCATGGAGTTAGATTGTGTGTGCCTAGTGGGGAGTTGCGCGAGGAGGTGTTGCAGGAAGCGCATCGCTCTCAGTATTCCATACATCCAGGTGCTAACAAGATGTATCGGGATATGCGAGAGAGTGTGTGGTGGTATGGCATGAAGAGGGAAGTGGCACAGTTTGTATCCAGATGCTTAGTGTGCCAGCAGGTGAAAGCCGAGAGGCAGAGGCCAGGAGGTTTACTTCAGCCATTACCCATTCCAGAGTGGAAGTGGGAACACATTACTATGGATTTTGTGTCCGGACTACCACGATCTCCAGGAGAGAAAGACGCGATTTGGGTCATTGTTGATAGATTGACCAAGTCGGCCCACTTTTTGCCTTTCAAGGTGGGTTTGTCTACGGAGAAGCTGGCAGAGATGTATGTGAGGCAGATCGTTAGGATACATGGAGTTCCTGTCAGCATAGTCTCAGATCGGGATAGTCGTTTCACTTCTCATTTCTGGAGGAGTTTGCAGGAGAGTTTGGGCACTCAGCTCAAGTTCAGTACTGCATATCATCCCCAGACAGATGGGCAGTCAGAGAGGACTATTCAGACTCTCGAGGATATGTTGCGCACTTGTGTACTAGATTTCGGGGGTTCTTGGGAGGACCATCTCCATTTGGTAGAGTTTGCTTACAACAACAGTTACCAGGCCAGTATAGAGATGTCACCTTTTGAAGCTCTATATGGTCGGAGGTGTCGTACTCCTTTGTCTTGGGACGATGTTGGAGAGAGAGTTTTGCTTGGGCCAGAGATGGTTGTGGATGCAGCAGAGAAGGTTCAGTTGATCAGAGACAGACTTCGAGTGGCACAGGACAGACAACGGCATTGGGCCGATAGCCATCGGAGACCCTTGGAGTTTGAGGTGGGTGGTTTGGTGTTTCTGAGGATTCCGACACGAGGCACGATTCACTTCGGTGGAGGCGGAAAGCTTAGTCCGCGATTCATTGGACCTTTCACTATTCTAGAGAGGGTCGGTGCAGTTGCTTATAGACTAGACTTGCCACCTGCATTGGAGGGAGTGCACAACGTGTTTCATGTGTCGCAGTTGAGACGATACGTGGCAGATCCTAGTCATGTATTGGATCACTCAGAGATAGAGGTGGGCCCTACTCTTAGCTATCCAAAGCAGCCAGTTAGAATTCTGGATCGGAGAGAGAAGGTGCTGAGGAACCAGACTATTCTTTTGGTGCGCGTCGCATGGAGGCATCACTCTCCGGAGGAGTCTACCTGGGAGAGAGAGGATGACATACGAGAGCGTTATCCATATTTGTTTGTACCTTGAGGTATGTTATTTCTAGTTATGTTCTGTTCATTGTTATGTTCTGTTCATTAGTTAGTTGTGATTCTTTAGTTCTGTTCTGTGATTTTCTGGGGGTAGTTTTCGTCTTTGAATTTCGAGGACGAAATTATTTTAAGGAGGGTAGACTTGTCACTACCACATTTTCTAGGAAAGGGTATTTTGGTAATTTCCTATTTAAATAAATATTGTGCATGGTAAATAATTTTTTGTTGTATTATTTAATTATTGTTGGATGTTATTTAATTATTTTGGACTTATTTTAGTGGACCCAACTAGTTTAGTTTGGACCCATGGACCAACATGAATTAATTAGTTAGACTTGGCCCATTTAGAAAGCCCATAGTTAAGGAGATGGATTAAATTAATTAAATGATTAGACTAGAAGCTTCCTTCCTTAATTATTTCTTCATGAGAGGCCCCAAGGGGTACATTGAACATTTTACAATTGCTTGGGGGAGGGGCTATGGCCGACCTATTAAAGAGGGGAGGAAATTTCTCTCTCCTCTCATCTCATTCCAAATCTAGATCTAGAATTCTCCCACTACCAAATTCCCTCCATTCCCAATCCAATTCCCTACCAAATTTATTTCAAATTCTTCCCAATTCACCATTAGAGAAGAAGAAAGCAAGAATCTAGAAGAAGGAAGCAAGGATCTACAAAGAGGAGCAAGGATCTACAATTTGGAAGCAAGTTCATCTCAATTGGAGGTTTCGTTGGGAATCCATCTCCCAATAGGTATAATTCAGATTTTTCCATTTAAATAGCTTCTAAATCTGAGATTTAATCATGTAAAATCAACCTATATGTATGTAGTACCCATAGGACTTTGTTTTGTGTTCATAGGAGACCCATGGAGAAAGTTATGGTGCTTTTTGTGTCAATTTTGTTGGAATTCCGATTTTTTTTTTTTTTTGTGTGTCAATTGATCCTATAGATCAATTGAACATGAGATTTGTGTTTGAGGCTAGTGTCGTGTCCATATTGGGATACTTGTGGTTCGTATCCCAACTATTTGGTGATACGTGTCATTTGGGGGTTTTCCTCCGACACGGGGCTTTGAACATGTCGTATTTTGACACGGACACATAGATCTACTTTTGACGCTTTGATTTGTTCATAAATATTATTTGTGATTTGTTTGTGTCCTTCGGGGTGCATTTAGTTATGTGTTGGACTCGTGTCGCATGCGTATCCTAGATCTAGTGGGATACGGTGAGATACTCTCCAATTGTGTGTATTTTTGCATAGATCTAATTAATTGTGGTTCAATTCTTCATTTATAATTAGTATATATATATGGATATTAAATATTTATTTTGTGTATTTATTATAGTAATTATTGTAGCATAGATCTATATTTTGGGTGTGCTAATATAATGTACAATATAATATGTAGCTTTCTTGCATGCAAATATATATGTTACTACTTGTTAAATAATATAATTTATACATAAAATGTTTTATAAAATATATTTGTATGTTTAATTGTGTAATTATATTATTTATAATTATTATATAATTATTTGGATATTAATGTAAATATTTTAGGTGTGCTTCTAGCCATGTAAATTATATGTTCTTTGTTAAATATTTGAAGGTATAAGTTTATGTGTATATTAATATATATATGTACATTTTTATATTAATGGTTTATATATATATATATATACTGTTTTATATATTTTGTTTATATATATATATATATATATATATATATATATATTGTTTATATATTCTGTTTTTATATATATAATTATATATATACAACTTGTTTTAGTGACAGTGAATTAATGACAGTAAAAAACTGTCATTAATTAGCCGACTAATAGCAGCCGCTGTAGCCTTCGGGCAATTAATGACAAACCTGTCATTAATTGCAGCAGCGGAAAACAGCAGCTTTTCTGCGACGCTTTTCCGTGACAGTTTAACTGTCAGCGAAAACCAAAGCAGTGGCAGTTTATTATTTGGGTTTCGGTGACAGTCCTTCGGTGACAGTCCCGACTGTCACTATTTAAACTGTTTTGATTTAATCCTATTTTATTCACTGTTTTTCAATGACGCTTTGACAGATTTAATGTATATATTATATATTATAATTGTATATATATATATGTATATATATATGTGTTTTGTGAGGAATAATAATTGTAATAATATATTATGTTATTTATATAAATATTGGGTTGTATATATATTATTTTAGGGTATATATTAATTATATTATTAGTATACTTTGTGTGAGTTCTTTTTGAATCTAATTTGATTCCTAAATTATTGTAGTTTATCTCTATATTATTTTATAGATGTCTTGTGAGGTTGACTTTGAGTTTGACCATGTTTGACTTTAGTGGACTTTAGAGTTGACCATAGTTGACTTTTGACTTAGAATTGACTTATTGACCTAGAAATTGCCTAGTTTGACTTGTTCTCTTTCCGGGACCTTGTATTAATGTGGTATTCCATATCTAGGTCTTCGAGGCACCGAGTCAGACATTTGTGAGACTGTTCATTGGACTTCAGGCGAGTACATTCTCTGATAGTTTCTCATTTATGATATCCTCTATGTTCGTTGTATCTAGTGTAGATATACATGTTCTCTTGACACTATGGTTACACGGATTGGTATATCCGGATCTCGTCATGAGATGTTATTCCTTGGTATATGGTGTATATGGTGCAAGTATTGTTTCATTGGTTATCTTGTACATGTACAGACACCGATTCTCGGGGAGACTAGCTATCTTCTTGGGGAATCTAGTGCCATAACGTACCGTGGTTGGATCTATTATACCAGTCGGGGTGGAGAGTATTTTAGTGTAGATATGTGATCATACCCTCCTTGTGCATGTCTTGTTCCTTGTGAGTGTTGATCATACACCGCACGTATAATCAGCCAGGCCATTATACTCTTGTGCAAGTTCCCAAGCCGATCACATGTTAAAGCTAGTACTCACACACTTAGTCATTAGTATTCTTGTTCTATCAGCATATTGTTCATTATTGTATTTCTTTCCAGTACTTCCTTATTGTCTATATATTTCTTGTATCTATTTATGCATCTTGTTTATCCACAGCTACTTACTGTTACATAGTTTTTATCATTATTTGAGAACTGCTGTTAGGGTTGTACTCTGCTCCTTTCCTGACTGGATATATTTTTCCAGATGACACTGAGGAGTACCCTACCTATTATGGACCCCAAGATGTTGTGGGTTTAGATTCTGAGACCCTGGCTCAAGTGGGACTTATCCCAACTGAGACAGTTGACCCTGGAGTTGTAGCTTTATAGTTTTGTAGTATTCTTTTGTACTGGATTTGTCTCCAGCATATTTCTGTATTTTCTTCAGACTCATTGATGTATTATTTTAGACTCATGAGTTGTATTATGACTATTTTATTCTTATCTGATTCGTGTTCATTCTATCTTAGTTCTGTGATTGAGTACACTATCTTTTGGTGGTTCATTATATTAGATAGACTTTCTAGACAGCGTTCTACCGTCGATTCTGCGGCGTAGGCTGGACGTTGTTTCCGACTAGTACCCTTACCCCGGGTGCGGGTTGTGACAGCAGCAGTTTGCTCAGCATCAGCAATAGAGAGGTGCTCAGCTACAGGGGCGAGCTTTTGCCTTGACTGTCGAGGAGGAGGATCTTGTTGGCGATGTCATCTCAGGTTCAGTTTATCTCGATTCCTTTCAAGCTCATGCTTTATTTTATTTCGGTGTTTCTCATAGTTTTGTATCTGTATCTTTTGCTCTGCGACATTGTCTTGAGTTTGAACCGTTGGCGGGGACTTGCAAGATCACGACCGGGGGTGGCATTATCCTGGTCAGTGATGTTTGCAAGAACCAGAGAGTTTATTTAGGAGGCCAAAAGTTGAGCATATGTCTACTCGTAATGCCACTTTTGAGTTACGATATAGTACTCGGGGTGGATTGGTTGAGTAGGCATCATGCTAGTATCGATTGTCCTGGAGGCAGAGTTTTATTTCAAACACCAGGAGATCCAAAGTTTAAGTTCGTCAGGGGAGCAGCAGGGCAGAGCGAAGGCAATTTTTGTAGAGCTTTGGTAGAAGAACATGAGCCGCCACATCCGTTGATTACAGAGTTCATGGATATCTTTCCAGAGAAATTATCGGGGTTGCCACCAGACAGAGATATGGAATTCTCTATAGATTTGGTGTAGCGCCCCGTTCCCCCGGTACGGGGAGCGCGGCTAAGAAACACAAACGGTATCGTTCGATCGGGATAGATTGAATTAAGAACTCGTCCTCGTTATGGATTTGTTTCTTCGGAATTGATTCCCATATTCAGTGGACCGCGCCCCAAGTATCGGCTTAGCGGCAAAGTCAGGAGGGACCTCTCCGCTGCTATCTTTTATCGCCTCGATTTTCGATGTCGCTTGTTGCTTTCGTGCTTTGAGTTGGTTTTGGGATTTGCTTATTTTCCTTGAACGGTTTCGATAGTTTTCATTGCTTTCATTTATTGAACTGTACTTCAATTCCGAGATTGGAAAGAGAGGAAGAAGTATTAATCGAGCTGTTCGTGTGCAGGTGAATGAGTAGTAGGCGGCTTGCGAGCGGAGTCGTGAAGCGCCTCTTTCCTTCTCCTTTCCTTCCAACCAAGTGAGTGGCTACCATCCCGATTAGCTAGCCTTGCTTCTAAGTCTTCACACCTAAAATGACTTGCATTCTTGTTGCCCCGATGAAACGATACCAAGTAATAATAATAAAAGAAACCAAGATAAAAGAGAATAGGCTTAGATTATATATTGCTTGTCATTCAACTTGGGAACGGTTACTCATATGCTTGTTTGTTCGTTTGGGAATGTTCTATACATGCTTCAAGATTATTTAGAATGCATCTTCTTCCATAAATTGTGCTAAGTATGGAATACACTTGTTATAAAATAAATTGTCAGGAAGACTATGCAAAACAAATCATGCAATATTGCTTATCTTGTTCGCGTGCCTCAACTGCATCAACGTTAACGTATCACGAACGAATGATTACGGACAACTTGTGCACAAGGTAACGGGTTCCTGCAGACGGTTGCTGGGGCACTGGCACCGATCCGGTCCGGGCGGAACTTCACGATAGTCTCACGCATCTGGACAAGGATAGTCTGCAGCCACCAACGCATCTTTGCTGTATTCCATCCTCGTTCAAGACTAAATGGTCCATTATGGCTTCTAGCCAGTGATCCCAACGTGTATATTTAAACGTGTTGCATACTAACTTGTGTCTTCGTGGCAGGGAAGGCATGGTAAGTATTGTGCAGGTGAATCAGACGGTCAGGTAAAATCCACCGAACGGTGGCACGTTCATTTCAGTAAATTCTATATACTGCTTACTTGTAAATGAACTAAGGCAAGATAGAAACTCACAAATATGCATGCTTCATTAAAAACAACGTATTGATTTGTATAGTTCGGTTAGCTCGCCTTCACCAGTATGTTTCGACATGCTGACCCTCGTTGAAACAGGTTCTCCGTACCAAGGCGAACCGAGCGAGGAGCCGAAGTCGTCTTTCCGATCCAGTCCAGCTGTTGGCGCATCTTCACCGCGCCCTTGAAGCATTTTGAAGTCAGAAGCTGCAACTCTTCATACACAAATGCAGCTCCGTGGCAAAGCCGTCCTCCAGCCTGGAGGTCTTTATCATTTTGTGTTTATAAAGGGATGTAATGTACAGGACTGCTATCTCATTTTGAGTCAACACTTTTGTAAGCCGTTCGGCATATTAGCTGACTCGTTCAGGAGTTTGTAATAGATGTTCATTATCAATAAAAAGAATATTTTTCATGTTTCAAATTTGTGTTTCAATTTATCTGCGTACTCTGAATATGTGCTCGTTATGCAAAATACTTTAGCCTTGTGCGGGCGCAACCCCAGGCCCGCACGGCATCACGACTCGGGGGACGCCTAAATTGATTCTACGAAATTGGGTCGTGACATAATGGTATCAGAGCACAGATTCAAGTTCCTTAGACTTTGTGCTGGAAAAGTTCCTTTAACAATCAAATTCCTGTTAGACTCTTGAACTCGCTAGGCCAAAATGAGATACATTCATGCAATAAGTCCATAATATATTATGATTCTAATGTAATTTATCTTCTTTCGAAGGAATGGTACTAGCGCAATCTGCAGCGCAAGCACCGAACGAAACACAAGAGAGTAGTTCGGGCAATTCGGGAAGCTCTCAGAGCTAGCGCGGCATATCTCAAGTCGATCCGCTTGAGCGGGTAATGCAAATGTTAGAATCGCAACGACAAAGAGATGATGCTCGCCAAGCCAAGTTTGAAAGCAATTTAGAGACCCGATTCTCAGTCCAACAGAAGCAGGTAGATACCCTGCAGCAAATCGTTCAGACTTTGGCTGCCAACCATTCTGCCGCAACAACAACGACTCCGGTAGAATAGCCCGTGCTTGAAGTAGAGACTCCTCAAATCCCAAGACCGAGGGACGTGACTGCCTTCAACTTGGGCCACTTCAAGAAAGTCTGTAATACCCCATTCAACGGGACTGAGGACCCAGTGGTAGCTCTAGATTAGCTAGCCGAGATTGAAGATCACTTTGCTCCGTTAGAGGTCCCCGAAGAGAAGCGCATCGCCTGCGCGCAACTTCAGCTCCGCCTCAACGCGCACGATTGGTGGAACGTGCATCGACGATCTCTCCAATTTGATCACGGAGAGGAGGCGATCTCGTGGACGACTTTTCGTACCGCGTTTGAAGAGGAGTTTATACCCCCTCCAGTACAACGTCAAATGGAAATGATTTCGTGCAACTGAGGCAGGGCAGTATGACGGTGAAGCAGTATTCTGCCAAATTCAACCGACTCTCAAAATTCGTTAGGGCCTATTTACCTGATGCAGCGAGTCGAGCTAGAAGGTTTGAAGGCGGTCTGCGCCCTGCCATTCATGGAAACGTAGTCAATAATCAGTACGGGACAATGCGTGAAGTCATGAATCACGCCCTATCTCTTGAACCGCAATATCCTCACGTTTCCACCAGCGCTGTGCATACCTACAATCACAAATGCCAAGGCAACGATAGAGGAAACATCGCTGCGAAGCGCCCTAACCACGGCAGTCCTCGAAGAGGAAACCCAGGGCAACCATGTTCTTATTGTAAGAAACCAGGGCACACAGCTGAAATGTGCCGCAAGAAACTCGGGCAATATCTCATTTGCGGTGACTCAACCCACCGAATTCGTGATTGCCCAAACTATTCTGTTCATCACCCTTAACGGTAAGCATTGTTCTTAAGTTTCGGGACGAAACTTCCAATTGGTTGGGTAGGATGTAGCGCCCCGTTCCCCGGTGCGGGGAGCGCGGCTAAGAAACACAAACGGTATCGTTCGATCCGGATAGATTGAATTAAGAACTCATTCTCGTTATGGATTTGTTTCTTCGGAATCAATTCCCATATTTAGTGGACCGCGCCCCAAGGATCGGCTTAGCGGCAGAGTCAGGAGGGACCTCTCCGCTGCTATCTTTTATTGTCTCGGTTTTTGATGTCGCTTGTTGCTTTCGTGCTTTGAGTTAGTTTTAGGATTTGCTTATTTTTCTTGAACGGTTTCGATGGTTTTCATTGCTTTCGTTCATTGAACTGTACTTCAATTCCGAGATTGGAAAGAGAGGAAGAAGTATTAATCGAGCTGTTCGTGTGCAGGTGAACGAGCAGTAGGCGGCTTGCGAGCGGAGTCGTGAAGCGCCTCTTTCCTTCTCCTTTCCTTTCAACCAAGTGAGTGGCTACCATCCCGATTAGCTAGCCTTGCTTCCAAGTCTTCACACCTAAAATGACTTGCATTCTTGTTGCCTCGATCAAACGATACCAAGTAATAATAATAAAAGAAAATAAGATAAAAGAGAATAGGCTTGGATTATATATTGCTTGTCATTCAACTTGGGAACGGTTACTCATATGCTTGTTTGTTCATTTAGAAATGTTCTATACATGCTTTAAGATTATTTAGAATGCATCTTCTTCCATAAATTGTGCTAAGTATGGAATATACTTGTTATGAAATAAACTGTCAGGAAGACTATGCAAAACGAATCATGCAATGTTGCTTATCTTGTTCACGTGCCTCAACTGCATCAACGTTAACGTATCACGAACGATTAATTACAGACAACTTGTGCACAAGGTAACGGGTTCCTGCGGACGGTTGCTGGGGCACTGGCACCGATCCGGTCCGGGCGAAACTTCACGATAGTCTCACGCATCTGGACAAGGATAGTCTGCAGCCACCAACGCATCTTTGCTGCATTCCATCCTCGTTCAAGACTAAACGGTCCATTATGGCTTCTAGCCAGTGATCCCAACGTGTATATTTAAACCTGTTGCATACTAACTTGTGTCTTCGTGGCAGGGAAGGCATGGTAAGTATTGTGCAGGTGAATCAGACGGTCAGGTAAAATCTACCGAACGGTGGCACGTTTATTTCAGTAAATTCTATATGCTGCTTACTTGTAAATAAACTAAGGCAAGATAGAAACTCACAAATATGCATGCTTCATTAAAAACAACGTGTTGATTGGTATAGTTCGGTTAGCTCGCCTTCACCAGTATATTTCAACATGCTGACCCTCGTTGAAACAGGTTCTCCGCACCAAGACGAACCTAGCGAGGAGCCGAAGTTGTCTTTCCGATCCAGTCCAGCTGTTGGCGCATCTTCACCGTGCCCTTGAAGCATTTTGAATTCAGAAGCTGCAACTCTTCATACACAAATGCAACTCCGTGGCAAAGCCGTCCTCCAGCCTGGAGGTCTTTATCATTTTGTGTTTATAAAGGGATGTAATGTACAGGACTGCTATCTCATTTTGAGTCAACACTTTTGTAAGCCGTTCGACATATTAGCTGACTCGTTCAGGAGTTTATAATAGATATTTATTATCAATAAAGAGAACTTTTCCATGTTTCAAATCTGTGTTTCAATTTATCTGCGTACTCTGAATATGTGCTCGTTATGCAAAATACTTTAGCCTTGTGCGGGCGCAACCCCAGGCCCGTACGGCATCACGACTCGGGGGACGCCTTAATTGATTCTACGAAATTGGGTCATGACATTTGGTGCCAGGCATAGAGCCAATATCTCAGCACGTCTATAGAGTCAACAACACCGAACTGGCAGAGTTGAAGAAGCAGGTGGATGAGTTGCAAGACAAGGGCTTTATCCATTCCAGTTCATCACCATGGGGTGCTCGGGTACTTTTTGTACCAAAGAAGGATGGATCGGTACGTATGTGTATCGATTACAGGGCACTCAACAACCTCACTATTAAGAACAAATATCCATTACCGTGGATTGATGATTTGTTTGACCAGTTGAGCAGAGCAAAGGTATTATCAAAGATAGACTTGAGGTCAGGGTACCACCAGGTGAAAGTGAAGAAGGAAGACATCCCGAAGACAGCTTTCAGGACTCGTTATGGGCAGTTCAAGTTCTTGGTGATGCCATTTGGGTTAACCAATGCCCCGACAATATTCATAAACCTGGTGAATAAGGTATTTCATCAGTATCTGGATCAGTTTGTTGTAGTCTTCATTGATGATATTCTAATATATTCGAAGATCCCAAAGGAGCACGAGCAGCACTTGAGGATAGTTCTGGAGACCTTAGGAAGGAGAAACTGTATGGCAAGCTATCAAAGTGTGAGTTCTTCCTTGATAAGGTTGAATTCCTCGGGCATGTTATTACAGGAGATGGAATCTTAGTGAACCCGAAGAAGATTTTAGCAGTTGAGTTGTGGTCTACCCCGAGTTCAGTAGTAGAGATCAGGTAGTTTCCTTGGATTGGCAGGCTACTATCAGAGGTTTGTTCAGGATTTTTCCAGACTTGCAGAACCGATGACTAGACTAACCAGGAAGGACGTGGAGTTCGTCTGGACTGAGGATTGTCAGTCAGCATTTGAGGAGCTGAAGAAGATGTCGACTAAAGTTCCAATCTTGATATTGCCATTAGGAGCAGGAGGATTTTTTATTTACAGTGATGCATCAGGAAAGGGTTTGGGTTGTGTGTTACAGCAGAACGGAAAGGTGATTGCATATGCTTCCAGGCAATTACGTCCGCATGAGAAGAACTACTCTACCCATGACTTGGAGTTGACAGCAGTTATCTTTGCTCTTAAATTGTGGAAACACTACTTGTATGGAGAGAGAGTAGAGATATTTACAGACCACAAGAGCTTGAAGTATGTATTTACACAAAAAGAGCTCAACATGAAGCATCGGTGATGGTTGGAGTTGATGAAAGACATCGACATTTTCTTGGAGTACCATCCAAGAAAGGCCAACATAGTCGCAGATGCTTTGAGCAGGTATCCCGTGGCTATATACTTGATGAGAGACATACATTTATTGGCCGATCTTGACAGTTTGGGCATTGAGGTATTAGTTCCTGGAGTTGCAGCACAGATGTAGGGACTTCAAGTACAGTCAGAGCTAATAGAATGGATCAGAGACGGACAGTACGAGGATGAATCTCTGAGGAGCATCAGAGCACAGGTCCAGATAGGGTTGGAAAAAGACTTCAGTATCGCAGATGATGGATCATTGTGGCACGGTACCAGATTGTGTGTACCGAGCAGAGCATTGTAAGAGAAGATTCTTCAGGAGGTGCATCGATCTCAGTACTCTATGCATCCAGGTGCCAACAAGATGTATAAAGACATGAGAGAGCATGTTTGGTGGTATGGTATGAAGCGAGAGGTAGCTAGCTTCGTATCCAGATGCTTGGTTTGCCAGCAGGTCAAGGCGAAGAGACAGAAGCCAGGTGGATTGCTTCAGTCTTTACCCATTCTGGAGTAGAAATGGGAGCATGTGACCATGGATTTTGTTTTAGGACTTCCGCGTTCTCCAGGAGGTAAAGATGCGATTTGGATCATCGTGGACAGGTTAACAAAATCAGCCCACTTTTTGCCATTCAAAGTGGATACATCTACGAAGATGCTCGTGGAGATGTATGTGCGCCAGATAGTCAGATTGCACGGTATTCTAGTAAGCATAGTCTCGGATTGGGTTAGTCGCTTTATGTCCTACTTCTGGAGGAGTTTGCAGACTAGCTTGGGCACTCAGCTCAAGTTCAGTACCGCATATCACCCTCAGACAGATGGACAGTCGGAGAGGACTATTCAGACTCTCGAGGAAACGCACCTGTGTTTTGGATCTTGAAGGTTCTTGGGAGGATCACCTTCACTTGGTAGAGTTTTCATACAATAATAACTACCAAGCCAGTATCGAGATGTCACCATTCAAGGCGTTGTATGGATGGAGATGCTGTACTCCATTATCATAGGATGATATTGGTGAGAGAGATTTATTGGGACCAGAGATGGTAGTGGATGTAGCTGAGAAGGTGAAGCTCATCAGGGATAGACTTCGAGTGGCGCAGGATAGGCAGCGGCTTTGGGCCGATAGCAACCAAAGACCTTTGGAGTTTGAGGTATAGATTTTTGTTTTGCATTGCTTGTGATTGATTGTTTGTTTTGTTAGAGTGCTAAAGTTGTGTTTCGTACTAGGTTGGCGGTCTGGTTTTCTTGAGGATTTCTCTGACATATGGTACGATTTATTTCTGTGGAGACGAAAAGCTTAGTCCGCGATTCATCGGACCTTTCAGTATTCTTGAGAGGGTCGGTGCAGTTGCATATAGACTAGACTTACCACATGTATTGGAGGGAGTGCACAACATTTTTCATGTGTCACAGCTGAGACGGTATGTGACAGATCCGAGTCATGTGTTGGATCACTCGGAGATAGATGTGGGCCCTACTCTTAGCTATCCAGAGCAGCCAGTTGAGATTCTGGATCAGAGAGAGAAGGTGCTGAGGAACCAGATGATTCCTTTGGTGCACGTCGTATGGAGGCATCACTCGCCAGGAGAGAGTACCTAGGAGCGAAAGACCGAGATGCGCGAGCGATATCCATATCTGTTCGAGCCGTGAGGTATAATTCTTTCTTGCATTGTATTGCTTGTTTTTAGTAGTTAGTTTTTTCCTTAATTTTGAGGACAAATTTTTTTTAAGGTGGGTAGGTTTGTCACCCTCACATTTTTAATCAAGGGTAGTTTGGTAATTGATATGAATATTTTATTTTTAGAATTAATTATATTTAAATATTGTGCATGCATAATTAATTATTTATTGTGTTATTTAATTATTGTTAGATGCTAGATTATTTTAGACTTGTGTAGTGGACCTAACCATTTAAATTAGATGTATGAATCCAACATTTTAGTTTAGTTAGATTGAGCCCATGAATTAGCCTATGTATTAGGAGGATAGATTAATTAGTAAAACTATTAGACTAGAACCTTTCTCCTTAATTAATTTCTTCATGAGAGGCCCCAAGGGGTGTTTTGGATATTTTACATGACTTGAGGAAGGAGTATATGGCCAACCATTAGAAGGAGGAGAGAGAGAGTCTCTCATTTTATTTTGTTCATTGCAATTAGATCTATATTTTCCCTGTTTCTAATTTCTTTCATTCTCTCATCATTCCTTCACCAATTTCTTCACAAATTTCTTTCCTATTTCTCAATTGAGGCTACTACAACAAGGATCTACAAGAAGGAAGCAAGGATCTATAAAGAGGAGGCCAAGATCTATAAGGAGGAGCTACAATTCCACATTTGAGAATTTTCATTAGGAATTCATCTCCCAATAGGTACATTTCAGTTTTTCCTCTCTTAGTAGACTCTAAATATGAGATTTAACCATAAAAAATCATCCCACATACATAGGCTACCCATAGGAATTGGTTTTAGGTTCATAGGAAATCTATGGTGGAAGTTGTGTATATTTTTGTGTAAATTTTGGGAGAATTCCGAGATTGGCACATGTGGTGTTTGTCAGTTGGTCAAATAGATTAATATGACATGTGAATGATTATTTGTGACTAGTGTTGTGTCCATAATTGGGTACGTGTAGGTCGTATCTCATCAATTTGACGATACGGATTAATTTTGGGGGTTTTCCTCCGACCCAGGGATTTGTGCATATTATTTTTTGACACGGACACGTAGTTTATTATATTATTGTTCGTATTATTCATATTTAGTATGTTAGACTTGCTCGTGTCCTTCAGAATGCGTTTGGTTGTGTGGTGGAGCCGTATCGCAAGTGTATCATAGAATGAGTGTGATAGGGGTGCGGTGCACTCCATGTGTTTGGTTTATTATCCTCATTTCTATGTGTGCTTGTGTATATATATATGTATGATATATTATATGATATACATATATGTTATATGTATTTGAGTGTGTATTATATGATATAGTATATATGTGTATACATATAGTTAAGTGTATCTATATCTAAGTATATGTGTATATATACATATATGCCATGTGTATATATATATATATATATATATATAGTTTAGGGGGGTGTTATATTTATAGGTTGATGGTATATAGATGAGTGTATATATATCTATGTAAGTAAGTATGTATGTGTTGTGTGTTGTGTGTTTGTGAGTGTGTGTGTAAGGAGGAGTATCATCTGCTAGCAGTGTGCAGTGTGTGCACAACAACATTCAGACAGTGTGTGGCTCTTGCAGCAGTCACAACAAGAAGGGAGTTGAACAACAGAATTTGAAGAGGACACAGTGATGTGATATCACAGCAAGTATCAGCATCTATTCAGAAAAGGGGCTCGAGCAGCATCTATTCTGCAGAGGGAAAGTATCAGTTGTAGCAGTGCTCGTGCAATGCACAGGAAGCTTGGACCACTGCTCGTGCAGCCAACTGCAGGGAGCCTTCACTGTAGTGCCTTGAGGCAGTGCGGTGCAGCAGCTTCATCACCTCGAGGTAGCAGTGACAGTAGCACACAACAATGTGTACATCATAGTTCAGCAGCAGGGAAGTATCAGCAATGTGCATTTGTGCACAGCATGAGCAACAGCAGGGAACCTACAAAGGGGGAGGAGCAGTACAGTTTTCTGTGCATATGATCTATAGTAACGAGCATACATTGTGGTATAACAAATACAGTTTCAGGTATCAGCACAGTGAGATGCACAGTATCAGTGTTTAGTCATAAGGTATCAGTAAGGTTGGTTTAGCATGTATATTGGGTAATGGTTTAGTTAGTTAGTATAGTGTATTAGTTAGTTATATATTTGTTTTATTGATAGATAGTTATATATATATATGTGTGTGTGTGTGTGTGTGTGTGTGTGTGTGTGTGTGTGTGTGTGTGTGTGGTTTGGGTAATAGCTAGTTTGGTAGTATCTATGTAACTATGTATATTATAAATGTTAGTAGTTAGTATCTATGTATTGTATAGATATATATTATAGTACTTAGTATATATTAGTGTATTGGTTGAGGGTTACATATGTATTAGCTATATTCATGAGGGTGAATTACCTTGGGATACCAAGGTAATATCAAGGTAATGGGTCGATACCAAGGTATTGAGTTTGAGTATCGGGATAGGTGTGTGTGGTAGTGTGATACGCATTGGTGCAAGGCCAAGGTATTTTAATTTCATTATTTAGTTAAGCTACCATAATTATTGACTTGTATATATATACAAAGTACTATTTTCATATATTGAAACTTGCGTATCTTGAGATACGGCATTTTGGTGTATTACATAGTAACTTAGATTAGCTTGTATAGCGTAGTTTCATAGTGTATCGACCTAGTATCCTAGTGTTAGACTCC
Organism: Iris macrosiphon; assembly: GCA_036927795.1. Classification (NCBI taxonomy): domain Eukaryota; kingdom Viridiplantae; phylum Streptophyta; class Magnoliopsida; order Asparagales; family Iridaceae; genus Iris; species Iris macrosiphon. Next base: position 120,156,835 of record JAYESA010000007.1, read on the forward strand.
TACAACCTAGAATTAGTCGATTTGACTTAGAAATGGCTTTATGACCTAGAATTGCATCAATTTAACTTATTTTCATTTCTGAACCTTGTATTGATGCAATATACCATATATAGGTCTGTGTGACACAAGCTTGGGCATCGAGAGACACACCTTGCTTAGGACTTCAGGCGAGTATATTTTTTTGATAGTTTTCAATTCATAATAGTGTATATATGCATGTTCTACAATTATATACCTGATTTTGACACAGTGATTTCACGGACTCGTACTACATAGATCCCGTCAGAAGATGTTATCCCCTACCGTATTCAGCGGGTACTCATGTACATGTATTTTATCGTGTACATTGGGTATTGATTTTATATTTTGTGTTCACACACTGCTCGTATTCAGTGTGATTATATTCGTGTACACCCACTGCTCGTGTTCAGTGGTCATATTCGTGTTCATAGCGTGTCGTGATTGGATCCATTGGTATTAGTTGGGGATGGAAGAGTAGGAGTTGATTATGTGATCAAAGCCCCATTATTCATCGTGTATATTCTGATTACATACCACACTTGTAATCGTCTTACCTTATTGATCATGTTCACCCAAACTGATCACATAATGAACTTGTATTCTGAGGCACATTAGTTAGATTGCAGTTATTTTATCATATTACAGATATTGATCTATATTCTCGTACATTACCTGTATACCTATTATTCATTCATTCATATGTTAGTAATCTTGTATTTCATTTCTATTATCTGTTTTATATGCTCGATTATGTTATTGAAACTGCTTTTAGAGGTATGTACTTTGCTCCAATCCTGACTGGATATATTTTTTCAGATGATTGGCTTATAGAGCAGTGTCCCATATTCTATGGGCCGCAGGATAGCGTACCTATAGAGGATACTCTTATAGACCAGGAGGACTTAGTTGCAGAGTCCGAGGAGGTTTAGTTATTTGTGTTGGCTTGTATTAGACTATATTTATTAAGATTCACAGTTTGTATATTATTTCAGATTGTGGATTGTATCTTGTTCTTTCCTTCGCTATTCCATTCGTGCTTTATCTTCCTTAGTTGTTTTGTGATTGAGATTAGTTATTCTTGTGAGATACCATATTGTTCCTCCGTTTGGAGTTGAGATGGTTGACAGGTACCATATTATATTATTGAGATGTTAGATAGTTAGAAATAACCCAGACAGCGTTCTACCGTCGATGTTGTGGCTTAGGCTGGGTGTGACCACGTACTCGTGTCCGAATATCTGGGTACGGATCATGACACCCATATATTAGGGCCACCCATAGGGAGGAGTTTGGACTCCTATTGACCCAATTTGTGACTTTTACATTGAGTTTTATGCTCATTTTTGGAAAAATTCGAGAATATCACACCAAGTATTTGTCATTAGGTTTGGTACACCTATTTAGAGTTATATTGGTCTTGTAGAGGTAGATGTGTGTCCACAAATGGATACGAGTGAGGCGTATCATGACACGGTATGATACGGTGTGATACGTGGCTCTAATTTAGGGATTTTGTGCATATGAGTGTATTTTATTCTAAATTTCTTTGTGGCAAGTTCTAATAGCTATTTATAACTATATTTGATAGGTATATTTAGTTTTATTTGAGTATGGTGAGTTTTGACACCTTAGTTGGTGGTGTTGCATTGGTTGTTCTTCGAGTGTTGATATCATATGATAATTTTATATATATATATATATATATATATATATATATATATATATATATATATAGTGTGTGTGTGTGTGCTTGTGGTGTTAGATGATGGAGTAAGTCGGGTAGTGTGTGTTGTGCACACACAGTGCACAATGAATGCACTGCAATGATGATAGGGCAATACAACAGTAGGTCACACTTGGGGACTATTTTGGAAGCTAAGTCTAAATTGACATTTAGTTAAGTGTTGATGTGATGCACTTAAGCACTGGTACTTGGTGTATCAGTCTTGGGAATGGACTGAAGTTGGAGAATTGACTGATATTAGTATCAGTTAGAATTATTCACTAGTGGTGCTTGTGTTAGGTGAATGAGAGGAGGGGTGTCAGACTTCGAGTAGCAGTCCCTTAGAATCGAGTATGGAGCAGTGGCAGTGGTGTTTCAGGTTAGTGGGTTATGGTGTAGTTGAGTTTGGTTTCATATTATAGGCAGTGTGTTAGTGTGCACACATTTGTGTGAGAAGCACGTGTGGTGGGGTGTGTTTGTAGAGTAGTGACAGTGGATTAGCTCCTAGTAACACTGATACTAGTATGGGTATAGATTGTAGGAGGAAATGACTGATACTGAGGAAAGGGTGTGTGTAAGCAATTTGGGGTGCACGGGAAGTGTGCATTGTTGTAGGTTACAGGCAGTAAGCTCCAGTGTGCAGGAGCTTTGAAGCAGTGGCATCCAACTGCATCAGTAATAGTGATGCTCGGATGAGGCTTAGGTTCAGTCATAAGATGGTATTATAAGTTAAGGTAATGTTAGAAAGAATTAAAGGCAGTCAGTTGAGTGCAGTAAGGACTGAGATGCTAGTATCAGTCAAGTAGCATTACATTGCTTTGCATACAGTGCAAGAAGATTGTGTGCATTATGAGGGCTTTTGTAACTTGAATCCAATGCATACACAGTTAGACATCTATTGTGGTATTAAGGCCATGTAAAGTGCTGTAATTGGGGGTTTGGTATTGCAGTAGGGATGAGGCACTACCAAGTGCAGGTTGGGGGTATTAAGTAGGAGTATCAATTTTGTGGAGAGTAACTGATACCAAGGTATTATATCAGTAAAATAGTTAGTAAGAATAGGTATTAGTTAACTTTAAGTTAGCAGTTGGTAGCTGTATTAGTGTATCAGGGATGAGTTGTATGAGAGCTCAAGTACCACTCTTGTGTACTTGGTGGTGGCCAGTGTCTGGAGTCTTAAGAGCTAGGTAAGCTAAGTATCATATGTATTATAATATATATATATATATATATATATATATACATACTAAGATACACTGAGTATCGTAATACGTAGTATAAAGATATCTTAGTACTAATAGCTAGTATAACTAATATTGACTAGTGTTAGCTAGATAATGACTAATATTGGCTAGTTGACCTTGTTAAGACATAGAAAACTTAGTGTGACTAGCTAATGACCTAGTTTGGACTTAGATATGGCCTAGAGACCTCATAATTAGTTAGTTAATCATGCTCATCCTTTAATTCACCAATTAACATTAATATTTGATATTTAGGTCAGAGTGACTTCAGTTTGTACATCGATTCTCATACATTGCTCAGGACCACAGGCGAGTACATTCTCATACAGTTTTTTTATTTTAACGATTACTATGATTCTAGTATATAGTGTTATGCTTAATTTCTGACACAGTGGATACACGGGTTAGTATCATAGATACCGATTATGAGGAGTTATGATTGGATCCATTGTACTAACCGGGGATGGGAAAGTATTAGTTGATTATGTGATCATACACCACCTACATGTGCATAACTCACCCTCATCTACACGAGGGTGTAGCCTGACCTTATTACTTGTGCATAGCTTTCCATATATGATTGGCATGATCTCCTTATATGTGCTTGTGCATAGTCAATCATACTTGATTGACCTGATCCCTTACGATACTTCTGCATAGACAATCATATATGGTAGAGCCTAATATGTCCCAAGACGATCACATAATAATTAATATTTTAAGACACTTAGCTTTTATCATATTTCTCTATTCCAGTTCATACTTGCTAGTATTCATATTTACCTGCTCGTTCAATGTTAGTTACTTCCTGTGATATGATTATATATTTTTTCTAGTTTTCTTATATTTCCAGTCTTTCCTTTCCATCATGTATATTTATTGCGACTATTTTATAGTCTTGGTTAAATTAATGGAATTGCTGTTTGTTTATGTGCACCGCTCTAATCCTGACTGGATAATATTTTTTGGAGAATCTCGAGGCCTTCTGCCCCATTTATTACGGACCTAGAGTAGACGAGGATTTCACCCAGGAGCTTCAGGAGGATCCCAACCCAGTATTAGATCCATTAGTAGAGACTTAGAGTCTAACATTCATTTATAGTTGGATTATAGACTTGAGACACTCTGAATTATATATTTTATTTGGATACTTATGTTGTTGTTTAGACTCTAGACTCATGGATGTGTGATATATATATTTTTAGACTTCCCTTTTCCTTTATATTATTATCGTGCTATTTCTCTTCCTTATAGAATTATGTGATTGAGTATTGTTACTATTGTCATATTTATATTCATCTTGTATTCCTTATGGAGTTGAGATCATTGACAGGTTATATATATCATTGTGAGATATGATAGGTAGTATTGTGACCTATACAGCATTCTACCGTCGAGGCTGTGGCGTAGGCTGGACGTACCCACGACTCATGTCCAAATTTTGAGTACGGGTCGTGACGCTAAACGATAATCTGGGTCTGCGTGCCGTAGTTTCGCTATAACGATGACTTTTGACTCTTCGGTTTCTGCATCTGTTAGATGTCAGTCTACCGCATTAAATGTTAAGAGAGGGAAGATCATTTGTGCGTGAGCTTTCGTAACACTAAGAAAGTGTGCCACTTTTTTGCTCTCTGAAAAGTGCATCATCCTCTAAAATTAATGGAAAGTGCACCAAAGTAAGAAAATATGCTTCTTTCTTCTAGAACAAGTAGAAATTGCGTCGTTCTTCTACTTGTAGAAAACTTTGCCATCTATCTGAGGCATACTTTTTATGCTTCTACAGGGTCCACTTGGGCTTACTAGCACTATGTCTAGTTAATAGGCTAACTCACTAATCATTAAAACTATAGTACATTATATATATTATTAATAATATACAAACAAATATGAAATGACAAAAATATCTCAAGAATAGAAAAGTCGTTGTTACAATCCTACCCCCCTTAGAAAAATGTTGTCCTCAAAATTTAAGATACCTCGCCCTCTCTGTTCTGGCTAGTCATAACCTATTCATTGTAATCCTCACTATAGTCACAATCCCTATCTAGTCTTAAGAAGTCCTATCCAAATCATACAACATACAATTCTAATGAAAAGAAATCACTCAAACAAGCATGGTTATAATTCTACTAGTCATAATTCTAGCAGTCTCTATCAAGGGTTCAACTATACCCAAGCACAACTATCACTGATACAACTATAAGGCACTAAGGAAACCAGCAGATCAATATATGGAAAGAAACAGGAAGAAAGAACATAACATAACCTGCTAACCCATCACCTGTAGTATCGATCTCCTCAACCGTCATTACAAAGATCTTGTCCTGCTGGGGTGCCTCCCTCTACCGGTGCGGGACAATTTGCGTTGCTACAAGTGGCCTAACTATACCTCTCTCACTTCCTTAAACACCTGTACTCTCACTCTCAGGATACTCCCTTACATACCCTATATTCATACTATACTGGTACACCTAGCCGATATTATCACCCATAATAACACTCACTGATACTATACTGACATACTCCACATATCACTCATCCTAGTCTTGATACACTCCGATCACTTGCTCACTCTTGGAACCCTTGGTGCTCAGACACTAACTCCATAACTACACTAGACACATGTATTTAACACTCTAGGATACCAACTACTAACTATACTCTAACACATGTCTTAGAACTATTGTCACAAATGATACTACACCATGCGTCACTTCTAGGCTTATATACGGATACCTATTCTTATATACTCAACCAAGAACTACTCTCAGGCTCACAAGCTACACTCTCAAAAATCAACACTGACACACAACTTGACACCAACCTCTGTAAGTTACCAAACTATCACACTATCCAAAGAAGCTGCCTCGAAACTAATGAAGGTGAAGCCCTACAAGGAACTAAAATAGTGGAACTAAAGATATCTCTATTCTAAGCTAGTAGGGTGATAGAACATAAATTAATGATAACAAGGTTGAATGATAGAGACAATATGTTAGGAACCAATTTAAGATATAATCTGATAATCGTACAAGTCTATCTGAAATCATGTTACCCAGAATCATCGTCACGCCAGTAAGCATAGTTGTGATAAACTATAGATTCCATAACTAAGGTACACACCTCTAGAATCATGGTATCTAGAATTTTTATCCTACCGCTAGCTTGGCTGCGAAAACTCTAAATTCCATAACAAGGAAAGTATATCCAAAATCATGCTCTATGTATTCGCCACGCCAACTAATATGGTTGCGATAAACTTTAGACTCCATAACTAAGGCAGACGGTTACATTTCTCACTGTTCTCATCCAAATATGTCATCAGAATATACCTTAATTCAGTCCTTAATATTCATCTCGATACAAGAATTAAATTCAACAACAAATAAGCGCAAAGGCAAAAATTGATACGAAGAAAGTGGAAATAGATTCAAAATAGGGTCTATAATAAGATTCTTAAGGGTCATCCCCGGAATCTCTCATGGAATTCTAATTTGTGATTGAGTATTCTCTCTTCCCAATATACTATATCATATATCCTATATCCTATATTCTATATCCTATCACAGGCTCGTAGCAGTCTAACTAAGTCGTTGCACTAATACGATATCGTACTAATTGCGAAGCCTGACCTACATGGCTACCACAATGACTATATGGTAAATAAGTTACGATAAGATGATTATCCATATGAAATTATATTATTAGGTATCCAATTGGATATTTATGCATATAAGTGTGTCATACGAGTATATAGAAGCATATCCTAGGTGTCTAGCATAAGTATGATGGTCGTGTGCCATAGGTCTGTGATAGTACCAATTAGAGAACGTTCATTATGCTAAGTGTTAAATTAGGTATCATGATACATAGGCAGGAATAAGGATATCCAAGTGAGTGCCAAGTAATAGATAAGTATCCTAGTGTCTAGTAAGATGTATTGTCTTACGATGAGACTAGAATAAGGTAAGATAAGATATTAAGGTATTAAGGAAAGATAACGTAACAAGGTACCTAGAGTTGGAGTTTAGATATTAGTCTTAGGGTATTTCTCTTTATCACTGTTTTAAATGGTGATGTTCTTTTTGATCTAGAGCATGTCATTTAGTGTCAGTATTGATTGCCAAGAACCATGTTCTTTCAATGCAATACTGGTCGTTCTTTTCTACCATCTTCTAGTAAATGAATTAGAACCTTAGAGATTGAATCTATTGTAGTAATGCCTGTCATTTCTCCTAGAATTTAGGATAGAGACTGTTTATAAGCTTCTTGTTTGTATCCTAGAAGAGGTTTGAGAAACTCTTCTTGAGCTATTGAAGATGATCGTATTTCCTGATCATCCTAAATACTTTATGTTTTCTATTCTTTATGTTACGAAGAAATCCTTAATCATGTTACCTTGAGAGGTAACATATAATCTCTGGATATTCTATCTCCTTCCGGTACAAGTAGCTACCATAAATTTTGAGGACAAAATTTTTCTGAGGGGGGTAGGATTGTAACCACAACTTTTCACCTTAGAGGTATTTTGGTAACTTTACATGTGCTAATTTTATTTTATTTTATTATGTTAGTAGTTAGTCTAGAATTAATTAGTGATGCCTAGAATTAATTAACGTTAGTTTATGTGCTAGCTAATAAGAATAAATTAAGTTAGTTGTCATGGAAAAAATATTCTCAATTAGTTAGATTAAATTCTTTTCCCTCTCAATTTGAATTTAAATTGGAAACAGAGTGGCACAATTAGTAATTTAATCCAATTCCAAGCCCTTGTAGTCGTCGGCCCATCATGAGAAGTTTGAATCCAATTTTTCTCCTATTTCTTCTCCAAGATACTTTACATATAAGTTATTTTATTTCCCACCAATTTCTAGATCTAGAATTTGAATTCCAAATCCAATTTCTTACCAAAACTACTCATTCTTCTTCTATTGGAGGGCAAGGAGCTTAGAGCACTTGAGAAAGCTTGAAAAGGAGTCCAAGCATTAAGGATTGTATCTGATTCATCTTTCTCATGTCCAAATTTGGAGTTTTTCAAATTAGCTACACAAACACTATATAATTCTCTCATTTTCATCAATTTCATGGTTAGAAAAAACCATATAACCTATAGGAACATTTCCATGGTTGGAATTAACCCTCCAATGATAGATCTAGGTGTTAGAGACATTCCAATTGATATATCTAAGCTTTTATTAGGAGTAATATTGATTTTGGAGCTCAATTTAGAGGAAATCTGAATTGTGCCCATCAAGTGTGTAATTAGTGTCCTCATGAGGATTATTAGTGTTCATTAGGTTGTGTGTTGGTGTCCATGTGTCCACAATTGGATACATTGAGTCTGTATCATGATACGGCATGATACGAGTGGATTGAATTGGTAATTTATTTGTGTTAGTGTTCTATTGTGTCAAATTCTTATAGATTCATTTGAATTACGTAGTTTAACTTAATTCTAGTTATATATGTTCTATATGTTTTGGTGGTATTTTGTGATGATGGAGGGGTGTATCCTGAATAAATCATGGATTTTGTGTGTATCATTGAGGGTTGTACCCTAGGTGTTTGTATTTATGTGTTTTGGTGTGGTATCATATACATGAGTTGGTATCTTAGTATTTTGGCATGAGAGTATGATGGGATTTAGAATTTGTATGGATGACATGTGTGGGAATGAATTAGGGTATCAATAATATATACTAGTTTCTACTTGAAATGTCCATGGTGTAGTGTGTACCAGACTTTAGAATTATTGCAGGTTATGGAGGTGCAACAACAGCTACATTTATGTTAAACTAGGCTCTGGGCAGTGCTCTACTGCGAGTTGTATAATACTCAAGTGCACAGGGGAAGGAGTCGGGTCTGTGGTTCCTGTACAGCAGGATATAAGAGGGGGAACTGTATAGTGAAGGCTCGAGTTAGTATGTATGCATCAGTTTCTCTACAGTGTGCAGTTGGAGAAATGTGGTCCCAGGCAGAGCAGCAACAGTAGTGAACTGCTGCTTATAATAGCAGTTTGGTCTGATGAAAGGTGTTTGATGTTGGAGTTGGGGTATTGGTGAGTCTTGGGTTTGAGGGATGAGTGTTGCAGGATGTGCAGACAATGTCTGAAATCAGTGTGCAGAGTAGAGCACACTCTGCAGCATTAGGCAATGCAGCAGTAGCTGCATTAGTAGTTGCAGTAGGCCAAAAGGGTACACAACAGTGTACCTTGAAGTGGAGGTGTAAGTTAATGTTGGGAGCAGTTGCAGGGGGTACACAGACATTGTAGACAAGTGCAAGTGACAGTGCTAAGTGTTAGTAGAGTGTGGTGTAGTGTAGAGGTTAGTAATATTTAGGTAAAACCTGAGTGTGTGTATCTGTGAGAGGGTAGTGTTAGTGCATGTGAAAGAACTGAGGGTATGTTAGGTAGGTATCAATACCGAGGCAAGGTTGTGCCAAGGTATTGATGATGCCAATGAATAATGGGTATGAGGTGGTTAGCCAAGGTAAGTTAGGATATGGGTATTTTGTTAAGTTATTGAGTAATACTAAGGAAATGGCTAGATATCAAGTTTTAGACTAAGTTATTGTATATATATATATATATATATATAGTATTTATGATACATAATATACTATACTAACTAGTTTGACTTAGAAAATATAGTATTAGCAAGGTATTGACTTAGAATAACTAGAATTGACTAGTTTAATTATGTAGACCAACCAAGTGGATAACTTGAAACCCAAATTGGGTAAATGACTAGTATAACCCCAAATAACCTAGTTTTGACCAAGAAATCTAGTTTCAAGATAGTTAAGCTTATTTATGATTCTAAAACACTTATTTGACTTAAAAATTCATATTTAGGTCTTCGAGAATCTTATACGGGCACTGTTTGATATTTTATCTCAGGATCACAGGCGAGTGCATTCTTTGATAGTTTTTTTCTACTTGAGGATTACTATGATACATGTTTTACTAGTGTTGTACTTGATTCTTGACAAGATATTACACAGATTGGTATATTATGGATCTCCGTCATATGATGTTACTTTCATATTATTCCTGTGCATGTTATCCATGTGCAAGTTATCCCTGTAAGACGTGTCATGGTTTGGATCGACTATACTAGTCGGGGGTGGAAAAATGTTAGTTAGATGTGTGATCATACCCTTCCATGTGCAAGTAAACCATGTGAGTGTTAATCATACACCTCACGTATGACTAACCAAGCCATAAATCCCTGTGCAAGTTCTCAAGCTGATCACATATCAAAGCTAGTATTTCAAGCACTTAGTTTGTATAGTTATTTTCTGCTCAGTTCATACTCATGATTAATGTCCTATTTCTCCTGCTTTACTTACTTTCATTACTACTATGCCTCGCTCTTTATCTACTTATCTTCATTATTAATGTGCCATATTCCTGCTTTACTTTTCCATCATGTATTACATTACTATACTATTTTATAGTTTTTATCATTTAATTGGAACTGGTATTGCAGTTGTGCTTGTTTTATCCTGACTGGATAATATTTTTAGGCTTTGTTGTGCTCCATATTTTTGAGTTCAGTGTGATGCTATGAGCGAGATTACTTTTGCACTGTGGATCAAGTGGTGATCTCTGGTGAGATCTAGGCTAGTATTGCTCTATCTCAGTGCCATGTCTTAGTTTTATTTCTGTAGTTTGATTTTAGATTATCTTTCTTGTTTATTTCTTTCTATATAATGTTATGATTGAGTAAACTTAGTTCTTAGCTAATCTTGTATTGAGCTTGAGGTCTAGACAGCATTCTACCACCGATGTTGCGGCGTAGGCTGGACGTACCCACGTACTCGTGCGTTGATCATCCGGGTGTGGGTCATGACAAAAGTCGATTGGCGATGGAATCTACCCTTTCCTAATAGTGATTGACCCATAAAAGAGGGACTTCTCCTAGTCGCAACCGTCGAATTTACTAGATTTTTCCCTTTCGCGCGACGATGCTCTACCTTTGTCTAGCCATCGTTGGAGATGGCTGGAGTCTGCTCAAGACTACGAGAGAGATTGGGGAAGGAGGTTGGCAGCCTCCGGGCCAGTAGCGACGGATGTCCGTCCGTAGAGACAACAACTGAAATGGGGTCCAGATGGGCAGGGGAGAGCACCGTGAGGGAGGAAGAGGACCACGTGTAGTCGATAGGGTGACGCCAGAGGAAGATAGGGCCGTCGGGCGGCCACAGGCACCCGGGTCGGGCGGCTCAGCCGAGCCACCCTAAACGCGCAGGGGAGAGAAGGACATACGCACAAATTTTATCATATAACCAATTATTATTATTATTATTATTATTATTATTATTATTATTATTATTATTATATATTAAGTAAAGGTAATATGCGTGATGCGAATCAACTGGCCACCACCCCCCTTACATCACACATGCAACATACACTCATTCCCTTGGCCAAATATTACAAATGCTTTAAGGAATTCCTTAATGCATTTGTAATCTCTGGCTAAGGGAAAGAGTGTACATGTGTGATGTAAGGGGTGGTGGGCAATTGATTCCCATCAATAATACAATTACCTTTACTTCATATATATATATATATATATATATATATATATATATATATATATATAATCTACTTGCATTTGGTTCCCCCAAGAACTTGTGAAGAATATTTACGTAGAGAAGAATAGAAAAGTTGCAACTACAGTCACTTCTGGCAAGAGATTGCATGTTGGATTTTATAAAGAAATGCAAGATTTCTACATTGGAGGAAAGGGCTGAAAGAATTTTGTGGAAGCACACGGGTTAAAAGATTATGACATGTTGGTCTTCCGCTACTGTGGCAATATGGTATTCAATTTTGAGGGTCTTTGACAAGATCAATTTTTGCGAGAAGATATATCACTATGGTTCTCGTAGGAGTGTTAAAGATCATATGATTTTTTCAGACCATAAAGAGAATCAAAACACTTGCAAGTTATCTTCTTCTACTTTATGTTACTATTTTCTCTAGAGGTTAATCAATACTGTTAAGAACTGAGACCTAGTGCATTTGGCTTTGGATGCCAAGCCAGTCAACCGACCAATAGACCGACAAGCAAAAGTTATTGGGGGTCTTGGAGGTTAAGTTGGGTTGTACATAAATCCTTTACTGAATACTTTGGTGGGGTTAAGGGAATGAGGAATACTCATCACATAGTTAGGTGTCCTTATAAAGGTATTATCTTCATTGATAGAGAGAAGTAGAAAAGTAGAAGAAGAGGTTCCCTTCTCATCGTGATCTCAATTTATTGATTAGGACTTCTTCTTTCTCTTAAAAAAAAATTGGAATTGCACACTTTCTTCAAGTACTTATTCCATAACTCCAAATGTGGATGTAGGTATTCTCGGAAAACCAACTAAATGTTCTTGTAAAAAAAAAGTGCAGGCAAAGAAAGGACTCATGCTGATTCAATTTTTGAGGACAGTATGGCAAGAAGCTTTCAGGATCAAGTTCCAGCAAAGATGGAGAGAAATTGTTACTAAGAAATTATCTTTCAAGAAAACTATTAAGCATTATTTCCTCATTAGACGCATGATAAGCATTTGTCATTCATTGTCTCTCTGTTTCAGAATCGAAACAAGATTAAATGTATCTCCAGGCTATTCCATCTGGCTTCACACAATCTAATGGCCTAAAGCATTTGGATGAATTAATCCTTAGCGATCCCAAGGGCCGGACATGGCTTGTTGGTCTTTCCAAGGGCAGACAAAGCCAAATTGTCCTATGTATCGAAAGGGTGGAACAAATTTGCTCATTCAAATCACATAAAGGAAGGTGATATATGCATCTTTGAGTTGTTAGCATCCCCGCGGGGAAGAAAAGATTAATGAATGTCAAGATTCCCGACTACACCCCAACTCGCCAAATTGATCCAACTAGTGAAATGCCGAAATCTTCATTTAAGGGTCCTACTAAGAGTCCAGACTTTCAACACTATGAATCTCCAGAAGAACAAAATACATGAAAACTAAGACAACAGGAGCACATTTTGAGGCCACCATTTCGGCTTATCAATTGACTCTTTCACGTATGGTGAGACTTCACCTATCTCCTTCTCGTTTCTTTATCCCTCCCATATCTCTCACATATACGGTGTAAAATAATATGCAGTATGTGTTGGTGTTTTGCCTTTGGACTAGTGAAAGATAGTTCCACATTGGCTACACCACCAAGTGGGTATCTCAATATAATACTTTGTATGTCTTGAGGTGTGCACATAGGGTATAGTGGGACACATGTGGGTGTCATATGGAAATGTTTTCCTAGGAGGAAAAAAGGAATAATTTCTCAAAGAAAGCATTTATGCTTTTGTCACTCTCTTGGAAAAATTTATTTAGGAGCTAAACCCCTTTGGGACTTAGCGACTCAGCCTCAAGGGCGCAAAGTGGTGCTTTGTTGGCACACTTTGCACTTAGCACGTTAGCATTCTTGCGAGGCGCTGCACGAAGCAGTGTACGCGCGGCAGACTGCGCGAGGCTGAGTCTGCAAGGCAAGCATTGTGCGCGAGGCAGTGTGCGCGTGACAGAGTACGCGAGGCTGAGTGTGTGCGACAAGGTGCGCAACACAAGGCGCTGCACGTGCCATTGTGCGCAAGAAAGTATGCACGATGCTGAGTACGCGCCACATAGTGCACGAGGCAAGGTGCATGCTACGTTGTGCGCACGGCTGTATGCGTGCGGCTTACTGAGCAATATTGTGCGCATATTTGTTATGTGCGCACACATTCTCTGATTGCGGATTTAATCAGTTATGGAAAAATATGCTCATTAATTCATAATTCAGATATGATTTTTGTGGGATTTGAATTTAATTCGTTCCTATCTTTTTGTAACTGATTGGCGGCCAGGATTAGAATTAGGGTTTTTGCCCTACTCTATAAATAATCTCTTTGTGCCCCTTTGAGAACTTACTTCGAAGAAGAGAGACGAAGAGAGTTTCTACTGCTGCCGCCATTGGAGTCCACATGAGTTCGTATGAGTACTAGAAGAGGTGACGACGAACGTTCCAGTAGTTCTATTTAGAACTTGCTAGTTCCTGGGAGTACATCGTATGAGGCGAATCTTGCTTTGAGCAACGATGATCGTCATCACCCAAGCAAGAAGAGATCCAATCATCTTCTTCATCTCTTCTCTTATTGTGATTCATTTTACTCAATTGCAACTATGTTTGCACGGAAGAACGAAAGTTATTTTTTGATTATTGTAATCTTGTCAGTAAGTTGTAATCATAGAAATATTTTATAGTTGTTCTTCAAGAATATCAGAGCAGCCCCTCTGATCTCGATTTCTTCAGGATTTAATAGAGGTGTCAACTTTTATTCCTGATCTCGTTCATATATCTTTGGTTAAGCCTCGGGACTAACAATCTCAAAGTAAGATCCAAGTAAGATGGACAACCGTGCAAGTCTTTTTGACACAAGTTTTAACAAACTTGTCAAGTTTGATGGGGGAGCATTACAACATTTGGAAGAGAAAGGCCAGACTTAATTTTTAACTAGTAAACATGGATTATGTGTTGACAGATCCTGAGCCTATTATTCTGGAGGGTGATAATGCTCGGGCGATTACTAGTGCAACTAATGCGCGAAACAAGTTAAAGAGAGATAACAACCTCTATAAGTTGCTGATTTTGAACTCCATAGAAGATACTCTAGCAAAGTCATACAACAAGAAGGACCATGCAAAGGTCGTTTGGGAGTCACTGGAAAGGCATTACAAGGTTGATGAGAACCGGAACAAGATCCATGTGACCGAAAAGATCTAGAAGATACAATTTGAGGATGACAAGACGATAATGCCTTAAGTCAAAGAATTTCTCAAGTTACGTCATGTAAACTCCCTCACCCAAAATAGATATTTTGTGTATATTTTATATTATTATAGATATTTAATTTCTTTAGAGTATTCTGTTATTTAATTAGCAAATAAAATTCTTGATATATTTACTTATATAAATATTTATTTAGAATCATTTTTAGGTTATTTTAGATTTTTGAAATTATTTAGGATTTATTTGGATATATATAGTCTTAATATTAGATAGATGCTAATTTAGTGTTAATAGATATTAATAAGATTTTATAAATTATTTGTATTATCTTTAATTATATTTAAGATTATAAATTATTGAGATAAATTCAAACTCTATTTTAAATTAATTCAAATCCTGAACCTACTAGGAAATCAACTTCATGCATATCATATCCTTATTTAAATTCATCATAATCCTATCCAAATTAACCAATCCTAGTTGTATTTAATTAAATAGTCTCCACCATTATAAATATCCCATCCTTCATATTTTTCTTCCCCAAAATTCCTCTCTTCATATTTTTCTTCCCCAAAATTCCTCTCTTTTTCGTCCAAAAATAGCCAAAATTCGTCATAAATTCAGCCTCATTTTCTACTAGTTATGACGAATTAAAAAGACGATATCTCCTAGCTCCAGACTCCAAACGAGGCCTAGTTTTTTTTGTTAGAACGATAATAAGGTTAGATTTCTGATTATATAAATTGTTTTTCTAAATTATGAGTATTAAATTTTGTAAAATTCGTAGAGCACAGTATGTCCGAAAATAGACGTATTTTGATGTTTTCGTGATTCCGGGAGAACCAGGAATCAGAATCACGAACTGTTTAAAGTTTCGGAAAGCTAATGTCGAGATCATCGACATATATTTTTTCCAGAATTTATTTCGAAGTATTTACATACTGTTAATTCTGTAGAACTTCTAGGTTAGAATTTAACCATCGGTGCACAATACAAAATTTGTATGTGCCATAATTTTCAAACGAATTTGAATTCGGACGAGCTATAAATTCCAGCATGTTTTTAACGCTAAAATCTACAGAAAATCATGCATAAAAGTTGAGTTTGTGTCGGTTGACTTTTTGGTCAACAGATCGTCTCGATTTGCGTGTCATGAGTCTCGAGTTGATAAAATTCAGTTTCTTTGGACAAAATTTAGGAATTAACATAAAAATCAGAATAATAAGATTAAAATAGAATTTTAGAGTAATTATTCCAGAATTAAATAAATTAAAATAAATTATTTTTTTGACGTGATAAATTTGTAATACATAGGCTATTTGGACTGTGACTTGGACTCGGATTCATACCAGCAGCAGGACCCCAGGCAAGATACCTTGCCAAATTGTTTACAGTACTTTGCATGCTATTTATATTTCTTTTTATTTATTTTATTTTTGTATAGTTCTTGCATGTGTAGTTTTTCTTCAGTCATTACTATGTATTAGATATGTTGACACACACATGGCACCTAGTATCATGGGAGGACAATCATTAGGCATATGGGCTTTTAACCACTCTGGTAAACCGTAGTATATAGTTCGCACTACGGGCGTGTGTCGCGCTGGTCGCTACCCCAGAGGTATGTCGATTTCTGTAGAGTCGCGCTGGTCGCTACCCCAGAGGTATGTCGATTTCTGATGTTCTAGACGGGTGTGTGAGTTGTGAGGCTTAGATCGAGTAGACTACCCTTGCCCATACGTCGAAAAGTTGTCCTCATTTGCATTCATATAGATTGTCATGTACAGCGTACTTATCTATTTTCAAACCATATGCATGTTTACTGTATTCAAATTGGCTCGTATTTTCTGTATCTTGTTACGTCCCTCTGAGGACCTGGTCCGCTGCCAGGTGTATCTTTTCTTGAGTATTTGCAGGAGTGCAGATTTGGATGGTTACATGTGATCCGAGGATGTCTTCTCTTCGAGCTGTGATGGATAGCTTGTATTCTTATATTGTGTTGTGGTGTTGTACTCATATTGTTTTTGCTCTTATATTCGAGTTGGTAGTGGATTTGTTTCCATCCAACTATCATCCTTAGATACTTCTTATTGAGATCTAGTTTCATAGATACTGGTTATTTATTTCTATATGATTTTGGTGGATGAGATTTAGATTTTACCCTGTGACTTATGATACATTTTATACCACTTGTGGATTTTATATTCATATTACAGCGTACGTATGGATTTGGTTTCCATATATTGGAGTTGTCATATCCATGCGGCTGGCATGCTTACGTGTCCTAGTCCTACGTATTTTTGGGACTGGGGCGTGACATATTTTTGTGGTGGCCCATGCAGGTCGAGAGCATATTGTCTCGGTTACGTTACTGTACCGAACAAGCCTGCCCCTAGGACTAGAGTATAGGATCTCATCCACAATTGACTGTGATTAATCTCCTCCTATCTGTTCTATTTTAAACAATTGTATCCTGCTTGATTCATGTGCTTCCCTAATAGTTCCTTGAGTATAGTCTTCTGCTAGAATATACGAATCCCTGTTATTAGGATGATAATTAGAGTAGCACACCTATTAAGAATACAACGAGAATATAGACACACCACTAAGTTTAGAATATCTAGTGAACCTAGAATTCCTTATCTTTAGATTGTTATACCATTACCCCTTGATGTATTAAGAAGACTTGAGAGTAGTATAGACACTACTAGAGTTAGTTAGAAGTTTTACCATAATGTTTGACACCTAGTATCACATAGTCTTTTGACCTATTAATTGAAGTATAACCGAATGATATTTATCGCATGCTAGCAAAAGACGACAGTGTTTATTCAAACCATTGAATTTAGAGGTCCTTGCCCTATTTGGTCGACTAGCGACTTAGATAAGAAGGTTGTATGATAACTGTAGAGATTGTAGAGTCTTTTATTATTATTGCTTATGTTATTTTTGCTTTTGCGAACTTGAATTATTTTGTAACTTCTCACATCATAATCCAGCGTTATATTTTCTGTGCTACCTTGAATTATGCTGCTATTATAGCCTAGTTTTTGCAAACTTAATCTTATATCGAGCTTGTTCATGACATATGTGTTATTGGGGCCTGATCAACCACACTAATACAAATTGTCTAATCAGAATCAGTATATTATGGTCTAGCTAGTCATAATGCGCTTGATTCGCCCTTCGCAATAGTATTTTACGTGGATTGAGATGTATAGTGGACCAGTAGACAAATATACTTACCCTCTAGATACGACAAAGCATATCATATCAAGTACATAACTGCACCGATGTGAGCATGTGAATAGGAAATTACCAAATTAAGATTTCAATCCATAACTGTCTTGACAATTCCCATTTGAATTCTTTAAACGCTTTGATTCCTATGCTTCCATTCTATTACCCCTCCTTGAACTCTTTTCCGTTGCTTTCCGTCTTTCCTTGTTTCGGAAAGACGAAATCTCGTGCTTGGATATAAGTGATAACGGATAGTACAAGATATACTCCATAGGCCAATCACATTATTTGGTGACTATCTTTTATAATTGATTAAGGGCATATCACATATGGTATAGTTGGTATTAAAGTTTTGAGGATTGAATGACATAAGAAAATAAATTGAGGAATATTTTTCTTAAGTGTAAGAGCCATATGTGATAGATGGGTAAATTCTAAGTTGGGTAAAAATTGCATTATTAAACTTGAGAAGAATTCTTTTAGATTGTGATCAAGTAGGATTAGATTGAGAGATTAAGTCCTTTTAAATATGGAGAATTTTAAAAGAAGGATTAAGATAATGAGGATTTAATGAATTTTAAAAATCTTGATATTGAGGACCCAATATTTATACTTTGAGCACATGATTTAAATTTTGAATATTGAAGGATGAATCATCGATTTAAATTTTTAGGATAAATATAGAATTTTAGACTTGAACAACTGGTAAATTAGATTTAAATTTTACAATTTGATGATTTGAATTAAAAGTTTAATTTTGATTGTTGGGTCACCTATTTGAAATATTGAGGATGTAAATTGAGTTTAAATATTTGAAGAGTACAAAATTCTTAATTTGAGAATAGGAATAAGATTTGATTAGAATTGTTTATTGTTCAAAGTCTAGAGGAGATTATGATAGTTGAAAATTATGATATAAATTTTGATGTGGGATGTCATATAGACTTGAGTTAGATTTGGATGTTGATTATTTAAAAATCGAAAAGAGATTACGACAGGTTGAATTTTGATTTAAATAGTGGTTATCTTAATTTTGAAGTGATCGCGATAGATTTGAATAGATTTTGTTATTTATATTTTGGAAGAGATTGCGATTGACGTACCTTATGTATGAATGTGAAGGATTTAACAAATTATGCCTTATTTTAATTTCGAGGACAAAATTGTTTTAAGTTGGGTAGATTGTAAACTCCCTCACCCAAAATAGATATTTTGTGTATATTTTATATTATTATAGATATTTAATTTCTTTAGAGTATTCTGTTATTTAATTAGCAAATAAAATTCTTGATATATTTACTTATATAAATATTTATTTAGAATCATTTTTAGGTTATTTTAGATTTTTGAAATTATTTAGGATTTATTTGGATATATATAGTCTTAATATTAGATAGATGCTAATTTAGTGTTAATAGATATTAATAAGATTTTATAAATTATTTGTATTATCTTTAATTATATTTAAGATTATAAATTATTGAGATAAATTCAAACTCTATTTTAAATTAATTCAAATCCTGAACCTACTAGGAAATCAACTTCATGCATATCATATCCTTATTTAAATTCATCATAATCCTATCCAAATTAACCAATCCTAGTTGTATTTAATTAAATAGTCTCCACCATTATAAATACCCCATCCTTCATATTTTTCTTCCCCAAAATTCCTCTCTTCATAATTTTCTTCCCCAAAATTCCTCTCTTTTTGTCCAAAAATAGCCAAAATTCGTCATAAATTCAGCCTCATTTTCTACTAGTTATGACGAATTAAAAAGACGATATCTCCTAGCTCCAGACTCCAAACAAGGCCTAGTTTTTTTTGTTAGAACGATAATAAGGTTATCTTTCTGATTATATAAATTGTTTTTCTAAATTATGAGTATTAAATTTTGTAAAATTCGTAGAGCACAGTATGTCCGAAAATAGACGTGTTTTGATGTTTTCGTGATTCCGGGAGAACCAGGAATCAGAATCACGAACTGTTTAAAGTTTCGGAAAGCTAATGTCGAGATCATCGACATATATTTTTTCCAGAATTTATTTCGAAGTATTTACATACTGTTAATTCTGTAGAACTTCTAGGTTAGAATTTAACCATCGGTGCACAATACAAAATTTGTATGAGCCATAATTTTCAAACGAATTTGAATTCGGACGAGCTGTAAATTCCAGCATATTTTTGACGCTGAAATCTATAGGAAATCATGCATAAAAGTTGAGTTTGTGTCGGTTGACTTTTTGGTCAACAGATCGTCTCGATTTGCGTGCCATGAGTCTCGAGTTGATAAAATTCAGTTTCTTTGGACAAAATTTAGGAATTAACATAAAAATCAGAATAATAAGATTAAAATAGGATTTTAGAGTAATTATTCCAGAATTAAATAAATTAAAATAAATTATTTTTTTGACGTGATAAATTTGTAATACATAGGCTATTTGGACTGTGACTTGGACTCGGATTCATACCAGCAGCAGGACCCCAGACAAGATACCTTGCCAAATTGTTTACAGTACTTTGCATGCTATTTATATTTCTTTTTATTTATTTTATTTTTGTATAGTTCTTGCATGTGTAGTTTTTCTTCAGTCATTACTATGTATTAGATATGTTGACACACACATGGCACCTAGTATCATGGGAGAACAATCATTAGGCGTATGGGCTTTTAACCACTCTGGTAAACTGTAGTATATAATTCGCACTACGGGCGTGTGTCGCGCTGGTCGCTACCCCAGAGGTATGTCGATTTCTGTAGAGTCGCGCTGGTCGCTACCCCAGAGGTATGTCGATTTCTGATGTTCTAGACGGGTGTGTGAGTTGTGAGGCTTAGATCGAGTAGACTACCCTTGCCCATACGTCGAAAAGTTGTTCTCATTTGCATTCATATAGATTGTCATGTACAGCGTACTTATCTATTTTCAAACCATATGCATGTTTACTGTATTCAAATTGGCTCGTATTTTCTGTATCTTGTTACGTCCCTCTGAGGACCTGGTCCGCTGCCAGGTGTATCTTTTCTTGAGTATTTGCAGGAGTGCAGATTTGGATGGTTACATGTGATCCGAGGATGTCTTTTCTTCGAGCTGTGATGGATAGCTTGTATTCTTATATTGTGTTGTGGTGTTGTACTCATATTATTTTTGCTCTTATATTCGAGTTGGTAGTGGATTTGTTTCCATCCAACTATCATCCTTAGATACTTCTTATTGAGATCTAGTTTCATAGATACTGGTTATTTATTTCTATATGATTTTGGTAGATGAGATTTAGATTTTACCCTGTGACTTATGATATATTTTATACCACTTGTGGATTTTATATTCATATTACAGCGTACGTATGGATTTGGTTTCCATATATTGGAGTTGCCATATCCATGCGGCTGGCATGCTTACGTGTCCTAGTCCTACGTATTTTTGGGACTGGGGCGTGACACGTCAAAAACATAAGGATGATGTCATGCCCATGGTCAACGCCTTCCGTGGGGGGTATTGTCGCCAAGCTCCCTCCTAGATGGAGTAACTTTATCTCGGACATGCACTAGAAGAAGATAAAGGTCAATCATGATCTCCTACTACATTGGATCCACGTTAAAGATGAGTTAAGGGCTCAAACTAAGGTGAACACACTATCCAAACAGTTGGTCAAGGTCAACTTGGTGCATGCTGGTGACTCCAAGGAA
The DNA here is from genome assembly GCA_036927795.1 of Iris macrosiphon. Taxonomy (NCBI): domain Eukaryota; kingdom Viridiplantae; phylum Streptophyta; class Magnoliopsida; order Asparagales; family Iridaceae; genus Iris; species Iris macrosiphon. The sequence continues at coordinate 120,178,540 of JAYESA010000007.1, forward strand.
AAGCTGAAGGCTTCTCACAATAAGAAGAAGGACTTCAATAATCTGAAGATGAAGTCGGCTTCATTCAAGCAAAGGCCTAAAATTGATGGGGCATGTTTTAATTATAGCAAGAAGGGCCATTACCGGAAGGAATACAAATTAATCCCAAACAGATTAAATAAGTTGAGCCTAATAAGATTGGGATGATAACACAGGTGGCTTCGACTGGTGACTGGTAGGTGGATACTGGCACATCCTGTCATGTTTGCTCAAAGAAGGAGTTGTTCACCACCTATAAGCCTACCTCTGAGAAGGTTAAGGTAGAGAAACAGGCACAAGCTGAAGTACTTGGGGCCAAAATGGTAGTACTGAACCTAACTTCGAGGAAGTCACTAACGCTTCAAGATGTGAAGCATGTACCAAAGATTGCCAAGAACCTGGTCTCATAAAGTCTTCTCTGTAACGCATGATTAAGGATGGACATCAATGCTGGACAGATGGTGATGTCTTATAAAGGAACATACTTCAGAAAAGTATTTTGCACCTAAGGGATGTTCAAACTTTAGCTTGTAACTCCTGCTAATAATATTAATGCAGTCTCTTCTTCTAGTTATTCTCTTGAGTTATGGCACAATAGATTAGGACATATTCATTATAAAAGAATAAATAAAATGTCTAGTCTTGGGCTAATCTCAAAATGTGGGGGTAAGGAGGTGGAGAAGTGTGAGGTCTGTGAGTAGACAAAGATCACTAAAAACTCGTTCAAGCGGGTAAACTGAAGCACAGATCTTCTGGAGTTGGTGCACTCAAATATCTGTGATTTTAAACAGTTCTCCACAAAGGTCGGGATAAAGTAATTTATTACTTTCATCAATAATTTCTCTAAGTATATGTTTTTATATCTCCTTAAGTCGAAGGATGAAGCATTTGAGAAGTTCAAGGACTTCAAAGCTGAAGTCGAGAGGTAGACAGGGGCAATACTCAAGAGACTCAGAAGTGATCGAGGCAGAGAGTATAGGTTTATTGAATTCATATCGTTTTGCAAAGAACATAGAATTGTCAATGAGACAACTACTCTGTGTTCTCCTTAATCAAATAGTGTTACAGAAAGGAAGAATAGGACATTGACAGAAATAATGAACTTAATACTTTTGACTGCGTGTCTTCTAAACTACTACTAGAGAGAAGCTGCGCTCACGGCTGCTTTTATTCTGAACAGAGTATCGTATGCAACTTTTGATATCACTCCTCATGAACTATGGTTCAAAGTCAGAACCAACTTGAATTTCATTCGAGTGTGGGGGTGTCTGGCGTATGTGAAGCTCCTGGACTTGAAGATTCAGAAGCTGGGTACGAGGGCTACGAAGACTATCTTTCTAGGGTATATTGAGAAGAGTAATGCTCGGAGGTTTCTTAATATTGAATCAAATTATAAATCGAATCTTGCGACAAAGAATTCTTTGAAGATAAATTTGCAAGGCACGAGAACGTTGTTATCGCAGACATTCCAAAGAATAATGTGAGGGCACAGGAGGCTAACGCTTCGAATGAAGATATAGTCCAAGAATAAGTCATTGCATAGACAACGTTCGAACCAGAACTCGCAGAACCAGTAACTAAGCGAATGAGAAGACAAAAGGATTTCAGAGAAGATTTTGTCGCATATCATGTGGAAGTTGATCTGCTTACCTACGATGAGGCGATGAAGACCAGAGACGATGTCTTCTGAAGGAAGGCTATCCATAATGAGTATAACTCAATAACCTCTAATAATACTTAGGTGTTGGTCGATCTGCCTAAAGGAACTAAACCAATCGGCTGCAAGTGGATCTTCAAGAAGAAGATGAAGGCGGATGGAACTATTGACAAGTTCAAGGCAAGACTGGTAGCTAAGGAATTTTTTCAGAAGCAGGGGATCGACTACTTCTACACATATGCTCTAGTAGCATGGATGACAACCATCAGGATGTTGATTATTATAAGTGCAATTCATAAGCTAGTTATTCATCAAATGGATGTTAAAATAATACTCATGAATAGAGAGTTAATTGAAGAGATTTACATACAATAACCAGAAAGATTTGTCGTTAAAGGGCTTGAAGACAAAGTCTGCAAGTTGGTGAAATTATTATACAGTCTGAAGCAAGCTCCCAAGATGTGGCATAAGAAGTTTAATAAAGTCATAAGATCAAACGGCTATAAGATCAGCGAGACAGACAACTATGTTTATACAATATTCACTAACGGAAGAGAAGTTATCATTTGTCTATACGTAGATGACATGTTGATCCTGGGTACGGATCTAGCACGTGTTACTGAGACAAAGAAGTTACTCTCATCCAAGTTCAGTATGAAGGACTTGGGGTAAGTTGATGTTATCCAGGGAATAAAGATCATCCAGATGGACACTGGAGTGGCGTGGTCACAGTCTTATTATATTGAGAAGATGCTTACACGCTATGGATATTAGGATCTTCCAAGTATCGATACTCCATACAGGTATGACAAGAAGTTGAAGCTAAATCCAACGGAAAGCGTCATATAGCTGGAGTACTCAAGCATCAGCAGGAGTTTGATGCATGCAACAACTTTCATAAGGTATGACATAGCTTTCACCGTGGGGATACTGAGTCGGTTCACGAGCAATCTAGGGATGGAACACTGGAAAGTTGTGAAAAAAGTGATGAGATATATCAAGATGACTCAGAAGTATGCATTGTACTACAGTGATTATTCAATAGTAGTAGAAGGCTTCAGTGATGCAAGCTGGTGTTCAGAAATAAAGAACGAAAGGTCCACAGGAGAATACGTCTTCTCCATGGGTGGAGCTGTTATATCATGGAAGTCAAAGAAGCAAACTATGCTTCCTCATTCCTCTATAAAATCTGAGTTATATGCACTGGCGGCTGTAGTGGATGAAGTAGAATGGCTTTGAGAGCTCATATATGATCTCCTACTAGTTGGTGCACAGATTTCAGTAGTACCGATATACTACGACAACCAGGAGACTACATCGGTGGCATCAAATGATCTCTTCAATGGTAAAAAAATGAGTGTATGACTCAGGCATATGGCAGTGAATAATCTGATTAAGATTGGAGTCATTATCGTGATAGATATTCGGAGCCAGAAGAATCTGGCGGATCTGTTCACCAAAGGTCTCAAACGCCAGCTGGTCGAGGACACAACAATCAAAATAGGCTTGAAGACATTCTGATATTGTGTCTTTGTAATTCTACCATAAAATTTTATGCTATTAGTTCAAAGAGAAATCTACTAGGCATCTAGCTTTTGGTTCAAAGAAAGATCATTGACTTGGATAATATCAGGAACAGTGGGTAGTCCTATGAGACATTAGGGGTTACAGACCCAGAACCACTATTGTCTACTATTTGTTCTTGGTATAGAATAACTCCTGTAGAAGGATGGCTTAGACGCCTTAATAAGTTCTCGGATATTTTGAATATCTCGCGTGCTTTCCAGAAAATATGGGTAACACATCACTATAAAGGAGCATAGTACTCCATGCTACAGTGGGGTGACGCCACATGAGGTACCTCGAGAGGGTAAAGCCTCGTCTTTGGGCCATGTCTCAGCGGTGTAGCATCGTACACAGGCAGGTAGCCTAATGCTATAGAATGAAGAGTAGTCGGCAGCACTACAAAGAAGCCGGTGACCTCATGTTACAGTGGTGTGACACCACCAAGAGGTAAAATGTAAAGCCTCGGCTATGTGGGCCATGTCACAATGACATAACACCGCAAGAAAGTGCAAGACTTCATGCTGGTTAGTATGACAATACAAAGAGGATTGTGTCCTCATGCTATAGTGGTATGACACCATGATGAGGTGTAGACTCGACTTTGGGCCATGTCATAGCGGCGTAGCACCGCAAGAAAGTGCAAGGCTTCATGCCAGGACTCTTTAAAAGAAATCACCTAGAGTGTATGGAAAGAGATATAGGTCGTCACTTGAGGTACAGTTGACACCCAATATACATACACTGAAACCAGGCGGACACATGGTCTTTAATGTACAACCGGAAGCACAATTGATGTCATTATGTGAGTGAAAAGAATTACAACTATGGTACAGAATTTGAGGTGTCCATTCTTGTATCATATTATTATTTGACCCATGTAGGAAGATTTAAGTCGTAAGCGACATATATCCTAATGCATGATTGACAGTCACTATGGAGAATACTCAACCCATATATTGAGATATGTGGATGATTGTAGGTATTTTGCCTTTGGACCAGTGAAAGATAGTCCCACATTGGCTACACCACCAAGTTGGTAGGTCAATATAATAATTTGTATGTGTTAAGGTGTGCACATGGGGTATGGTGGGGCACATGTGGGTGTCATGTAGGGGATTTTCTGTGGAGAAAAAAAGAAATAACTCCTCAAAGAAAGCATTTATGCTTTTTGTCACTCTCTTGGAAAAAATTTCTTAGGAGCTAAGCTCCAAAGAGGCTAGCGACTCAGACTCGGGCTCAAGGGCGCAAAGTGGTGCTTTGTTGGCGCACTTTATACTTAGCATGTCAGCATTGTCGTAAGACGCTTGTGCGTATTTTATTGCTCGGACATAATCTGGGTGCATTTGTGTGCAGCGTATTATGTGTGCGTCATTGAGCGTACGACATTGTGCGTACGACAGAATACGTGCGACATTGTGCTCGAGGATGAGTACGTACGGCAGAGTCCGAGCGGCAGGGTGCATGCTGCGTTGTGCATGCGGATGTGTGCGCATGACTTGCTGAGCTATTTTGTGCGCATATTTATTATGTGCGCACACTTTCGCTGATTGCAGATTTAATTAATTATGGAAAGATATGATCGTTAATTCGGATCCGATTTTTGGGATTTTAATTTAATTTTTTCCTATCTTTTTGTAACTGATTGGTGACCAGGATTAGAATCCTGGTTTTTGCCCTACTCTTTAAATACTATCTTCGTGCCCCTTTGAGAACTTACTTCGAAGAAGAGAGACGAAGAGTGTTTTTTCTACTGCCGTCATTGGAGTCCACATGAGTTCGTACGAGTTCCAAAAGAGGTGACGACGAGTGTTCGAGTGGTTCTATTCAGAACTTGCTGGTTTGTGGAAGTATATCGTGTAGGAAGAATCTTGCTTTGAGCAACAGTGATCGTCATCACCCAAGCAAGTAGAGATCCAATCATCTTCTTCTTCTCTTCTCTTATTTTGATCCGTTCTGTCTCAATTGCAACTACGTTTGCAAGAAAGAACGAAAGTTATTTTTTGAATATTGTAATCTTGTCAGCAAGTTATAATCAGAGAAAAAATTTATAGTTATTCTTCAAGAATATCAGAGCAGCTCTCTAATCTCAATTTTTTCAAAATTTAACAAAGGCGTCAACTTATGTTCCTGATCTCATTCATCCATCTTTGGTTAAGCTTCGGGACTAACAGTATGTGCCAAAGAGATGCAGAGAGTGTACTGGTCCTAAAAAAATGAGTGAAGTAATTCTTATAGACTCAAATGATCAACGTTGGACGGTCGGTCTCTCTCACTTCCAAAGACGCAATGGAAGAAGAGATACCTTTCGAGTTTCTGGCAATAATTTGCTATTAGCAATCGCCTACAAGAATGAGACAAATGCATCTTCGAGCGATGTCAGGAGAAGACAGTAGTAATGTGATCCTAGTTTAAATCCTCAAAAGATGAAAGCTAAACAAAAGAAGTCGTCACCGCAATTTCCTGATTATTTTTATGATGGTGAATGTAGTTTTTATTTTCCTTGCATGCAATTTTTATTTTCCTTACTTTTCTTCTTGTGGATGTAGAACTTACTGTTATCTATCAGTAATCTATTTATTCGGTGGTTTGGTTCTACTCGTTTTGGTTGAATATATGATGTGGTGGTTTGGTTTGTCTCAATCATAGTTGCTTCTGCTTATCCTGATCTTAGTTAGTCAGCTTATTTTGATCAGTTACTCTTGAGTTGGAGTAATGGTTTATTTTTTGTTTTTCTTTATAGAAAAAATAACCATGCTTAAACCTCTCGTCCATTTCATTAAGGAGAAATGAAACAATCCTTCTTATTGGAAAAGAAAAAAATAAGCAAAAAATTACAATAAGATCAGACCCTACTATGTCGTATGTTTTGTCCTTTATCTTCCCATATAGAAGTGTCATCTATCATTCCTGATCAGAAAACAATGTTAGTGCCACTATAGTTTATCATTTGCATCTGTTATTCCCAGAGACAGATCTTATGATGGATTAAACATATGCCAGAAATAAAATTCTGAACGAGCTTGTTAGGAAGGTAAAAACAAAACTATAAACGAGCTTGTTAGAACGGTAGCAAGAAAACTCTGAACGAGCTTGTTAGGATGGAACAAGATCTTCTTGAACGGATATATAAACTCAAGATGAGTGCCAACTCCAAAAACCAACAGGCAAAAACAAGTGTTGTTCTTTCTTGCAAACGCAGTTACAATTGAGATAGAACAAGAAAGAAGAAAAAGGAGAAAAAGATATAATAAAATTATTCTTGCTGGGGCGGTGAATACCACCGTTGCTCAAATCAAGATTCATTCTCTATCGACGATCTACTTCCAAGAGCCAACAAGTTTACAAAATAACTTCTGTAACGCTCGTAGTCACCTCTTTGTGTGACTCGAACGGACTCCTTTGGACTCCTCTTTCTCAATTTTGGTGTCTTAAAAGGAGGCTAGAGGGCTCTTTATATAGGCAAGGATGAAAGCCCATCCTCCTCTTCTTTCTGATATGGAACTAAAAAATTATATACAAAATTGATATCCCACAATCGCAGCCAAATGCATAGCCCGCTCAGCGCTTATTCATCAACCGCTCAGCGCCCGTTCATGCAACACGCGTATGCTATCCGAGCATAAAACTCGCGCATAAAACGAGCATACGAGTGCAACAAAAATGCATAAGCATCTTGCGATGATGTTGACGTGCTAAGTGCAAAGTGCGCCAACAAAGCACCACTTTGTGACCTTGAGCCCAAGCACGAGCCCGAGTCTGAGTCGCTAGCTCCTATGGAATAATATCCAAGAGCATGACAAAAAGCTTAAAATATTTCATTGAGTTAATCTTTTTTCTCTTAATAAAATACCCTCACATGGCACCCATGTGCCCCACCATACACCATATGTACACCTCAACATATACAAAATATTATATTGAGATATTCACTTGGTAGTGTAGCTAATGTGGGACTATCTTTACTAGTCCAAAGGCAAAAACACCAATAATCTCCCATATATTTTAATATATGGGTTGAACATTCCCTACAGTGACTGCCTATCATCCATTAGGATAGATATCACTTTGACTTGAATCTTCTTGCAGGGGTCGAATAATAGTCTGATACAAGAATGGACTAAGCCTTGAATTATGTACCGTAGCTGCAATTCTTACCACTCACACAATGACATCAGCTGTGCTTCTGGTTGCACATTAAAGGCCATGTACACGCCTGGTTTCGGTGTATATATCTTGGGCATCTACAAGTTTACCCTCAAGAGACGGCCTATATCTCTTTTTATGCACTCTAGGTGAGTTCTTTTAAAGAGTCATTGGCATGAAGCCTTGCGCTTTCTTGCGGTGCTACTCCGTTATGACATGGCCCAAAGTCGAGGTCCCACCTCATTGTGGTGTCATCCAATGTAGTATGAGGTATCGGCCTCTTTGTAGTGCCAAACTATCCAGCATCAGGTCTTGTGCTTCCTTGCGGTGTTACACCACTGTGGCATGGCTCGCGTAGCCGAGGCTTTACCCTCTCTAGGTACCACTTGGTGGTGTCATACCACTGTAACATGAGGACACCGACCTATTTGTAGTGCTGCCTACCACTATTCATTTTACCGCATTAGGCCACCTGCCTATATGCGGTGCTACGTAGCAGTGACATGACTTACGAAGCTAAGGCAGTACCCCATCGAAGAACCTCATGGTGGTATCATCCACTGTAGCATGAAGTTCTCTTCTTATTTGTAGTGGTATGCTACCGTGCTTCCTGTAAAGCACGTCGGACATTCTACATGTCCTAGAACTCATTAAGACGTCTAAGCCATCCTCCAATATAATTTTATTCTACTCAGAGAACAAATGGTAGACAATAGTGGTTCTTGGTCCGTAACTCCTCAATGTCTCAAAGGACTACCCATTGTTCCTGATATTCTCCCAGTCAATGATCCTTTTTTGAACCAAAAGCTATATACCTAGTAGATTTCTCTTTGAACTAATAGCATAAAACTTTATGGTAGAATTTCATAGACAGAATATCAAAAATCCTCCAAGCCTGTCACACCCGATTACAGATTTGGTATTTTTTGAATTTCTAGAATTTAATTTTTTTCTGATAATGTATTCCTGGTGTAATTCTTATGTTGGTTCCTATCATTTTCTTTATTGTCATTTTTGTTGTTGTTGAGAGAGGCTACCCAAGACCAGTAGAATACATTGGCATTGCCATCGACCCGGTTTAGGATCCGCATGTAGAATGGATACTTGGTTCGGTTCATTTGACTGAACCTATGACTAAACCATTTTTTTCTCTCATCTTAGTATATATATGAGGTTTTCTCTCTCTCTCTCTCTCTCTCTCTCTCTCTCTCTCTCTCTCTCTCTCTCTTCTTTCGTTCTTCTTCTTTATTTTCATTTCCTTCTTCCTTGCTCTCTTCTCCCTCACCCCCGTGCACCTCCAATAGCCGAACCCTAGCACCGGGCCTAGCTAGGAAGATGTCGTTGGACTCTTAGGCAAGTACATCTTGCTCAATAGTAAAGTTATGAATTTTAAGATTTTTTATATATATGTTGTTTTAAAAAAATTTATTTAATGGAAAATATTCTCCTTGAGTTGATGATCATATTTAGTTCTTAGAGTTTTGGATTTTGATGTATAAATTTTTGTAGATCTGGATTTTAAGTTTAGGATTTTTATGTGTTCCATAAGTTTTCCATGGTTTTGATCTATTAAAACTTATTATTTTTGAAAACTAGTTGTTCCTTATGTTAGAGCATTTTATTTCGTGCAAATTAGCTTTTGTTTTACTTTATTTGGAGTTAAAATAAAATTTTTATGAAGAAAACATTTTTTTGGTTTTTGGAGCTTTTGGCCATGGCTGAACCTTCTGTTGGAGAAGACGAAGTCTTCATGCCTATGAGGCAGAGGGTGTTATGCGGCCCGAGAGGGTTATGCGGCCTGAACTCCTTGCCGCATACTGACAACATGCGTCCACCTTGTTGGATGCATGACTGTACATTACACAAAGTGTTCTGGAGCTAATCCTTGAACTGCTTGTGTTTTCACTCATAAAACGAATAAAAAATTAGCTAAGTCCAAAAGGGGCATTTATGTGGCAAGCAGTGTATGCGGCAGGGAGTTCATGCGGCCACTAGCAGTTTTCCTTGAACGCATGACTCTGAACTGTTTGGCAAATCTTTTAATGATTCTTGTCTTTTCTCCCTGACACACTTTTCGGTCTGTCACATCAATCACTTTATGTCACTTCACTGACACTTCATCTATTAACCCATCACTCAGCACTTGCCCCTAAGAGTAGACTTTAACCCTGAGCATACGGCATGTGAGTCCATACGGCAAATGGGTGCATGCGGCCAGTGAATCCATACAAAAATTGGGTGCATGTGGCCAGTGAGCGCATGCAGTAAGTGAGCGCATGCAGTAAGTGAGTGCATGCGGCTAATGGGTGCATGCAGCAAGTGAGTCCATGTGGCCAGTGGACGCATGCTGCCAAGAATTCTTGTATTTATTTTGTGTTCCCTTTAATTATGTTCATTTAGTAATTCATTTTAGTGATTATTGTTGTGTGCTTCCTTATGTTGATACAAGTCTATGTTACCAGACAAGTTTTGCATGTAAGTTCAACAGACAAGTTCATGTACAAGTTCATAATCCTCATGACACCGTGGAAATATTTGTGTATGAAAATCTATTGCATTTGGAATCGGACAATTGAGTGTGAGTATTGTCCAATGTATCGCGTGTCGCGAATACGATAACTCATGAAAAGCTCGTACTCGAGACTCGTCATTCTAGGGAGTTCTCAAGTGTCAACGACTCGAGAACTTGAAATAACTTAGTAATGATTAAACAAGATAAGATTTACCTAGATCATTTGGAGAGAAGAATATTGTACTACCGGCTTTCCCGATCTCTAAGGGCCTCATGCAGCATGGAACAACCCTGCTAGGCAAGGGCTCCATGACTGACCAAGTTTACACGTATTGCGGCACATACAAGACAAGTATATATACAAGTTTATGTTACAAGACAAGTTTTTAAAGCAAGTTTATGTTTATAAGTTCAATTTCTGTTTGTGACAAGTAACAAGTTATGTTATTGTATCATTGAATGTGTATTTAAGTTTATGAGACAAGTGTACCCTTGGCCATCCGGGTTAACTGCGGTGTCGGTGGTAGCAATATTCTTAAAACAAATATTTATTAATTAATGTCTGTGACAACCCTAGCTAGTTAATCGTAGCAAGCCGTAAAGTAGTTTGGCCGTACGATGAATGATGTTACTTTTATTATAGCTCGCTCTTCTAGTTTTATTTTCTTCCGGCGCGTGGTTAGGGTGCTAAGTTCTGCTCGGGTGAAGGACTGCAACCCCGGTCCTTATTTGGTTTAAGGATTGTGGTCCCGATCCAGAGTAGTTCCTATGCTCTCTTACCGCTCGTCACCTTACTTTTATTTTTGCACTTGTTATCAGTTCTTCCCGTATTATTCTTGAGACAAGTACATTGGTACCGTACAACTCTCGATCAGTATTTATTTTTTTATTGTCTCTTTCTGCTTATGTTGTAATGTGTTTAGTCTATCACCTCGAGCTCCTGGGGTTCTGACCCCACTGGTTTTGCATAGGCAGGTTACCCCAAAGAGAGCCAGGATCCACCGCACTTCCAGCAAGATGGCTCGCACTCGTAGGACTGTGGCCGAAGCTTGCGAGTGGGTTTTCTTCTTCCACCCCTCGTCTTGATTACTTCATTTTGTGGTGTTTAGCAAGGGGCAAAGTTAGCTCCTTATATTTTTGAGACTACGGTCAACATGATATATATATTAGACCATGGCCGGTATATTTGATCATGTATATTTATACTCTGCTAGTGCAATATTTTGTATTTACTAGCTTTATGATCATATGTGACATGTAATTTGGGATGCCTCTTTACTTTCATGTATGATATATTCTTGTACTTGTGTTATTGGATTGAGATAATAGAATTTGTTGGCCTTAGGACTGACATCATATCATACAAGAGTTGACCCATCTATCTTCTAGACAACATTAACACATTACGACTTACTTTGGTATTCTGTAAGGTGCGGTTGACCATGTCAATTCTCGTATTTACCCAGTATTCTGGGAGCGGGACATGACAAGATTTTCTTGGTGGCCCATACAGGTCTGTTTTGCAGACTCGTGGGGGGACTCATCTTGTTAGAATCTCAATCCTCTATAATCTTCGTTTGAACTCCACTTGCAACATGCACCTCTCGTTTTCCTTGAACTTCAAACTTGCTTGACATTATTGTTCCATTCTCGTCCCTTGTTGATATCTTTGTGTCATTATCCTTCAGGGATACCCCACCTGCTCCTCCTTCCGAGGGTTCCGTTGCACCGCTAACTCCAGCAGATACATTAGTAGGCCAGATTCTGCCACTGAACCAAGGGAAAGCGTCAGTAGCCTTTCATCAGCCAGCTCCATAAGTCATGCATGCCTGACCAGCACAATCAGCTCCACCAGTCTTGCCAGAACGGCCAGTTCAGCCTGCTTCATCGTTCATACCAGTTCAGCCAACCCAGACAATACCACCAGTTCTTCCAGTACAACCAGGGCAGGCAGGCTCGTAGGCTATGTTAGAGATGATCCAAGCTATGATGATGGTACAACAACAACAAAAACAACAACAACAACAATAACTCCAGCTTCAACAACAAGTGGTCCAACTCTGCCAACAGTTTCAGCAAGGACAAGAACAGAATAATACTACTCTTTGACAGGGAGTTAGAGTAGCACTCGACAACAGTGGGCGTTATACTCACAACTCGTGACCAATGTTAGTCGCATGCGCCTAACCAAGATCCTCGGCACGAAAGATACAGTTTTACCAGATTCCTAGCTCCAGGACTTTTAGGCCATCCTGGATGCAACCAAGACCCATATAATGAGAATGTAGCAGTCGTAAAGTTACAACTGTCAGATCTTGTTCGAGATTAGTGGGCAGCACAAGAAATGGCACTTCTGAAGCCCATTAACTGGCAAACATTCAAGGAGCGCTTCCAGGAGAAGTATTTTCACACAACCACCAAGTTTCAGCTCCAGTAGCAGTTCATCAACCTCCGCCAGAATACAAGATTGGTCAACCAGTATGCGTCCGAGTTTTGTCGACTTAGCCGATTTGCTCCTCATATGGTAGTTTTCGAGGAAGATCGAGCCAAGAGATTTGAGCAACGATTACACCTAGAGCTTCAGCAGTTTACGGTGGGTCATAATTATACCACCTATGATGCAGTACTCAGGGCAGCTAGATCCCAAGAACTTATCGGCCAGAGATTAGTAGCAAGGACCAGAGGCCAAAAGAGGTTACACTCATCCATGAGAGGCGTCAGTATTTAGTCATCACCTCCCGCACCAACAGCCAGAACTCCTCGCCTGCCAGCACCTTCAGCCTCCACAGTAACCCCACAGTAACCTCAAAATAATCTACTAGGCAGTCTGTATCAGCTGGATGCAGCCACTGCTTGGCTGAAAGTCAGGGCACACCAAAGATTAGTGCAGGAGGGCTAATGGTCGGTGTCTCAGATATGGGGCATCTGATCACATGATTGGTTCATGCCCGACCTGTACCTAGAGACTTCTTCAGTCCGACAGTTACCAGCTCTACCTCGGGCAGCGATTGAAGGCCCGTGAGAACTAGTGTTACCAGTTCAACCCCTTGCCCAAAGTCCTCTTCCGACACAGACTCGACAGTTCCGACAGCAATGTCTGACGCAGTATGCGCAAGTCCAGTAAGCCCAACCAGCAAGACAAAACCAGCAGCAAGTTAGAGCCACGACCCCTGGACTATGGCCTGACAAAATATTTGGCAACCTAGAGCAGTTGTTAGCCGAAGGCGCTATAATTGTGGGTGAGATTTCTGAGTTCTCTTTAGCTTGTCTTTTTCTTAGGTTCCTATCGAATGATCTCTTGTTCCGACGTGTTCGAAATACGATAGTCTTTTCAATCCTTTCGTTGAGCAAAGGTGAGTTTTTTGCCGTGTTTGAAATACGATAGTCGTTTCGATCCTTTCGTTGAGCAAAGGTGAGTTTTTTGCCCCACTCTTCTGCCTTTGTATCTCGTGGTACGTGATGTTTATCATGTGTCCCAACTACGAAGGTATGTCCTAGATTAGAGTCATGTCCTCGATATAGTCGTTGGTACCGACTTACCTCTAGGCTTGGCTCTTGTCCATTTGTATGAGGCAGCATAGGCAAGTGAGGACGAGTTCCTATTCGACTAACTCAGGAGTTTATGTATCCATATGTCTCCATTTTTTTGTGTGTTGCTTTTGTACATTTATTCATTAGTTACTTTTGCAGCTATCTTTTCTATTTTTAGTTACTTGCTTAGTATAATCATTTGAATTGTGATGTGATTTCTTAATCTTTCTCGTGTGTTCAAACACGACTAGCCATGGTGAAATTCTGAGAACAAAATTTTTCTAAGGAGGATAGAAGATGTCACACCTGATTCCAGATTTGGTATTTCTTAAATTTCTAGAATTTAATTTTTCCTAATAATGTATTATTGTTGTATTTCTCATGTTGGTTCGTGTCATTTTATTTATTATCATTTTTTTAGAGAGACTACCTGAGACCAGTAGAATACCCATTGGCATTGCCATAGACCCAGTTTAGGACCCGCATATAGAATGGACACCTGGTTCGGTTCATTTGACTGAACCCATGACTAAACCATTTTTCCTCTCTTCTTAGTATATATATGAGCTTTTCTCTCTCTCCTCTTTTTTTCTTCTTTATTTTCATTTCCTTCTTCCTTGTACCCTTCTCCCTCACCCCCGTGCATCTCCCCTAGCCGAACCCTAGCAACGGGCCTAGCTAGGAAGAGGTCGTTGGACTCTTTGGCAAGTACATCTTGCTCAATGGTGAAGTCATTAATTTTCATATCATATATATATATATATATATATATATATATATATATATATTAATTTTAAAAATATATTTGATGAAAAATATTTTTCTTGAGTTGCTGATCATATTTAGTTCTTGGAGTTTTTAATTTTGAAGTATAGATTTTTGTAGATCTGAATTTTAAGTTTAGAATTTTTATGTGTTCCATGAGTTTTTCTTGGTTTTGATCTAATAAAACTTAGTGTTTTCAAAAATTAGTTGTTCCTTATGTTAGAGCATTTTATTTCATGCAAATTAGCTTTGTTTCACTTGATTTGGAGTTAAAATAATTTTTTTATGAAAAAAAATAAATTTTCAGTTTGTGGAGATTTCGGCCATGGCTGAACCTGCTTTTTGGAGAAAACAAAGTCTCTATGCGGCCAGTGACCTATGCGGCATAGAGTGTTATGCGGCCCGAGAGAGTTATGCGGCCTGAACTCCTTGCCGCATACTGACAGCATGCGTCCACCTTATTGGATGCATGACTATAAATTACACAAAGTGTTCTGGAGCTAATCCTTGAACTGCTTGTGTTTTAACTCACTGAACGAACAAAAAATTAGCTAAGCCCAAGTGGGGCGTTTATGCTGCAAGCAGTCTATACGGCAAGCAGTGTATGCGGTAGGCAGTTCATGCGGCCATAAGCTATTTTCCTTGAACGCAGGACTCTGAACTATTTGGCACATCTTTTTATGATTCTTGTCTTTTCTCCCTAACAGACTTTTTGGCCTGTCATATTAATCACTTTATGTCACTTCACTGACACTTCATTTATTGACCCATCACTCAGCACTTGCCCCTAGGAGTAGACTTTAACCCTGAGCATGCGACAAGTGAGTCCATACGGCAAATGGGTGCATGCGGCCAGTGAATCCATGCGGTAATTGGGTTCATGCGGCCAATGAGCGCATGCGGCAAGTGAGTGCATGCGGCCAGTAGGTGCATGCGGCAAGTGAGTCCATGCAGCCAGTGGACGCATGCGGCTAGGAATTATTGTGTGTATTTTGTGTTTCCTTTAATTATGTTCATTTAGTAATTCCTTTTAGTGATTATTGGTGTGTACTTTCTTATATTGATACAAGTTTATGTTACCAGACAAGTTTTGCATGTAAGTTCACAAGACAAGTTTATGTACAAGTTCACAATTCTCACGACACCGTAAAAATATTTGTGTATGAAAATCTATTGTATTTGGCATCGGGCAATCGAGTGTGAGTATTGTCCAATGTATCGTGTGTAGCGAATACGATAACTCATGAAAAGCTCGTACTCGTCACTCATAATTCTATGGAGTTCTCAAGTGTCAACGACTCGAGAATTTGAAATAACTTAGTAATGATTAAACAAGATAAGATTTACCTAGATCATTGGAAGGGAAGAATATTGTACTACTGTCTACCCCAATCTCTAAGGGACCCATGCAGTATGGAATAACCCTGCTAGGCAAGGGCTCCATGACTGACCAAGTTTACGCGTGTTGCGGCACTTACAAGACAAGTTTATATACAAGTTTATGTTACAAGACAAGTTTTTAAAGCAAGTTTATGATTACAAGTTTAAGTTTATGCTTATAAGTTCAATTTATATTTGTGACAAGAAACAAGTCATGTTATTTTATTGTTGAATGTGCATTTAAGTTTACTAGACAAGCATATCCTTGGCCATTCGGGTTAACTGCAGTGTCGGTGGTAGCAATATTCTTAAAATAAGCATATAGAAATTAATGTATGTGACAACCCTAGCTAGTTAATCGTAGCAAGCCATAAAGTTGTTTGGTCGTACGATGAATGATGTTACTTTCATTATAGTTCGCTTTTCTAGTTTTATTTTCTTTCGGCGCGTGGTTAGGGTGCTATGTTCTGCTCGGGTAAAGGTCTGCAACCCCGGTCCTTATTTTTTAAGGGTTGTGGTCCCGATCTAGAGTAGTTCCTATTCTCTTTTGTCGCTCGTCGCCTTGCTTTTATTTTTTGCACTTGTTATCAGTTATTTTCGTATTATTCTTGAGACAAGTACATTGGTATCGTACAAGTCTCGATCAGCATTTATTTTTTATTGTCTCTTTCTGCTTATGTTGTGATGTATTTGGTCTATCACCTCGATCTCCTTTGTGGTACTTGTTGCTTGGATTCTGATCCCACTGGCTTTGCATGGCCAGGTCACCCCGAAGAGAATCAGGATCCACCGCACTTCCATCAAGATGGCTCATACTCGTAGGACTGCGGTCGAAGCTCGCGAGAGGGTTTCCTTCTTCCACCCCTCATCTTGATTACTTTATTTTGTGATGTTTAGCAAGGGGCAGAGTTAGCTCCTTATATTTTTGAGACTACGGTCAATATGATGTATATATTAGACCATGACTGGTATATTTGATCATGTATATTTATACTCTGCTAGTACAGCATTTTTTATTTACTAGCTTCATGATCATATGTGACATGTAATTTGGGATGCCTCTTTACTTTCATGTATGATATACTCTTGTACTTGTGTTGTTGGATTAAGATAATAGGATTTGTCGGCCTTAGGACTGACGTCATAGCATGATAGAGATGACCCATCTATCAACTTGTCATGACCCGCACTCGGTATAGGGGCATGAGAGCGTGGGTACGTCCAGCCTACGCCGCAACATCGGCGGTAGAACGCTGTCTAGGTCTTGATGCTATCTAAACAAACTCACACGAGCATCCGACTCTATGAGGAGACACGGATACCACAATATAATATGAACAACATACTCAATCATAACTTACAGCACGATAAGATCTCGAAGAAACAAGTAAGATGCAACACAAGTCTAAGATAGAAATAGTATAACTCAACAATATAATCCAAGTCTCAAATAAGATTGCCGGAGACAAATCCGGTACCAAAATAGACAGCTAAGAAACTAACTAGATAACTAGTGATTCCGGCTAAACCTCCCGGAATCACAACTGAATTGCCAAGTCCAAAACAGCAACTACTCACCCTGTGGTCCATAAATGTCGGACACCAGTTCCTCTAAGGCATAGTCTGGAAAAATATTTTCCAGTCAGGAAGGAGCAAAGTACATCTCAAATAACATTTCCATTTAATTGATAAGGGCTATAAAATAATAAACAAATAATGCTATATACTGAGAGAAGACAGTGAATAAATACAATGGCAAAATAAAGAGACAGGCAATGTAAAGAGACAGGCAATATAGACAATATGAAACAGTCAATGCATATATGAAACGAAGAGAAATAAGGTACAATATCATATACAGTGATGTAGTATATGATCTAAAGTAGAGAACTGTAACTATTCTAAGTGTTTGGAATATCAGTCTATCATGTGATCGGCTTGGGACAAGATCAGGCTGGTTACATATGATTAGCTATGATTCATGTAAGGTCAGGCTAACCATTTGGTTAGCTATGATGCTAGTAGTGGTCAGGCTAATCATATATAACAGCTATGAGGCATGTAATGGTCAGGCCGCACCCGACGTGAGATATGGGGTGAGCTATGATGCATGTAGAGTTGGGTATGATCACATAATCTACTAAAATTTCCCCTGCCCCCAACTAGTACAGTGGATCCAATCACGACACGTCACGATACACGAGCAATATCCAATATATTATGTACAAGGTCTCAATATCAATGTCGTATACACTGTCAATACGATAATCAATATAATATCTCATGATTGCAGATCCAATCTATATACTAGTCCATGTAGCACAGTGTCAAGAATCAGATGTAACATTTCTAGATACTGAATTTATAGATATTATTAAATAATTAGAAATTATCAGAGATTGTACTCGCCTTGGGTCCTTAGCTTGTAATACCAATGTCCTGTTCCAGTGTATCGCCTGGATGATCCAACAGTCCTATAGACATAACATAAATATAATATTTGCATCATGTCACGACCCGCACCCGGTTTAGGGGCACGAGTGCGTGGGTACGTCCAGCCTACGCCGCAGCATCGGCGGTAGAACGCTGTCTAGGTATTGATACTATCTAACTAATGTCACGCAAATATCCAATCTCCATTAGGAGGCACGGATGACACAAATAGATGAACATATACTCAATCACAGGATTACAGCACGATAAGATTTCGAAACAGAAATTAAAATTTAACACAATATAAGTCCACAAGAATATAACTTAACTTAACAATATCCAAGAATCATCAAAATGCCGGAGACAAATCCGGTACCAAATAGACTGCTAAAAGAACTAACAAAAATAGTAATTTCCAGCTAGACCTTCCAGAATCAACTACTACCAAGTCTGCAGCTACTCACCATAAGTGTCGGACAGCGGTCCTCTAAGGTATAGTCTGGAAAAATATTTTCAGTCAGGAAGGAGCAAAGCACAATCTCAAATAACAGTTCCATTAATTGATAATGTCTATAATACAATAAAACATGTCATGCTAGCTACTGAGAAGACAGTGGAATAATGTAATGACAGTTTAAGAGAGACAGGCAATAGGCAATGAAACACAGTCAGTGCATGTATAAAAATGAAAGGAACAGTATCATATATGGGTGATGTAGTATATGATCTAAAATAGAGAACTGTAACTATTCTAAGTGTTTGAAATTGTAGTTTCAAAATGTGATCGGCTTGGGACATGTACAATTGCTACAGTCTGGCTAATCATACGTGGGGGTATGATTAACACCAATAATATAAACTTGTACGATAGGTATTTTGATCACATTTCTCATTAGCAATTTCCCCGCCCCCAACTAGTACTGTGGATCCAATCATGACACGTCACGAATACACAACATTGTCTAATATATTATGTACAATGTCTAATGTAAATGTTAATGTAAATGTCAATGTAAATGTCGTGTATAATGTCAATACGATAATCAAGGTAACATCTCATGACTGCAGATCCAAGCTATACTAGTCCGTGTAGCACAGTGTCAAAGATTCAGTTGTAACATTTCAAGATTATTGAACTTATAGCAATTATCAAGAATTGGAAATTATCAGAGAATGCACTTGCCTTGGTCCTTAGCTGGTATTTATGGATGTCCTGTTCCAGAGTATCCCCTGGTAAACCAACAGTCCTATAACATAACACAATATGACATTTGTATCAGGGGCTATACTAACCCACAATAGAAATACACTGGCCTTAGGGCTATGCCAGGCAGGGCACTAGTCAACTAGGGTCATCTAGTAGGGATATATAAATAGAAACATCTCATTAACTAGTATATATAATTTCCATCCATTACAATTATAGATATATGTATAAATATATATACTTTAAAATAAATGATTCTTGTATGCATATATAAACATAATAATTTATACTTACAATATTTTATACATGCACCAATTTAAATGTATTTACAATATATATACATATATATTCCTTTTAAAATTACATATTTGATTTATACTAGGGTATACTCACATATATGCCAAAAATACATTATAGATATATTATTAAATTCTAAAACACATTTTTAATACATGTTTAACTTTTAATGAAAAATAAAATATACATGTACATATATATATATAATACATAAAAGAATATATATATATATGTATACTAATTATATAGATACTAAATTACAATTACCAACATATACTGAAATATATATACTATGCTAATACATGTATTTAAACATTTTATTTATGAATAATATACATGCACAAAATATATATTTGAAATTATATCAAGTATATATATACAAAAATATATATATATATGCCAAACTTAATTATAGAATTTATTTAAATATATACTATACTCATACAATTGATTTATAATAATTAAATAATATACAATTTACATATTTATACATTTTTACCAAAAATAATACATATACCAAATACGTTATATATATACATTTGCCTTAATTAAATACATACTTAATTATATAATTTGATAAAAATAATTGATATACTTATTTATATGTTAATATTTATTAAAAATAATACTTGTACATATTGCATTCATATACTAATATATATAGGTATACGATACATATTAAATAAATAGTTATTAAACATATACATATACTAATTATACAAATACATATACTAGCTTATACAAATTATATATATATCAATATTATATATACTATTAAATTAAATACATTTTTATACCATTTATTTAAATACATACAACCTTACATTTATTATACAAATTAATTACACTAACCTATACATTAACATATTGATTTTAACTCATACGTATTCTCATATTTAAAGCATTAATTAATTTATGCAAATACATATACTACTATACATTAGGTGTTTAAATATTAATTAATAATTGCTATACTTATGTACGTGTTTAAAACATTAATTAGATTATATATATATAACATATATATATATACATACATACATGTATTCCCATTTTCTATTTAAAAATATATATATTAATTAAACAATTAATAAAGTAATACTATATACACATTAATATACATATCTATTAGATATATACATACAATTAATTTTTAATAAAATAAATACTGTACACTTACATAAATTTAAATGCCTACAATACATATACATATCCTATATATATATATTCAAGTATATACATATATATATATGTGTATATATATATGTATATATATATATATATATATATATATATATATATATATATATATATATAGAGAGAGAGAGAAAGAAGGGAGAAGAAGACTTACAGAGGGCTTGCCGGCCGGAGCACGGGGAGCCGCCGGACGCCGGAGGGGGACTGGCCGGTGGAGGAGCAGCCGCCGGCGCCGGAGTTAGCCGCGGGTCGCTGGACCGTGCAGCAGCAGCGGCCGGCTGTGCAGCGGCAGCAGCAGGCGGCAGCAGCAGCGGCAGCGCCGGCCGGAGCGCGCTGTGGCCGCCGGAGCTCGCTGTGGCCGCCGGAGTACGGCCGCCGGTCCGGAGGGAAGAATACACAGGAGGAACAGTGTTCCCTCCCCCCCCCCCCTTATGAAGATTCAAATCTTCAAATAAATAAAAAAGGAAAACAATAAAGAGGAAGAAGGAGAAGAAGAAGGGAAAGAGAAGAAGAAAAGAAGGAGGAAAGAAATTTCAACGTATGAGAGAGGGGCTTGTGAGGGTGGGGTTTTCTAGGTTGCCTAGGGATTAGGGTTTGAGGGTACAAGGCATTAAATAGGAAGAGAGAGGGTGTGATGTAGGGTTGTGATGGACCAATTTCAAATGAATGGCTAGGATTGAACATGAAAAAATTATTCATGGGGGATGAGGGTTCTTAATTAAAATTAATAGGCTCCCTCATTGATTAAAATAATTAGGTGTTGGCACCTACAATTGAATAATTGCAACTTGGCCCCTTAAATTCGGAAAATTGCACAAACACATGAAATGACGAAAATTGGGCGGGCGATTCGGGGTCCGATGTTTTGTAGGGTCAGGGGACGCTGTAAGATGGGTATGGGCTGAATTTGCAGGGCACTGGAATTAAATTGGGATTTTAAAATCAGATAAAAATGGTATCCTCAATTTAAATAGAAATAAAATACAAGTTGGGTTCAACAATTAATTAGGAGCACTTAGGGTCAAAATCAGATCAAGTCATCAATACCAATATTGAAGAAGACTCAGAACAGAATATTACCCTAATTTGGGTCGCACGAAAAATAGGTCAAGATGGCCTCCAATTTTCGATTGGAACGCACAACGATGAAAATAGAAGTTTATTAAAATAACGTCCGTGACGATTTGTGCGGCCAGAAACAATGCACAGGGAGCAAAATTATGAGTTGCAAAAATAGCAGATTTGAAGGCGGGCATGTCTAGGGCAAGATTGTGAAATTTGTTGGAAGACAAAAGTCTGGATAGCGCTCCAAATATCGAAGCAAAGGCAAATGCGCAAAATATTAAATAAAATACAATAATTAATTATAACTCCAAGAATTAAATTCTAGATAAAATAATTAACCTCAAAATTCCATAATTCGGACAGGTGCTACCTACTGGCTTCTAGGTCAGGTCCGCTAGCTAAAATAAAATAAACAACACTGCATATAATTATATTTGAATTACACATCGCACAAATTATTTAAATCAAATACACTATCATGCAATTAATTAATTATAACTACAATAATATTAAATATTGAAAAAAAATTCGAAAATACCCCTGTTTTCGGAATGTGGTAGTGACAAGTCTACCCACCTTAAAAGAATTTCGTCCTCGAAATTTAAAATCCTCATATTAGCATTTAATCATACACATTATTATTTCCCTCAAATTTAAGTTTATCATCCATGAAATCTTTTAATACTCCACAATGTCCTTTCGCAAATTTCAAAATTCTAAAATTGTTGTATAACCTGAAAAATCTTCAAGTAAAATCAAAGTCCATCAAAATTTCCTTGAAAGTTTTTAGCTACTAATTCGATACTCAGAATTTAATATCCACTCCTCAAAACTCAACAATATAATATTTAAGGATTCTCCAATTGTTACATTCAAATATAAAGTTCTAAAATTCATAACCTGTAATTAAATAAATACATTGATAAATCTCCCAAAATTTCCAAATTAATAACCAACTTAAACATGTCATAATCTTTCCTGGAATTAATTAAACCACCAATTATGCCATGTTAATTTCTTAACCATTTGTTTAAATCAATAATTATCCTCAAATTTTTTTAAATCCCCGATTATTTTATTTATGTATTTACTACCATCAAAAATTTTAAATTCCTCAAATCATATAATCATGAACTACTCCATATTGTTACTTCACAATAAATTCTCTCAAAATTCTATAAATAGCATATCCCAAAAATCTTCAAAAAATCAAATCACATTCTTATCACAATATTCTCCAAAATTTTAAGTTAATAACGAAATACAAGAATTTAATATTCAATCCTCTAATTGAACTCTAATCAATGCATATTTCAAAAATTGAATCTCGACCCAAATTTGAATTTAACACTAATCCATTGGTGTTCTTATCCCTCGATTTTTTTTTTTCCATAATATGCAACGATGTAATACTTATGGAACCTCCAATACAATATTCAGAATATAAGTTCTCAACTTGCAGTCCAACAAATATATCGATGGCCTTCTTAAATTTCTCAAATTCAATGATAAATTCAATCATTTCATAATTTTCTAAAAATCAATGATTTAACAAAAACTTCAATTACGCCATATCAAAATTCCAACTCTTTATTTAATTTAATATTTTTCCTCAAAATTTTGGCACCTTGTCTCTCTTTGTCAAGTCATAACCTCTTTGTTAATCTTTACTACAGTTAAATCATCACAATCAAGTCTAAGAGAATTCTACCTACACCCACACAACATGCAACCTAAGGGAAATATGTATGATCATGGTGTCTTTTGCCAGGGTATTACAGTCTCTGTAACAGGGGTACTACTAACTACATTATAACAAGAAATCATGCATGCAACTATGGTACTAAGGAATCAACCAATCAATCAAGTAGATAGGAACAGAATGAAGGAAAGAACAGAACTTGTTAACACATTACCTGCAGTATCGGTCTCCTCGACCGTCATCGCAAATGCTCGCCCTGCTGGGGTGGTTCCCTTTGCGGGTGCTGAGCAACATGCGGTTCTACAGGTAGCCTAACTGGATCTCTATAATTTGGAGTCGCGCGCTGGTTGGAAGAATAAGGAACTCGAAGACAATCCCTTATTCGATGTCCCGCAGCGCCATAGTGCAAACAAAGTCCCAGCCTCGTTCTACAGCTCTTCCGAAGGTGACCTGGCTTCTTACAGAAATAACAAGTTCGTTGATCCTGCTGTACAGAAACTGGTGCCGGGTACTGCTGTTGATACTGAAATGCCCTCGGTTGTCGCCGAATTGGAACTGGTGCCTGGTACTGCTGTTGATACTGAAATGCCCTCGGCTGCCACTGGCCAGGATACTGCTGGGCAACTCTCTCAACTGTCTGTAGTGCCATCTGGTGAGCATTCTCCATGCTCTCTCTCATCAGCTCGGTTTGTGCCTGGTGCGCTTCTGCTTGCACCCTCTGAGCCTCAGCTTGAACTCGCTGAGCATCTGCCGCCATTTTCTGGGCATCTACCATGCCTTGGATCAAGGTGAACATCTGCGTTCCATCAATGGGCAAACCTCCGGGAATCGGAGTCGGTGGAGGAGGAAGGTCGTCCGTCACAGCTGCGGCAATCTTCTGAACAGGTGGAGAAGGAAGATCACCTACGTGCATCGGAGATGTAGGAGGAACTACGGATGTCTGTCCATCAGGTGGAGAGGTGGCAGACCCCTCTAAAGCTGATGTTCCCGCTCTCATTGACCTTATCTGCGGCGACATCCTGAAGACAGATCCCAAAGAATCAATTAAGAAAAAATGCGATATCATCAAGGAAGGACAGTATAGATCTAAAGAAGCAGCATTCTAGATAAAAGATTTGAATAATCCTAGTTGATTGCACAGATCAAAGATGCATCCATGGTTGATACCTCTATCCTTATAGGTACCACAGTTCTATCACAAGCACACTCACTGCTAGCTTCCTTACCTACTGAAATCGCTAATACTAGTTACTCTTATCACTCTATGCACATCAATTTCAATACACTATACTAAGTACTGCACTTTCTAGTACAACCCTTGATGATCACCCAAGTCAGTTTGCAGTGAATATCAATCATGCTCAAGCCAACATATCCTTACACATGCATCTTACCTACTTTTAACATATCTCTCCCATTATAAAATCCTATCCTCAATTAAAATTCCTCAAATAACTCCTCGAATAAATTTTTATAGTAAATTGCATACACTTTCCTCAAAGTTAATTATTTAAATACTGAAATGAAACTTAATCACACAAAATCCTTACAGACTTGTCTAGGTTTATTGAATCGAATCTGAATCCTCAAAAATAAAATTTTAATAACCATATTTCAACTCTTCAATTTCAAAATTTTGCAATTCATTGAAATCTTCAAAATAAGATTTTAATAGCAATCTCAATCTTCTCAGAATCCTAAAATTGTGAAATTCATTTTCAGTCTTCCGTTAAAATTTTAAATTCACCTTCTGTAGTCCACTAGCTTAATGTTTAATCATTTTCACTGTCCTCATTGACGGGCATCATCAAATAGTACCATAAATTAGTCTATAAATTCATCTTAATATGAAATCAACTCTATAATGAAGCAAAAATTCTAATTTAATACTAATCAACAATAATCAAATCAATATCAACAAGTGAGAATGGACAGAACAAGGGAATGATTTTAAATTGGAAGTTTTAACAAGATTCTTAGGGGTCATCCCAGGAATCTCTCAAGGAATTGTGATTGAGTATTTGCTCTCGTCCTAGTATCCTATGTCCTAGATTCTATAGCAGGTACGCAGTAGTATAACAAGGATGCTACACTACTACGACATCGCACAACTCGCGAAGTCTGACCTGCATGGGCCACCACTAAAAACGTGTCACGACCCGCACCCGGTTTAGGGGCACGAGTGCGTGGGTACGTCCAGCCTACGCCGCAGCATCGGCGGTAGAACGCTGTCTAGGTATTGATACTATCTAACTAATGTCACACAAATATTCAATCTCCATTAGGAGGCACGGATGACACAAATAGATGAACATATACTCAATCACAGGATTACAGCACGATAAGATTTCGAAACAAAAATTAAAATTTAACACAACATAAGTCCACAAGAATATAACTTAACTTAACAATATCCAAGAATCATCAAAATGCCGGAGACAAATCCGGTACCAAATAGACTGCTAAAAGAACTAACAAAAATAGTAATTTCCAGCTAGACCTTCCAGAATCAACTACTACCAAGTCTGCAGCTACTCACCATAAGTGTCGGACAGCGGTCCTCTAAGGTATAGTCTGGAAAAATATTTCCAGTCAGGAAGGAGCAAAGCACAATCTCAAATAACAGTTCCATTAATTGATAATGTCTATAATACAATAAAACATGTCATGCTAGCTACTGAGAAGACAGTGGAATAATGTAATGACAGTTTAAGAGAGACAGGCAATAGGCAATGAAACACAGTCAGTGCATGTATAAAAATGAAAGGAACAGTATCATATATGGGTGATGTAGTATATGATCTAAAATAGAGAACTGTAACTATTCTAAGTGTTTGAAATTGTAGTTTCAAAATGTGATCGGCTTGGGACATGTACAATTGCTACAGTCTGGCTAATCATACGTGGGGGTATGATTAACACCAATAATATAAACTTGTACGATAGGTATTTTGATCACATTTCTCATTAGCAATTTCCCCGCCCCCAACTAGTACTGTGGATCCAATCATGACACGTCACGAATACACAACATTGTCTAATATATTATGTACAATGTCTAATGTAAATGTTAATGTAAATGTCAATGTAATGTCAATGTAAATGTCGTGTATAATGTCAATACGATAATCAAGGTAACATCTCATGACTGCAGATCCAAGCTATACTAGTCCGTGTAGCACAGTGTCAAAGATTCAGTTGTAACATTTCAAGATCATTGAACTTATAGCAATTATCAAGAATTAGAAATTATCAGAGAATGCACTTACCTTGGTCCTTAGCTGGTATTTATGGATGTCCTGTTCCAGAGTATCCCCTGGTAAACCAACAGTCCTATAACATAACACAATATGACATTTGTATCAGGGGCTATACTAACCCACAATAGAAATACACTGGCCTTAGGGCTATGCCAGGCAGGGCACTAGTCAACTAGGGTCATCTAGTAGGGATATATAAATAGAAACATCTCATTAACTAGTATATATAATTTCCATCCATTACAATTATAGATATATGTATAAATATATATACTTTAAAATAAATGATTCTTGTATGCATATATAAACATAATAATTTATACTTACAATATTTTATACATGCACCAATTTAAATGTATTTATAATATATATACATATATATTCCTTTTAAAATTACATATTTGATTTATACTAGGGTATACTCACATATATGCCAAAAATACATTATAGATATATTATTAAATTCTAAAACACATTTTTAATACATGTTTAACTTTTAATGAAAAATAAAATATACATGTACATATATATATAATACATAAAAGAATATATATATATATGTATACTAATTATATAGATACTAAATTACAATTACCAACATATACTGAAATATATATACTATGCTAATACATGTATTTAAACATTTTATTTATGAATAATATACATGCACAAAATATATATTTGAAATTATATCAAGTATATATATACAAAAATATATATATATATATGCCAAACTTAATTATAGAATTTATTTAAATATATACTATACTCATACAATTGATTTATAATAATTAAATAATATACAATTTACATATTTATACATTTTTACCAAAAATAATACATATACCAAATACGTTATATATATACATTTGCCTTAATTAAATACATACTTAATTATATAATTTGATAAAAATAATTGATATACTTATTTATATGTTAATATTTATTAAAAATAATACTTGTACATATTGCATTCATATACTAATATATATAGGTATACGATACATATTAAATAAATAGTTATTAAACATATACATATACTAATTATACAAATACATATACTAGCTTATACAAATTATATATATATCAATATTATATATACTATTAAATTAAATACATTTTTATACCATTTATTTAAATACATACAACCTTACATTTATTATACAAATTAATTACACTAACCTATACATTAACATATTGATTTTAACTCATACGTATTCTCATATTTAAAGCATTAATTAATTTATGCAAATACATATACTACTATACATTAGGTGTTTAAATATTAATTAATAATTGCTATACTTATGTACGTGTTTAAAACATTAATTAGATTATATATATATAACATATATATATATACATACATACATGTATTCCCATTTTCTATTTAAAAATATATATATTAATTAAACAATTAATAAAGTAATACTATATACACATTAATATACATATCTATTAGATATATACATACAATTAATTTTTAATAAAATAAATACTGTACATTTACATAAATTTAAATGCCTACAATACATATACATATCCTATATATATATATTCAAGTATATACATATATATATATGTGTATATATATATGTATATATATATATATATATATATATATATATATATATATATATATATATATATATATATATATATATAGAGAGAGAGAGAGAAAGAAGGGAGAAGAAGACTTACAGAGGGCTTGCCGGCCGGAGCACGGGGAGCCGCCGGACGCCGGAGGGGGACTGGCCGGTGGAGGAGCAGCCGCCGGCGCCGGAGTTAGCCGCGGGTCGCTGGACCGTGCAGCAGCAGCGGCCGGCTGTGCAGCGGCAGCAGCAGCGGCAGCGCCGGCCGGAGCGCGCTGTGGCCGCCGGAGCTCGCTGTGGCCGCCGGAGTACGGCCGCCGGTCCGGAGGGAAGAATACACAGGAGGAACAGTGTTCCCTCCCCCCCCCCCCCTTATGAAGATTCAAATCTTCAAATAAATAAAAAAGGAAAACAATAAAGAGGAAGAAGGAGAAGAAGAAGGGAAAGAGAAGAAGAAAAGAAGGAGGAAAGAAATTTCAACGTATGAGAGAGGGGCTTGTGAGGGTGGGGTTTTCTAGGTTGCCTAGGGATTAGGGTTTGAGGGTACAAGGCATTAAATAGGAAGAGAGAGGGTGTGATGTAGGGTTGTGATGGGCCAATTTCAAATGAATGGCTAGGATTGAACATGAGAAAATTATTCATGGGGGATGAGGGTTCTTAATTAAAATTAATAGGCTCCCTCATTGATTAAAATAATTAGGTGTTGGCACCTACAATTGAATAATTGCAACTTGGCCCCTTAAATTCGGAAAATTGCACAAACACATGAAATGACAAAAATTGGGCGGGCGATTCGGGGTCCGATGTTTTGTAGGGTCAGGGGACGCTGTAAGATGGGTATGGGCTGAATTTGCAGGGCACTGGAATTAAATTGGGATTTTAAAATCAGATAAAAATGGTATCCTCAATTTAAATAGAAATAAAATACAAGTTGGGTTCAACAATTAATTAGGAGCACTTGGGGTCAAAATCAGATCAAGTCATCAATACCAATATTGAAGAAGACTCAGAACAGAATATTACCCTAATTTGGGTCGCACGAAAAATAGGTCAAGATGGCCTCCAATTTTTGATTGGAACGCACAACGATGAAAATAGAAGTTTATTAAAATAACGTCCGTGACGATTTGTGCGGCCAGAAACAATGCACAGGGAGCAAAATTATGAGTTGCAAAAATAGCAGATTTGAAGGCGGGCATGTCTAGGGCAAGATTGTGAAATTTGTTGGAAGACAAAAGTCTGGATAGCGCTCCAAATATCGAAGCAAAGGCAAATGCGCAAAATATTAAATAAAATACAATAATTAATTATAACTCCAAGAATTAAATTCTAGATAAAATAATTAACCTCAAAATTCCATAATTCGGACAGGTGCTACCTACTGGCTTCTAGGTCAGGTCCGCTAGCTAAAATAAAATAAACAACACTGCATATAATTATATTTGAATTACACATCGCACAAATTATTTAAATCAAATACACTATCATGCAATTAATTAATTATAACTACAATAATATTAAATATTGAAAAAAATTTCGAAAATACCCCTATTTTCGGAATATGGTAGTGACACATCAGATGCTACACTAACACACAATCAAAATACAATAAACTCAAGGGCTATGCCAGGTATGGCACTGGTCAACTAGGGTCAGTGTGCGTCAAGTTGCACGGACGTCTCATCTGTGATTGTTGTGCAAGACAGACGATCAAAATGATACGGGACTTGCCAGTACGTTAGTGTACATGTGGCAGTCCACTATCAGTTCACAGGGTCACAAGGTCATGTGTAGTTACGGGGTATCCGTATTTACACTCGGGCTACCTAGTAGAGATATTTATATAAATATACATATTATACTCATAATATATTACCAATTAATTGCATATATATATATATATATATATATATATATATATATATATATATATATATATATATATATATATATATATATATATATATATATACACACATGATGAATTTACACTATTATAGATATGTACACATATATATACTTAATCAAATTATACTATGTACATATATACATATATTAAAAAGGGTACTAGGGATGCATGTACAATACGTATACATATGTATATATATACCAGTTCGAGAATACATCATATATATATATATATATATATATATATATATATATATATATATATATATATATATATATCAAAACATACGTATTAACGTATATTATGCTACATATATGTATATGTATAAATATATACCAAAATACATTTTTACTAACATATACTATACATATATATGTTTATGTGTATCAAAATACGTTTTAAGCCCATACATATACTAATACTTATACACTAATGAATTTATACCAGTATATATTATATTAAATATATATTATATGAAAATAAACCAATATACATATATATACATATGTGTATATATATATATATATATATATATATATATATATATATATATATATGAATACATATATACTATTACGTACATACTAATACGTACATATATACTACATAGAATAAGTTCTCAAACAAAAGGAGGGAAAGAGGGAGGAGAGACTCACAGTGATGATGGTGGTGGTGGTTCTAATGGTGGTGATGGTGGTGGAGCTGCTGATGATGGTGGTGGAGCTGCTGATGAGGGTGGCGGAGCTGCTGATGAGGGTGGAGCTGCTGATGAGGGTGGCGATGCTCGGTTTACTCCGGCGTCGGGTACAGCCGGTCGACAGGGAGATGAAGGCGGTGAGGAGCGGCTGTGTAGGGGTTGCACGGATGGGTGATGATGGCCGTCGACGGAGCTTCAGGTGGCGGGAGGAGGCTCTAATGGGGAAGAGATGGCCGGAGGGAGCTACAGTAGCTCGGTGGGGTTGAGGGAGTGGCCGGCTCGGTCAGTTGGAAGGAGGTCGGGTTGAACAGTATTGCCGGAGTAGGGGGACAGGTCGACTCAGCGAGGGAGATGGTGGTCGGCTTCACGGCGGGCTGCTTAGCCGGAGGTGGTAGAAGAGTATGGAGGAGGGTGGTCGGTGATAGCACAACCGGGGAGGAGGAGAAGTTGGCCGCTGCAGGGAAGAGTCGGGGAAGGGAGGAGCAGTCAGAGTTTGGCCGGGGTCGGGGTGGCCTGGGCTGAAGTGATGGTGGAGTTGGTTTATTTCCAAAAATAGGTGAAGAGGAAGAGGAAGAAGAAGAAGGAAGAAGAAGAGAAAAAGAAAAGAAGAAGAGAAAGGAAAATTCCTACGGTTGAGAGCTTGTGAGGAGGGAGGAGAGAGAAGATAGGGGCTTCCCTAGGTTTGGAGATTAGGGCATGTTGAGAAGGGTGAGGTGATATGACATTTTATAGGAAGGGTGATGGGAGGTGTGTGGTGATGATGAGCCCCATTTTGAATGGGTGGCTCAAATTTGTTATGAGAAAATCATTTATACATGGAGAGGGTTGGGTTGACTAGTCAAATTTTTGGGCTCTCCATTTGGTTTGAACCAATGGGGTGTTGATACCTAATGCAACATTTGTAAATTAACCCCCTTAAATTTGGGTATTTGCACAGACACATAAAATGATAAAAAATTGGTGGACGGTTTGGTGTTTGGTGCTTTGTAGGGTGAGGGGGTATTGTATGTTTGGTATGGGCTTAATTAATGGGGTATTTGGATTAAGTCGGGATTAAACGGGATTAGTCAAAATGGTATCCCCAATTTAATTGGAAATAAATGCAAGCGGTGTTCTAAAATTAATTTGGAGTACATGGGGCCAAAATTAGGTTGGGTCACAATATCATTAGTGAAAAAGACTCAGAACAAAATATTACCCTAATTTAGGTTGCACGAAAAATGGGTCAAGATTGCCTCCAATTTCGATTGGAACGCACAACGATACAAAGTTGGAATTTATTTAGAAATTAAATAAACGTCTGCGACGAATATTGTGCGACTAAAATGAAGCTCAAGAGAGCATAATTATGAGTTGTAAAAAGGTCAGAATGAAAGGCAGGCACGTCTAGGGCAAGGTTATAAAATTTGTTGGAAGTCAAAAGCTAGGGTAGCACTCCAAATATCGAAGCAACGGTAAGGCGCAACAATTAAATAAAAATTACGGTAATTAATCACAATCCCAATAATTAAATTCTAATTAATACAAATTAATACATAATCCTATAATTCGATCAGGTGATCATCTAGTGGGCCTTTAGGTCAAGTCTACCAGCTCAAACATTAATGAACACTATATATAATATAATATATTTAAATATACATCTCATACAATTACTTAAATTTAAATAAACATATCATGAAATCATTTAATATAACTACCAAAAATTTAATAATATATAAAAGTCGAAAATACCCTTATTTTTGGAATGTGGTAGTGACAAGTCTACCCTCCTTAAAAGAATTTCGTCCTCGAAATTTAAGATTCTCTATAGTAGTATTTATTCATTATATTACCTTCCATCAAAATTTAAAACCCACATAATCAATCCACATTGTCATTTCAATATTTCTCAAAATTCCATAATTATTGGGTTCCTGAAAATCCTCAAATTTAAAAATTCAAATTCAATTCTTATCACAATCTCCTCCGAAATCTTAAGTTCATATCTAAATACTCAAAATTGATATCCAATCATCTAATTTAAACTCAATTAATGCACACTTTTATAAATTAAGAAATCCCATCTAAAACACGAATCCATGAATCCAATCGATATATATTTATAAAACTTAAAAATCTCGTCCAAAAAAATTTGTATTCAAATACTAACCCATTTATCATCTTACTCCTCAAATTTGAGCAAATCAGTAGATACAAATTTTTACTATCCAATCCTTTAATTGAAAATCCAGTCAATGCATATTTATAAAATTTAAAAATCTTATCCCAAAATTTGAATTCAACACTAATCCATTAGTGATCTTAATCCTCGAGTTCTTTTTTTTCCACACAATACTCAAATAATATAATACTCATAAAATCTTCAATTGCAATATTCAAAATAAATTTGTATCTTGCAGTCAAATAAATACAATGATAATCTTCTTAAATTCCTCAAAATTTAATGACAAATTCAATCATTTCATAATCCTCATAAAATTAATGTTTTAACACGATTGCCTAATCCTGTCATATTAAATTCTCAACTCTTTGTTTAAAATTAATATTTATCCTCGAAATTTAAGGTAACTTGTCAAGTCATAACCTCTTCATTGATTCTTCACTACGGTCAAACTCCCAACAATCAAGGTCTAAGAAAAATCCTAACTACAGTCATACAACATGCAATCTAGAGAAAACAGGTATGGTTATGGTCTCCTTTGTCATGGTATTACAGTCTCTACTAGGGTGTACTACTAACTATACTCTAACAAAAATTATTGATACAAGCTATGGTACTAAGGAATCAATCAATCAAACAAACCGATGGAAAAGAAATATGAGGAAAGAACAGAACATATCCTTCTAACCCATTACTTGGATATCTTCATCCTCTAATATACACTTAACTCTGGCACATTCACTAACTAATTTCTATCCTTGTACACTGGTACCCATATCAACTAATCATTAGTCCACAACATCCATGAATACATCCTCATTGCACACACCTGTCTATTAATACCAAAATCTGATACCAAGGACCTCTAACATAATCATAGGTCAATAATGCATCCCAAGTTTGATACATGTATACCTTTAGGTACCACTGTTTCTACTACAAGCATACTCACTGCTAGCTCTCTTACCTACTACAATTGTTTATACTAGTTGTTCTTATCACTCAAGTGCACACCAAGTGCAACACACCATACTAAGTACTGTTCTCCCTAATACAACTCTAGATGGACACCCAAGTCTGTTTGCAGTGCCATCTCAATCATGCCCAAGTCAACAGATCCTTACATATGCACTTCATCCACTCATATACTGTTATATATTTCTTACCCACCGTAAAAAATTAATCCTCAAAATAAGATCATCAAAGTTTAACTTCTTGAATAATTCAAATTAAAATGCATATACTTTCTCAAAAGTCAAATACTCAATATCGAAATAAAATTTTAATCACTTCTAAAATCTTTATAGCCTTGACCATGTTTATTGAATCAAATTTTGAATCCTCAATATTTTAACAACATAAAATCTCAACTCCTTAAAATTCTCAAAAATTGCAATTCATTTCCACTTTTCAAACGATAAAATTAAATCCACAAGTATACATATAAATACTCACAGTCTCTAATACTCAAGGTGCACACAAATACACCAATTATCTACAACCTCAACTGTGTACTAAAATTTGTACTACCCGGATTACTTGTATTATTACTCCCAATAATCAAAGTTATCATCACACGTATTTTCTTTCATGATTTTTGATCTATATCAATGGGTACACCAATCTAATTATCATTATACGAAGTACTTACTGTTACTAGCACAATTTTCAATAATTCTCGATATAGAAACATTAATACTCTTGGCATGGTAACACTAGCTTCATTATTGGATCATCTCATCAACTTATTAGAACTCATGATAACTTGCACCTTCTATAACTTCACTTTACTCTCATGGGCAAGTATATGGTTTCTCATCTCGATTGATGTATATGTATTTTCCTTTAATCTTTTACAGCCTGTTAAACTAATCTGTGATACGCTTCACCACTTTCATTACCAATCCTGATATTTCTCTACTCATGACATCTCATTAAAACCTTTTATGCATATACATTTCTTTATTCTTAACACCCCCAGTATCAATCATCAAATTGAGCATCATGCTCCACAATTCCTTGATACTTAATTGTTTACATATATCATCCAACTACATAAATTTATGGCTAGCCAGGACGGGCATGCTGGCTCTGATACTAACTCTTGGAACTATCATTGATACTCTATACTCTCCTTCTACTTATAGTGCTATAATAACACCTATCCTAGAGCTATTGCTACAAGGTACTATGCTATGGGTTAACTCTAGATTAATGCCTACTGCTCACATGCCCAACTAGGAAACACTTACAACTCACAAGAAACACTCAGTCAATACTAATACTCAAGACACAGACATAATTACAATTCACTAATTATCATACTTAACAAGGAATCCTCAAAGAATAGAAGCTCAAAAATGAACTGGATTGAGGACTAAAGGTATTTCTACTGCTACCAAACAAAAGAAGCGATGGAATAAAGTCCTGTAATAACAGAAATAGATAAGTATTGAGATGATACTTTAAGAACCAATTTAAGATACAACCTGATAATCATACACGTCTGTCCAAAATCATGACACTCAGAATCCTCGCCATACCAGTAAGCATAGGTGCGATAAACGACATGTTCCGTAACTAAGGTATGCAACTCTATAATCATGTCATCTAGAATCCTTGCCACGCCAACCGGTATGGCTGCGAGAGACTCTAAGTTTCATAATTACAGTATGTACATCCAAGTCAGGTTCCTACGTTCTCGTCACGACAGCTAGTATGGCTGCGATAAACTTTAGGTTCCATAACCAAAGTAGACGTTTTACCTTTCTCACGGTCCTCATCGATATATGTCATCAGATAATACCGTAAATTTTAGCCCGTAAAATTTATCTTGATATAAAATCAACTCAACAACGATACTAAGAATCAAATTTAACAACCAGTCAACAAGAATCAAACTCAATATCAACGAGTGAGGACGGATGAAAACAAGGGCGAAGGATTTAAATTAGAATTCATAATGAGATTCTCAGGGGTCGTCCCAGGAATCTCTCAAATAATTCGTGATTGAGTATCCTCTCTCATACTAGTATCCTATGTCCTATATTCTATAGCAGGCACGCAGTAGTACAACTAATACGTCGCACTACCACGATATTGCACAACTTGCGAAGTTTGACCTACATGGGCCACCACTAAAAATGTGTCACGACCCGCACCCGATATAGGGGCACGAGAGCGTGGGTACGTCCAGCCTATGCCGCAACATCGGCGGTAGAACGTTGTCTAGGTCTTGATGCTATCTAAACAAACTCACATGAGCATCCGACTCCATGAGAAGACACGGATACCACAATATAATATGAACAACATACTCAATCACAACTTACAGCACGATAAGATCTCAAAAAAATAAGTAAGATGCAACACAAGTCTAAAATAGAAATAGTCTAACTCAACAATATAATCCAAGTCTCAAATAAGATTGCCGGAGACAAATCCGGTAGCAAAATAGACAGCTAAGAAACTAACTAGATAACTAGTGATTCTGGCTAAACCTTCCGGAATCACAACTGAACTACCAAGTCCAAAACTGCAACTACTCACTGTGGTCCATAAATGTTGGACACCAGTTCCTCTAAGGCATAGTCTGGAAAAATATTTTTCAGTCAGGAAGGAGCAAAGTACATCTCAAATAATATTTCCATTTAATTGATAAGGGCTATAAAACAATAAACAGATAATACTATATACTGAGAGAAGACGGTGAATAAATACAATGGAAAAATAAAGAGACAGGCAATGTAAAGAGACAAGCAATATAGATAATATGAAACAATCAATGCATATATAAAATAAAGAGAAATGAGGTACAATATCATATACGGTGATGTAGTATATGATCTAAAGTAGAGAACTGTAACTATTCTAAGTGTTTGGAATATCAGTCTATCATGTGATCGGCTTGGGACAAGATCAGGCTGGTTACATATGATTAGCTATGATTCATGTAAGGTCAGGCTAACCATTTGGTTAGCTATGATACTAGTAGTGGTCAAGCTAATCATATATAACAGCTATGAGGCATGTAATGGTCAGGCCGCACCCGACGTGAGATGTGGGGTGAGCTATGATGCATGTAGAGTTGGGTATGATCACATAATCTACTAAAATTTCTCCCGCCCCCAACTAGTACAGTGGATCCAATCACGATACGTCACGATACACGAGCAATATCCAATATATCATGTACAAGGTCTCAATATCAATGTCGTATACACTGTCAATACGATAATCAATATAACATCTCATGATTGTAGATCCAATCTATATACTAGTCCGTGTAGTACAGTGTCAAGAATCAGATGTAACATTTTTAGATACTAAATTTATAGATATTATCAAATAATTAGAAATTATCAGAGAATGTACTCGCCTTGGGTCCTTAGCTTGTAATACCAATGTCATGTTCCAGTGTATCGCCTGGATGATCCAACAGTCCTATAGACATAACATAAATATAATATTTGCATCAGATGCTACACTAACACACAATCAAAATATATCGAACTCAGGGGCTATGCCAGGTATGGCACTGGTCAACTAGGGTCAGTGTGCGTCAAGTTGCACGGACGTCTCGTCTGTGATTGCTGTGCAAGACAGACGATCAAAATGATACGAGGCTTGCCAGTACGTTAGTATACATGTGGCAGTCCACTATCAGTTT
This sequence comes from Iris macrosiphon, assembly GCA_036927795.1. Taxonomy (NCBI): domain Eukaryota; kingdom Viridiplantae; phylum Streptophyta; class Magnoliopsida; order Asparagales; family Iridaceae; genus Iris; species Iris macrosiphon. The sequence goes on from JAYESA010000007.1 coordinate 120,216,304, forward strand.
ACAGGGTCACAAGGTCATGTATAGTTACGGGGTATCCGTATTTACACTCGGGCTACCTAGTAGAGATATTTATATAAATATACATATTATACTCATAATATATTACCAATTAATTGCATACAATATATATATATATATATATATATATATATATATACACATGATGAATTTACACTATTATAGATATGTATACATATACATACTTAATCAAATTATACTATGTACATATATACATATATTAAAAAGGGCACTAGGGATGCATGTACAATACGTATACATATGTATATATATACCAGTTCGAGAATACATCATATATATATATATATATATATATATATATATATATATATATATATATATATATATATATATATATATATATATATACCAATAAAAATACATATACTATATACTTGTATATATGTATATATATATATCAAAACATACGTATTAACGTATATTATGCTACATATATGTATATGTATAAATATATACCAAAATACATTTTTACTAACATATAATATACATATATATGTTTATGTGTATCAAAATACGTTTTAAGCCCATACATATACTAATACTTATACACTAATGAATTTATACCAGTATACATTATATTAAATATATATTATATGAAAATAAACCAATATACATACATATACATATGTATATATATATATATATATATATATATATATATATATATATATATATGAATACATATATACTATTACGTACATACTAATACGTACATATATACTACATAGAATAAGTTATCAAACAAAAGAAGGAGGGAAAGAGGGAGGAGAGACTCACAGTGATGATGGTGGTGGTGGTTCTAATGGTGGTGATGGTGGTGGAGCTGCTGATGATGGTGGTGGAGCTGCTGATGAGGGTGGCGGAGCTGTTGATGAGGCTGGTAGAGCTGCTGATGAGGGTGGTAGAGCTGCTGATGAGGGTGGCGATGCTCTGTTTACTCCGACATCGGGTACAGCCGGTCGACAGGGAGATGAAGGCGGTGAGGAGCGGCTATGTAGGGGTTGCACGGATGGGTGATGATGGCCGTCGACGGAGCTTCAGGTGGCGGGAGGAGGCTCTAATGGGGAAGAGATGGCCGGAGGGAACTGCAGTAGCTCGGTGGGGTTGAGGGAGTGGCCGGCTCGGTCGATTGGAAGGAGGTCGGGTTGAACAGTGTTGCCGGAGTAGGGGGACAGGTCGACTCAGCGAGGGAGATGGTGGTCGGCTTCACGGCGGACTGCTTAGCCGGAGGTGGTGGAAGAGTATGGAGGAGGGTGGTCGGTGACAGCACAGCCGAGGAGGAGGAGAAGTTGGCCGCTGCAGGAAAGGGTCGGGGAAGGGAGGAGCAGTCAGAGTTTGGCCGGGGTCGGGGTGGCCCGGGCTGAAGTGATGGTGGAGTTAGTTTATTTCCAAAAATAGGTGAAGTGGAAGAAGAAGAAGGAAGAAGAAGAGAAAAAGAAAAGAAGAAGAGAAAGGAAAATTCCTACGGTTGAGAGCTATTGAGGAGGAAGGAGAGAGAACATGGGGGCTTCCCTAGGTTTGGGGATTAGGGCATGTTGGGAAGGGTGAGGTGATGTGATATTTTATAGGAAGGGTGATGGGAGGTGTGTGGTGATGATGAGCCCCATTTTGAATGGGTGGCTCAGATTTGTTATGAGGAAATCATTTATACATGGAGAGGGTTGGGTTGACTAGTCAAATTTTTGGGCTCTCCATTTGGTTTGAACCAATGGGGTGTTGACACCTAATACAACATTTGTAAATTAGCCCCCTTAAATTTGGGTATTTGTACAGACACATAAAATGATAAAAAATTGGTGGGCGATTTGGTGTTTGGTGCTTTGTAGGGTGAGGGGGTATTGTGTGTTTGGTATGGGCTTAATTAATGGAGTATTTGGATTAAGTCAGGATTAAACGGGATTAGTCAAAATGGTATCCCCAATTTAATTGAAAATAAATGCAAGCGATGTTCTAAAATTAATTTGGAGTATATGGGACCAAAATTAGGTTGGGTCACAAATATCATTAGTGAAGAAGACTCAGAACAGAATATTATCCTAATTTGGGTTGCACAAAAAATGGGTCAAGATTACCTCCAATTTTGATTGGAACGCACAACGATACAAAGTTAGAATTTATTTAGAAATTAAATAAATATCCGCGACGAATATTATGCGGCTAAAATGAAGCTCAAGATAGCATAATTATGAGTTGCAAAAAGGTCAGAATGGAAGGCAGGCACGTCTAGGGCAAGGTTGTAAAATTTGTTGGAAGGTAAGAGCTAGGGTAGCGCTCCAAATATCGAAGCAATGGTAAGGCGCAACAATTAAATAAAAATTACGGTAATTAATCACAATCCCAATAATTAAATTCTAATTAATACATAATCCTATAATTCGGTCAGGTGATCATCTAGTGGACCTCTAGGTCAAGTCTACTAGCTCAAACATTAATAAACATTGTATATAATATAATATATTTAAATACACATCTCAAACAATTACTTAAATTTAAATACACATATCATGAAATCATTTAATATAACTACCAAAATTTTAATAATATATAAAAGTCAAAAATACCCTTATTTTTGGAATATGGTAGTGACACTACTAGACAACCTTAACACATTGCGGCTTACTTTGGTATTCTGCAAGGTGCTGTTGGCCATCTCAGTCCCCGTATTTACCCAGTATTCTGGGAGTGGGGCGTAACAAAGCCCATGTATGTTGTGTCCTTGACTATATGCGATGTTGTGCCGCTATGACATGGCCTGAAGCTAAGGATTTACCCTGTCAAGGTACCTCATGTAGTGTCGCCACTGTAACATGGAGTACTACGCTCTTTTATCATTCTTTTGATCAGATGCTGCTTGAGGTCTTAAATGAACGGATCTGCCAGACCCTCCTGACTCCGATCATCAACCAATGTAATGATGTCATCTTTGATGTGCTCCTGGAGTGTCATGAACGGACCCGCTAGAATCACCTAGCTCTGAACATTAACCGCTATCATGACGCCATCCTTGATGCGCTCATACAGCACCTTGTGCCTTAGCCGCACGGATCTCTTCTAACTATTGAAGAGAAAAAATTGATGCCACCACTACAGTCTGTCACTACCACATTCCGAAAACAGGGGTATTTTCGAATTTTTACAATATTTAATATTATGTTATTTACAATTAATTAATTGCATGATAGTGTATTTAATTTAAATAATTTTGTGCGATGTGTAATTAAATATATAATTATATGTAGTGTTAATTATTTTATTTTAGCTAGCAGACTAGACCTAGAAGCCTAGTAGACGAACCCCTGCCCGAATTATAGAATTCTGGATTTTATTATTTTATTTAGAATTTGATATTTGGAGATTTAAATTAATTACTGTATTTTATTTAATATTTTGCGCTTTGCCTTTGCTTCGGTATTTGGAGCACTACCCTAGCTTTTGTCTTCCAACAAATTTCACAATCTTGCTCTAGACATGCCCGCCTTCAATTCTGCTATTTTTTTGCAACTTATAATTTTGCTCCCTGTACATTATTTCTGGCCGCACAAAAATCGTCGCGGACGTTTATTTTAAAATTCCTATTTTATATCGTGGTGCGTTCCAATCGAAAATTGGAGGCCATCTTGACCTATTTTTCATGCGGCCCAAATTAGGGTAATATTCTGTTCTGAGTCTTCTTCAATATTGGTATTGATGACTTGATCTGATTTTGACCCCAAGTACTCCTAATTAATTGTTGAACACAACTTGCATTTTTCTATTTAAATTGAGGATACCATTTTATCTGATTTTAAAATCCCAATTTAATTCCAGTGCCCTGCAAATTCAGCCCATAACCATCTTACAGCACCCCCTGACCCTACAAAACATCGGACCCCGAATCGCTCGCCCAATTTTCGTCATTTCATGTGTTTGTGCAATTTCCCAATTTTTAAGGGGGTTAAATTGCAAATTGGCATTTTGTGCCAACACCCAATTATTTTTAACCAATGAGGAATCCTAAATATTTTAATTAAACCTCACCTTCATTTTTCCCACATGAATTAAATTTCCCTTCATGAACAATCCTGGCCACCCATTCAGGGGATCCAATCACCACCCTCCATCACACCCTCTCTCTCCCTTATTTAATATCATGTTACATCATAAACCCTAATCCCTAGACAACCTAGGTAACCACACCCCTCACAAGCCTCCACCTCCCTCTCTCCTACGTAGGTAATTTTTCTTCTTCTTTTTCTTCTCCTTCCTTTCTTCTTCTCTTCTTCTCCTTCTTTTCTTCTTCTTCCTCTTTCATTTTTTTGAAATTCAAAAATGAGAAAAGGGGGGGGGGGAAACTATGTATACTGTTCCCCACCCGGCCGGCCCGGCCACTGTTCCGGCGGCCAACCATCGCTGTCTCCACCCTGCACTCCGGTAGCTCAGTCCTCCCGCACTGCTCTCCCATCTCCGGCGGACTCCTCCTCCCTTTGCTGTGATTCCGGCTGCTCCGATCAGCCCGCACGACCACCACCTGACGGCTGCATCCCCCTCCCAAACATCTTCCTTCGGAGGCCCCTTCAGTTTCCGGTGGCTCGATCCCAGTCTCCGACCTCCCACCCTCGAAGCCGACCGCCGGCTGCTGCTGCTCGGACTAGTCCCCTCCCAACGACTGCTCCGGCCGCTGCTCTGCTGCCCCTCCATCCAGTATCACCACCACCTTCAACACCATCCCCCACCTCCATCACCATTCATCAACTCCACCGGCGGCCAACTCCGGCGGCCACTCCGGCAAGCCCCTTCAGTAAGGCTCCTCTCTCCCCTTCTCTCTTTATATATATATCTATATATATATATATATATATATATATATATATATATATATATATATATATATATATATATATATATATATGTATATATATACGTATATATATGAGTATATATATATACTAAATGTATAAGTATTGTAGGTAATTGTTTAATGTGAATATAATGGTATATTAAAATGTATAATATATGTAAATATTAGCATGTATATGTATAGCATTTAATTAATTAATGTATATACTAGTATATGTTTTGTGTATATATTAATAAATGTATAGTATAGCGTATGTATATAAATACGTACATATATATATATATCTAATGTATATATATATAAATGTTTGTTTATATATTTAATTAATGTGAAATTAGTATATGCATTTAATTTAATTTGTATATAAGATTAATGTAAAAGTATTTATATGTTTAAGAAATGTTTAAAACGTATATGTATATAAAAAGTACTTAATTAAATAATGTTTTAAATACGTGAACATGTATAGTATGCAAATACATTGTAATGTATAATTTAATAATGTATACGTATATTATTTATTTAATTAAATATTTAATACAAGTATTAGCATAGTATATATATATATATTTTAGTATATGTATGTATGTATTAATGTATATATATATAAATGATATTTTGAAAATGTTTGATTGACATATATATACAAATACGTATTTTGGTATAATATATATATATTTATATACATCTATTAGTGTATATACACAAAAACGTATTTTGTACAATTACTAAGAGACACTTATATATATTATATACGTTTTTGGTATAATATGTATTAATGTATGTTTCAGTATTTAAAAAAAAATATAAATAAATGTAAATTGGTATATGTATATATATTTATTTGTATATATACCTGGTATATTTTAAATTGATATATGTAAGGTACACATATATTATTTAACTAATATATATATTATACATGAAATTAAATGGCATATATGTATGGTATAGGTATTCAATGTAATGTATTAATATTAGTATATATTTAAATAAATACATTAACAATATATATATTTTAAAAATGTATTTTTATGTATGAGTATACACAGGTAATATTCAACTATCAAATAGGTATTTTTAAAAAGGCATATATATATTGTAAATACAATTGATTGGTATATGTGTAATTTTACAACCTCAAACCAGTATATATGTATGTATATATGTATACAGATAATATAATAGTATATATGGTAAATATATTAGCATATATTAATTGTATTTTTGGAATTTAGTACATATAGTAAATTCTATTTTTGGGTATTCATATGCATATATATATATATACCTTGTGTAAAGTAAGTCCTAGTGGATTTATATAATTAAACATACAGTATTATTTTTTATACAAGTATTAGCCTTATTTAAGCCTATAAATACATATCTAGTTTCATACCAAATAAATAATATGTATATGTGTAAATTTATAAAGGTATCTTTTAATTATAATTAAATAGTATTAATGTGTGTGATATATATAGATAGATATATTGGTCTACCTACTAGATGACCCTAGTTGACTAAGTGCCATACCTGGCAGAGCCCTGAGTTCATGTATTTGAGATGTGTTAGTGTAGCACCTGATGCAAATGTTGTATTTGATATATTTTTAGGACTGTTGGTTCCTCCAGACGATACTCTGGGACAGGACATTGGTTTACCAGCTAAGGACCCAAGGCGAGTACATTCTCTGATTAGTTTCTAATTTATGATATCTCCTATGTTCACTGTATCTAGTAGAAATATCTATGTTCTTGACACATTGGTTACACGGATTGGTATACACGGATCTCGTCATGAGATGTTATTCCTTATTCATGGTGTAGCTTGTACAAGACTTGTTTTCCTTGTTATCTTGTGCATGTACAGACACTGATTCCCGGGGAGATTTGCTACCTTCCTAGGGAATCCCGTGCCATAGCGTACCATGATTGGATCTACTATACCAGTCGGGGGGGTTTGGGGAGTACTTTAGTGTAGATATGTGATCATACCCAACTTTATATGCACCATAGCTCACCCCACATCTCACGTCGGGTACGGCCTGACCATTTACATGTCTCCTCACTGTTACATCGGTTAGCCCTACTAACCCATGTAATGAGTTTACATGCCTCCTCACTGTTACATCGGTTAGCCCTACTAACCCATGTAATGAGTTTACTAGTCCCAAGCCGATCACATGTTAAAGCTAGTACTCACACACTTAGTCATAGGTTTCTTGCTCATTGACATATTGTTTTTCTTCCTGCATTTACTTACAGTATTTCCAGTATATTTTTTTTCTTGTACATTCTCGTACCTATACATGCATCTGGTATGTTTCCATCTAGAACTGCTACATAGTTTATGTCATTTATATAGAACTGCTATTTAGAGATGTACTTTGCTCCTTCCTGACTGGAAAATATTTTTCCAGACTGTGACCTTAGTAGACTGGTTCCGACACACTTGGGGATTGGAAGTTAATGATTGCAGGTATGATTATGTTGTCTTTAGACTAGTGTTGTATTCTTTTATTTCTTCAAATTCCTATCGTGCTGTAGTTGTGATTGAGTATGTTGTGAATATTTTTATAGTATTATCCGAATCTCCTTATGGAGTTGGATACTAGCGTGAGATTGTTAGATAGTACTTGACCTAGACAGCGTTCTACCGCCGATGCTGCGGCGTAGGCTGGACGTACCCACGCTCTCGAACCCCTAAACCGGGTGCGGATCGTGACACGTTTTTAGTGGTGGCCCATGCAGGTCAGACTTCGCTAGTTGTGCGATGTCGTGGTAGTACGACGTATTAGTTGTCCTACTGCGTACCTGCTATTAAACATAGGACATAGGATACTAGGATGAGAGAGGATACTCAATCACAAATTCTTGAAAGATTTCCTGGGATGACCCCATGAGAATCTATTTTCAATTTAAATCTTTCCTTGTTTCCGTCCGCTCTCACTTGTTGTTACTGAACTTGATTCTTGTTGAACTGTTATTAAATTAAAATCTTGGTATCATTGTTGAGTTTTGATTCTTGTTGACCAGTTGTTAAATTTAACTCTTGGTGTCGTTGTTGAGTTTGATTTTTATCGAGATGAATTTTACGGGCTAAAATTTACGGTACCATCTGATGACATATGTTGATAAGGACAGTGAGAAAGGTAAGACGTCTACTTTGGTTATGGACCTTAGAGTTTATCGCAGCCATATTACCTGTGGTGACGAGAACGTAGGAACCTGACTTGGATGTACATACTATAGTTATGAAACTTAGGGTCTTTCGCAGCCATACCGGTTGGCGTGGCGAGGATTCTAGATGACATGATTATAGAGTTGCATACCATAGTTACGGAACGGTCGTTTATCGCATCTATGCTTACTGGTGTGGCGAAAATTCTGAGCGTCATAATTTCGGATAGACGTGTATGATTATCAGGTTGTATCTTAAATTGGTCCTTAAATATCATCTCAAGACTTATCCATTTTGTTATTCCAGGACTTTGTTCCATCGCTTCTTTTCTTTACTAGCAGTAAGGATACCTTCCGTCCTTGATCCAATTCCTTTTGAGCTTATTTTTTTTTTCCTTGAGGATTCCTTGTTAGTATGATAATTAGTGACTTGCAATTTTGGTTGTGTCTTGTATTAGTATTGACTGAGTGTTGCTTGTGAGTTGTAAGTGTTTCCTAGTTGGACATATGAGCATTAGGCATTAATCTAGGGATACCCATAGCATAGTACCTAGTAGCAATAGTTCTATGATAGGTGTTATTATAATTAGTATTGGTATTATAGAAAGTGCAAGTGATCGTGATTTGTAATAAGTTGACGAGTTAATCTAAGGATGAAGCTAGCGTTACCATACCAATAGTGCTAGTGATTCTATATCAAATATTTGTTGAGCAAGGTGCAAATGACAGTAAGTACTTCGTGTGATGACAAATAGATTGGGGTATTAAGTAATATAGATAGAAAATCATTGAAGAAAATATGTGAGATGATAATTTGGATTAATGGAAATGATAGTGCAAATAATTCGGACAGTACAATTTTCGTACACAGTTGAGGTTGTAAATAATTAGTGTATTAGTGTGCACCTTGAGTATTAGAGACTGTGAGTAGTATATGTATACTTGTGGATTAAATTATAATTTGTAGAGTGGAAATGAACTTAAATTTTTAAAGAATTTTGAGGAGATGAGATTTATGTTATTAAATTTTGAGTATTCGAATTCAATTCAATAAACATAGTCAAGGCTATAAGGATTTAAAAGTGATTCAATTTTCTTCGATATTTGAGTATCTGATTTTGAAGAGGTATATGCAATTTATTTTAAGTTGATCGAGGAGTTAAACCTTGACGATTATTTCGAGGATTAACTTTATGGTAGGTAGGAGATGAATATTAATATATGAGTAGATGATATACATGTGTAAGGATCTGATGACTTGAGTATGATTGAGATCTCACTGCCAACTGACTTGGGTGTCAATCTAGGGTGGTATTAGAGAGGGCAGTACTAGTATAGTGTGTTGCAATTGATATACACTTGCGTGATAAGAATAACTAGTATCAACTATTGCAGTAGGTAAGGAAGCTAGCAGTGAGTATGCTTGTAGTAAAGTGTGGTACCTAAAGAAATAGAGGTATCAAACTTTCCATGCATCATTGACCTATGATTATGTTAGAAGATATTGCAAGTATATATTAGCAGGTACTTTCTTTTCTTTTCTCATGTTCTTTTTGTCTTCTGATTGATTGATACTTTAGTACCGTAGCTGTATGCATGAATTCTTGTTATAATGTAGTTAGTAGTACCCCCGATACAGAGACTGCAATACCATGACAAAAGACACCATGATCATACATATTTCTCTTAGGTTGCAGGTTGTATGGTTGTAGGTAGAATTCTTTTAGACTTGATTGTTGAGGATTTAACTATAGTAAAGATTAACGAAGAGGTTATGACTTGACGAAGAGAGACAAGGTGCCTTAATTTTTGAGGAAAAATAGTAAATTAAATAAAGAGTTGGAAATTTAATATGGCGTAATTGAAGTTTTGTTAAATCATTGATTATGAAATGATTGAATTTATCATTGAATTTGAGGAAATTAAGAAGGCCATCGATACATTTATTGGACTGCAAGTTATGAACTTATATCTTGAATATTGTATTGGAGGTTGCATAAGTATTACATCGTTGCATATTATGTGGAAAAAAAAAAAAAATCGAGGATAAACATTGATTTAAACAGAGGGTTAGGAATTTAACATGGCGGGATTTATGATGTAATTAATTTCTAGGAAGGATATTATATGATTGAGGTTATCATTAGAATTTGAAAATTTTGGAAGATTTATCAATGTATTATTTAATTGCAAGTTATGAATTTTAGAACTTTATACAAGGGATGTTGCATTTGGAGAATCCTTAAGTATCGCATTTGTTGAGTATCTTTGAGGAAAAGGGAAATCGAGGAATAAAATTTTTGATGGATTAATATTTGAATTCAAATTTGGGACGAGATTTAAATTCTAATTGTGCGAAAAAAAAAAAAAAAAACTCAAAGTTGAGGAGCGGATATTAAATTCTGAGTATCGAATTAGTAGCTAAGAACTTTCAGGAAATTTTGATAAAAAGGGACTTTGATTTTATGTCGAGGATTTTTACAGGAATAATTACAGAATTTTAATTGTGAAAGGACATTGCGGATTATAACCTGATTTCATGGTTAATGGATTTAAATTTGAGGGAATAATAATGTGTATGAATAAACGCTACTTTGAGGATTTTAAATTTCGAGGACGAAATTCTTTTAAGGTGGGTAGACTTGTCACTACCACATTCCGAAAATAGGGGTATTTTCGAATTTTTACAATATTTAATATTATGTTATTTACAATTAATTAATTGCATGATAGTGTATTTAATTTAAATAATTTTGTGCGATGTGTAATTAAATATATAATTATATGTAGTGTTAATTATTTTATTTTAGCTAGCAGACTAGACCTAGAAGCCTAGTAGACGAACCCCTGCCCGAATTATAGAATTCTGGATTTTATTATTTTATTTAGAATTTGATATTTGGAGATTTAAATTAATTACTGTATTTTATTTAATATTTTGCGCTTTGCCTTTGCTTCGGTATTTGGAGCACTACCCTAGCTTTTGTCTTCCAACAAATTTCACAATCTTGCTCTAGACATGCCCGCCTTCAATTCTGCTATTTTTTTGTAACTCATAATTTTGCTCCCTGTACATTATTTCTGGCCGCAAAAAAATCGTCGCGGACGTTTATTTTAAAATTCCTATTTTATATCGTGGTGCGTTCCAATCGAAAATTGGAGGCCATCTTGACCTATTTTTCGTGCGGCCCAAATTAGGGTAATATTCTGTTCTGAGTCTTCTTCAATATTGGTATTGATGACTTGATCTGATTTTGACCCCAAGTACTCCTAATTAATTGTTGAACACAACTTGCATTTTTCTATTTAAATTGAGGATACCATTTTATCTGATTTTAAAATCCCAATTTAATTCCAGTGCCCTGCAAATTCAGCCCATAACCATCTTACAGCACCCCCTGACCCTACAAAACATCGGACCCCGAATCGCTCGTCCAATTTTCGTCATTTTATGTGTTTGTGCAATTTCCCAATTTTTAAGGGGGTTAAATTGCAAATTGGCATTTTGTGCCAACACCCAATTATTTTTAACCAATGAGGAATCATAAATATTTTAATTAAACCTCACCTTCATTTTTCCCACATGAATTAAATTTCCCTTCATGAACAATCCTGGCCACCCATTCAGGGGATCCAATCACCACCCTCCATCACACCCTCTCTCTCCCTTATTTAATATCATGTTACATCATAAACCCTAATCCCTAGACAACCTAGGTAACCACACCCCTCACAAGCCTCCACCTCCCTCTCTCCTACGTAGGTAATTTTTCTTCTTCTTTTTCTTCTCCTTCCTTTCTTCTTCTCTTCTTCTCCTTCTTTTCTTCTTCTTCCTCTTTCATTTTTTTGAAATTCAAAAATGAGAAAAGGGGGGGGGGGAAACTATGTATACTGTTCCCCACCCGGCCGGCCCGGCCACTGTTCCGGCGGCCAACCATCGCTGTCTCCACCCTGCACTCCGGCAGCTCAGTCCTCCCGCACTGCTCTCCCATCTCCGGCGGACTCCTCCTCCCTCTGCTGTGATTCCGGCTGCTCCGGTCAGCCCGCACGACCACCACCTGACGGCTGCATCCCCCTCCCAAACATCTTCCTCCGGCGGCCCCTTCAGTTTCCGGCGGCTCGATCCCAGTCTCCGACCTCCCACCCTCGAAGCCGACCGCCGGCTGCTGCTGCTCGGACTACTCCCCTCCCAACGACTGCTCCGGCCGCTGCTCTGCTGCCCCTCCATCCAGTATCACCACCACCTTCAACACCATCCCCCACCTCCATCACCATTCATCAACTCCACCGGCGGCCAACTCCGGCGGCCACTCCGACAAGCCCCTTCAGTAAGGCTCCTCTCTCCCCTTCTCTCTTTATATATATATATATATATATATATATATATATATATATATATATATATATATGTATATATATACGTATATATATGAGTATATATATATACTAAATGTATAAGTATTGTAGGTAATTGTTTAATGTGAATATAATGGTATATTAAAATGTATAATATATGTAAATATTAGCATGTATATGTATAGCATTTAATTAATTAATGTATATACTAGTATATGTTTTGTGTATATATTAATAAATGTATAGTATAGCGTATGTATATAAATACGTACATATATATATATCTAATGTATATATATATAAATGTTTGTTTATATATTTAATTAATGTGAAATTAGTATATGCATTTAATTTAATTTGTATATAAGATTAATGTAAAAGTATTTATATGTTTAAGAAATGTTTAAAACGTATATGTATATAAAAAGTACTTAATTAAATAATGTTTTAAATACGTGAACATGTATAGTATGCAAATACATTGTAATGTATAATTTAATAATGTATACGTATATTATTTATTTAATTAAATATTTAATACAAGTATTAGCATAGTATATATATATATATTTTAGTATATGTATGTATGTATTAATGTATATATATATAAATGATATTTTGAAAATGTTTGATTGACATATATATACAAATACGTATTTTGGTATAATATATATATATTTATATACATCTATTAGTGTATATACACAAAAACGTATTTTGTACAATTACTAAGAGACACTTATATATATTATATACGTTTTTGGTATAATATGTATTAATGTATGTTTCAGTATTTAAAAAAAAAATATAAATAAATGTAAATTGGTATATGTATATATATTTATTTGTATATATACCTGGTATATTTTAAATTGATATATGTAAGGTACACATATATTATTTAACTAATATATATATTATACATGAAATTAAATGGCATATATGTATGGTATAGGTATTCAATGTAATGTATTAATATTAGTATATATTTAAATAAATACATTAACAATATATATATTTTAAAAATGTATTTTTATGTATGAGTATACACAGGTAATATTCAACTATCAAATAGGTATTTTTAAAAAGGCATATATATATTGTAAATACAATTGATTGGTATATGTGTAATTTCACAACCTCAAACCAGTATATATGTATGTATATATGTATACAGATAATATAATAGTATATATGGTAAATATATTAGCATATATTAATTGTATTTTTGGAATTTAGTACATATAGTAAATTCTATTTTTGGGTATTCATATGCATATATATATATACCTTGTGTAAAGTAAGTCCTAGTGGATTTATATAATTAAATATACAGTATTATTTTTTATACAAGTATTAGCCTTATTTAAGCCTATAAATACATATCTAGTTTCATACCAAATGAATAATATGTATATGTGTAAATTTATAAAGGTATCTTTTAATTATAATTAAATAGTATTAATGTGTGTGATATGTCACTACCACTTTTCCATGTAAGGGCATTTCTGTAATTTAACTACTTAAATAATTATGTATTTAATTAATTGCTGAGTTTTATAAGTAATTATATATTGTTAATAATATTTAGTTTTAGGTCTAACCCTAGAAATCCATTAGGACAACCCTAATGGGTAAACCCTAGTTAGAAAACCCTATTCTAGCAAAACCCTAGAATTTAAAAATTAGGGTGAACCCTCAAAACCCTAGACTGACTTAACCTGAGTCTATTAGGTTCTACATGAGAGGGCCAGGGGGGTTTAACCTAAAAACTAGGCATAGAAACCCTAAAACCTAGGTTTAATATAAAAAGAAGCTTCCCACAAAGCCATCCTTCATGTAAACAGGAGAAACCCTAGCCTCCACAAGAGAAAAACCATCTCCCATCCAAAAATTCGAAACCCTAACCCTAGCTTTCATTTTCTCCTCCTCCAAAGCAAAAGAAGCAAAGAACGTGGGTCAGGGAGCCTTGGAGAAGAAGAGCCTCGTTGAAGGAACCTTCCCTGCAGGTAAAACCCTAGTTTTACTCATTTAAATTCTGTGTACAAGATGATAATGGCCATTAGGAACCCCCAAAATCTGTGTGTAGTTCAATTTTAGGGTTTTTGTTTAGGTTTAAGTACCCCAACAATAGTTTTCCCCAATTAACAGAACCCTAACCCTAGATATTCGTAGGTAGGTTGATTCCATCTCGTATGGGTAGGTTGAACTTGATTTTTAGGGTTTTGGCTTGGGTATTCATGATGAATATTGTGGGATCTGTTTTCTGCCCTTCCTGTGTTTGATGAAATGTCTATTAGGGTTTACTTATCTAGGTATTCTAATTTCTGTAATTGATGTATGAATCTATATGTATATATATGTATTGTGTGTTGGGGGCATTCATTTGTACATTAAGATTTGAAGAACTGGGTGCAGTCGGGCAACTTGTGCCTGTGCACAGTCAAGGGAGGAGGGGGCAGAATTCTCTGTTCAGTCGGGTTTGGTTCAGAGTTAGTGAGATTGACTGTGTCCCTGTGTCAGCAACAAGGTATTAGGGGGGGGGAAACTGATACTTAAGTATCAGCATAGTAGCAGAGTCTCAGTGTTAGAATTTTTATGTTCCTTGTAGTATCAACTGTGTAAGCAATGTGAGAACTAGGTATTAGAGATCTGGGTAGTTCCAATCTGTTAAACTCTGTGTGTTGGGTTGGGGTATAGTGTGTGTCCATGAGTAATCAGCATACATAATGTATCAGTCACCATTGCACATTGTGTGAGGGTTGTGTTATTCCTTGCTGTGTATTTCTGTAGGTATTAGAGATCTGGGTATTAAGTGGCTGTGTGCAGAGCAGTGTGAGTGGATGTGAGGTGCAGCAAATTGCATACAGCAGTGTGTGGCAATGTGTGCCTGTGTAATATGGGGTTATGGCTGTGAATTGGGTTCCTGTCAGTGTATTTGAATTGGGGAGGTAAATTCTGTAAAACTGAATTCTATGTGTAGCAGTAGGTATTTAAGTTATGGTTTTCTAGAGGGTTAATACCCATCAATGTATCAGTAGACAGGATTATTGTGAGTGTTCATGTGTTAGTTGGTAGCAACTTAAGTATCAGTATTGGGGACTGATACTTAATTTCAGTTGGGGAATTGTATATGGCTGTGCTGAGTTCACAGAGTAGGGTGCATTGGAAACCTGTGTATGTGCAGTGAACTGTATTAGTGCAGTTTAGTACTGTGTCAGTATAGGTGTATGACTGGGTATGTGAGGGTATAGTTGGGATAGATGTTTCAGTCCATAATTGCCAGTTTCAGATCTCAGTAGCCATTTGAGATACATGTGTGTGTGCCCTTTTTGAGAGTAAATTATCTAGGTTAAATGTGGACATGTGCAGTGGGTTAGCATCAGTAGGATATGTGTGTATCAGTGCCATACCTGTCTATGTGTGACTGTGTATTTCCTGTCCAGTGTGTTGGGCATTGGGGTTTCAGTATTAGTGTTAGGAAGAAATGCATCAGTTAGCAGTGTGAGTGAGTTGGTAATTTAGTGTAGATGTTGATATGGGGTACTGTGGGTTATGGTATTAAGTATAGGAGTAAGGTATAAGTTAAGTCACTAAATAAACACTATCCTATAGATAAATTGGGCAAGTATAATTATAAGTTATATATATATCATTACGACTCACTATATAGTCTATATAGCTATAGGATGCCTAGTATCTAGATACTCATGAGGTGGACCTAGAAACCTAGTCACAACCTAGTTTTAACTAGTATTAGTTAAAAATAGCTAGTATGAACCTAGAAGCAAGGTATTAACTAGTTTTGACCAAAAACCTAGAATTGACTTGGTTGGACCTAGTATTGACCAGAAAACCTTAGACATGGCCTAGAAACCTCGTTTTTAAATTGTTAAGCATGTTATTCTTTTAATTCATTAATTAACATTGAATTTCCATAAATAGGTCATTGTGATTCCATTTTGGACCTCGCTCCTTACATTCTGCTCAGGACCACAGGCGAGTACATTCTCTGACAGTTTTCATGGTTGATTACTTCTATAAATTGTAGTGTATTTCATACTTGATTTCGACACTATGGATACACGGGTTAGCACCCTAGATCCCCATCATGAGGAGTCGTGATTGGAATCCATCGTGCTAGCTGGGGGATGGGGAACTATTAGTAGATTATGTGATCATATCCACCCTTACCATGCATCATAGCTCACCCCACATCTCACGTCGGGTGCGGCCTGACCATCATCATGCTTCATAGCTGTTATATATGATTAGCCTGACCATCATCATGCATCATAGCTAACCATATGGTTAGCCTGACCTTCAAGAATCATAGCTAATCATATATAACCAGCCTGATCCAGTCCCAAGCCGATCACATAATAAGCTGATATTTCAAACACTTAACTAGATGTTTTATCTTTATTCAGATTTACTTGTTCTAGCATTCACTATTTATTGCTCATTGCTAGATACTTATTGTCTATTTCATTTCTTCAGTACTTCACATGTTCAGCTTTTATTTCCATCTTGTATCTCTTACACTGTTTATAGATTTTGTCAATTTAATGAAACTGCTGTTAGTGCTTGTGCTTCGCTCCAATCCTGACTGGATAACAACATTTTCAGAGAACCTGGAGGACTTTTGCCCTACTCATTACGGTCCAGGAATAGAGGAGGATTTCATCCCAGAAATCCCAGAGGAGGTGCCTATCCTAGAGGAGAACTTGCCTGCCCATGCTTAGATTATTTTCTGCATTATTATTCTAGACTGAGACTGAGACTGTGATGTATTTATTTTATTTGTGACTTTGTGAGGTCATTTAGACCCAGGTTTTGAGTTGAACTTCTTGTGGTTGGTTTTAAATAGAACTCTTTTCAATTCTCATCGTGCCATTATGTTTATAGTTGTGATTGAGTATATTATAGATGTGATTTATTTATCAAATGTCCTCCGTACGGAGTTGAGACTATTGACAGGATGTGCTATATTTGTGACCTAGACAGCGTTCTACCGCCGATGCTGCGGCGTAGGCTGGACGTACCCACGACTCATGCCCAAATTCCGGGTGCGGGTCGTGACACGTTTTAGTGGTGGCCCATGCAGGTCTAGTCTCCAGTCAGTAGTCTTAGATTCACCTTAGAGCGATATTGTAGTAATAGGAATTAGGCCAAGGATTATGCTCAATCACAATTAGGGAATTCTGATTCTTATGATACTATTCTTAATGATTAATTCCTTTAGAAATTTTCTGTCCTTCCTTGATATCATATCTATTGCCTTAATTGAATCTTTCGATCTGTCTTCAGGATGCCGCCAAGAAGGTCCCAGAGACTCGGAGCAGCAGATTCAGAGAGGTCTGCCACCTCTCGCGCTGCCGGACAGACATCAGCACCACCTCCTACATCTCCAGGACAAGTGGGAGTGTCTGCAGCATTCGGGGGTCCTCCACCACCAGTTCAGAGGGTCCCCACAGCTACGACGGCACCACCACCTCCACCACCACCAGCTCAGCATCCAGGAGGTGTGCCCGTCGATGGGGCACAGATGTTCGCTTTGATACAGGGCATGGTCGATGCCCAGAGGACGTCGGCAGAGGCCCAGAGAGTGCAGGCTGAGGCACATCAGGCCCAGACAGAGATGATGAGGGTGAACATGGAGAATGCTCACCAAGTGGCTCTCCAAGCTGTGGAGAGAGTCGCTCAGCAGCAGCAACAACCTGGTCAGCAACAACAGAGGCCGGGTACCATTGTGGACTTCAAGAGGATGATGCCTCGAGAGTTCAAGGGGACAGAAGGGATACTCTATGCCGATGATTGGCTAGAGGACATCGAGAGGAACTTGCGTTTGGCGCAGATTCCAGAGGCGCTCCAGATCGAGGCCGCTGGCAGCCAGATGTTCGATATTGCCTTGACATGGTTTCGCACGGAGCCGAGACTCTTGCGCGGGGGACTCACTTGGGAAGCTTTCAAGGAGCTCTTCAAAGAAAAGTTCTTTCCTGATGTCGCCCTGGGAGCTTTGGAGAGTCAGTTCCATGACTTAGCCCAGGGGAGCTCGTCCGTCGACGAGTATGCCGCGGAGTTTTCCCGCCTGAGCCGCTTCGCGCCATCGATGATTAGAGATCCGGGGGACAGGGCCCGGAAATTCAGAAAGGGGCTGACAAGAGAGATCAAGTCTCGCACGTCGGGACGTCGCACAGCTACCTATGAGGGCATATTGATGGATGCCCAAGTAGCCGAGGATGACTTGGACCTCAGACCCAAGAGGGGACGCGATGTTTCCGGGGGAGCAAACAGTAGTGCGGGACCAGGCAAGCGTCCACACTTTCAGCAGCAGCAGAGGCCCTTTCAGCAGCAGCATCAGGCACCAGCCCGAGGGCAGGTCCAGCAGCAACAAAGACAGAACCAGCCCGCCATCCAGTGTGCGTACTGCGGGAAGACAGGACATACCAGAGAGAACTGCAGGAAGAGGTTAGGCTCATGTTTGTACTGCGGATCGACGACACACCAGCTGAAGGATTGCCCTACCATTCGGACTCGTCCAGGTCAGGGTGGAGCAGCCGCCCAGAGAGGACCAGGCAGGGTACCTACCGTACCAGGAGGCCAACAACAGAGGGGACCACTTCCACCGCAAAATCAGAAGTTCGCCCAGCATCAGCAGCAGAGAGGTGCACCCCAGGGGCGAGCATACGCCATGGCAGTCGAGGAGATCGAGCCAGCAGGAGACTTGATCACAGGTTCGGTTCTTCTCGATTGTATTCCTGCATTTACCTTATTCGACTCTGGCGCTTCCCATAGTTTTGTGTCTGTATCATATGCACTTCGACATCATTTAGACACAGAACCATTAGCTAGGACTTGCAAGATCATGACTGGAGGAGGTATTATCCTAGTCCGTGATCACTGCAAGGACCGGAGAGTATCAGTAGGAGGCCGAGAGTTGAGCGTGAGCTTACTTGTCATGCCACTTCCGGGGTACGATATTGTACTCGGAATGGACTGGTTGAGTAGGCATCATGCTACTATAGATTGTTATAGAGGCAGAGTATTGTTTAGACCACCAGGAGAGCCGGAATTTGAGGTCGTCAGAGAAGCAGCGGAACAGAACAGGAGCACATTTTGCGGAGCCAGGACAGAAGAAGAGGAGTTGCCACATCCTCTGATAGCGGAGTTCCTGGATGTATTTCCAGAAGAGTTGCCAGGCTTGCCACCAGACAGAGATGTTGAATTCTCTATAGACTTGGTTCCAGGAGCGGAGCCCATTTCACAACATGTCTATAGAGTCAACAACAGCGAGCTGGCAGAACTGAAGAAGCAAGTTGAGGAGCTGCAGGACAAAGGTTTCATCAAATCCAGTTCATCACCATGGGGAGCTCCGGTATTGTTCGTACCGAAGAAGGACGGCACGGTGCGCATGTGCATTGATTATAGAGCCTTGAACAATATCACTATCAAGAATAAGTACCCGCTACCGAGGATAGATGATCTTTTCGACCAGTTGAGCGGGGCGAGGGTGTTTTCGAAGATTGATTTGAGGTCAGGCTATCACCAGGTGAAGGTGAAGAAAGAAGACACGCCGAAGACAGCTTTTCGGACCAGATACGGCCAGTTTGAGTTTCTGGTGATGCCATTTGGCTTAACCAATGCACCGGCAGTATTCATGAACCTGATGAACAAGGTGTTCCACCAGTACCTTGACAAGTTCGTGGTGGTGTTCATCGACGATATTCTGGTGTATTCCAAGACACCGGAGGAGCACGAAGAGCATCTGAGATTGGTCTTAGAGACTCTCAGGAAGGAGAAGTTGTACGGGAAACTCTCTAAGTGTGAATTCTTCCTTGACAAGGTCGAATTTCTTGGGCATGTGGTATCGGGTGACGGAATCTCGGTTAACCCACAGAAGATCGAGGCAGTGGAGTCATGGGCTACCCCCAGTTCGGTAGCTGAGATCAGGAGTTTTCTCGGGCTAGCAGGATACTACAGGAGGTTTGTACAAGACTTCTCCAAGATTGCAGCGCCGATGACCAGACTGACTAGGAAGGATGTGGATTTTGTGTGGACGGAGGAGTGCCAGGCTGCATTTGACGAGCTGAAGAAGAGGTTGACGACAGCTCCAATTTTGACGCTGCCATCAGGTACAGGTGGTTTTACCATCTACAGTGATGCTTCAGGGAAGGGTCTGGGATGTGTTCTTCAGCAGCACGGGAAAGTAATTGCCTATGCTTCCAGGCAGTTGCGCCCCCATGAAAAGAATTATCCCACCCACGACTTAGAGTTGGCAGCAGTTATCTTCGCTCTAAAGCTGTGGAAACATTACCTGTACGGAGAGCGTGTGGAGATCTTCACAGACCACAAGAGCTTGAAGTACGTATTCACCCAGAAGGAGCTGAATATGAGGCAGAGGAGGTGGTTAGAGTTGATGAAGGACTTCGACATCTCATTGCAGTACCATCCAGGGAAGGCTAACGTAGTCGCCGATGCCTTGAGCAGGTATCCGATGGCTATGTACTTGACGACAGATAGACATTTGTTGGCTGATTTAGAGAGCTTGGAGATTGAAGTGTTAGTTCCCGGTGCTGAGGTTCAGATGTGGGGATTGCAGATACAGTCCGAACTGATGGACAGGATCAGAGCTGCGCAGTACGATGATGAGACTCTGAGGAGTATCAGAGCACAGGTTCAGATGGGATTGTCGGATGACTTCACTATCTCAGATGATGGTTCCTTACGGCACGGCACGAGGATATGTGTGCCTAGCGGGGAGCTGCGCGAGGAGGTTTTGCAGGAGGCACACCGCTCTCAGTACTCGATGCATCCCGGTGCCAACAAGATGTATCGAGACTTGAGGGAGCACGTATGGTGGTATGGAATGAAGCGCGAGGTAGCACGCTTCGTATCCCGGTGTCTAGTGTGCCAGCAGGTAAAGGCAGACCGGCAGAGGCCAGGAGGTTTGCTTCAACCTTTACCGATTCCAGAATGGAAGTGGGAGCACGTGACCATGGATTTCGTTTCAGGGCTTCCACGTTCTCCAGGAGGGAAAGACGCGATTTGGGTCATCGTGGACAGGTTGACCAAATTAGCCCATTTCTTACCTTTCAAGGTGGGCACGTCGACAGAGAAGCTAGCAGAGATGTACGTGCGACAGATTGTTAGGCTTCATGGAGTTCCTGTGAGCATCGTCTCAGATCGGGATAGTCGTTTCACTTCCCACTTCTGGAGGAGTCTGCAGGCTAGCTTGGGCACTCAGCTCAAGTTCAGTACCGCATATCACCCCCAGACAGACGGGCAGTCTGAGAGGACTATTCAGACTCTCGAGGATATGCTACGCACTTGCGTTCTAGATCTCGGAGGTTCTTGGGAGGATCATCTGCACCTGGTAGAGTTCGCCTACAACAACAGCTACCAGGCCAGCATCGAGATGTCACCGTTTGAGGCTCTTTATGGACGGAGGTGTCGTACACCGCTATCGTGGGACGACGTTGGAGAGAGAGCCTTGCTAGGACCAGAAATGGTCGTGGATGCAGCAGAAAAGGTGAAACTCATCAGAGACAGACTGCGAGTGGCGCAGGACAGATAGCGGCATTGGGCCGACAGCCACCGTAGACCCCTTGAGTTTCAGGTATAGATTGTTGTTTTCTGGTTGTGTTTGTTTGTTTGTTTAGACTGCGTGTTGAGACTGTTTTGTGTTAGGTTGGCGATCTAGTTTTCCTACGGATTTCTCCGACGCGTGGAACGATTCGTTTTGGCAGAGGCGGGAAGCTTAGCCCACGCTACATCGGACCCTTCGGTATTCTTGCGAGGGTAGGTGCAGTGGCATATAGACTGGACTTGCCGCCTGCATTGGAGGGAGTGCATAATGTGTTTCACGTGTCGCAGCTGAGACGGTACGTGGCCGACCCTAGTCACGTACTTGATCACTCGGAGATTGAGGTTGGTCCGACGCTCAGCTACCCTGAGCAGCCCGTAGAGATCTTGGACCGCAGAGAGAAGGTGTTGCGGAACCAAACTATCCCCTTGGTTCGCGTAGCGTGGAGACATCACTCTCCAGGGGAGTCGACCTGGGAGAGAGAAGACGAAATGCGCGAGCAATACCCGTATCTCTTCCAGACTTGAGGTATATTTCCTTTTCTGATTTCATCCTTGTTGTAGTTCAGTCCAATTTCGAGGACGAAATTTCTTTTAGGAGGGTAGACTTGTCACTACCACTTTTCCATGTAAGGGCATTTCTGTAATTTAACTACTTAAATAATTATGTATTTAATTAATTGCTGAGTTTTATAAGTAATTATATATTGTTAATAATATTTAGTTTTAGGTCTAACCCTAGAAATCCATTAGGACAACCCTAATGGGTAAACCCTAGTTAGAAAACCCTATTCTAGCAAAACCCTAGAATTTAAAAATTAGGGTGAACCCTCAAAACCCTAGACTGACTTAACCTGAGTCTATTAGGTTCTACATGAGAGGGCCAGGGGGGTTTAACCTAAAAACTAGGCATAGAAACCCTAAAACCTAGGTTTAATATAAAAAGAAGCTTCCCACAAAGCCATCCTTCATGTAAACAGGAGAAACCCTAGCCTCCACAAGAGAAAAACCATCTCCCATCCAAAAATTCGAAACCCTAACCCTAGCTTTCATTTTCTCCTCCTCCAAAGCAAAAGAAGCAAAGAACGTGGGTCAGGGAGCCTTGGAGAAGAAGAGCCTCGTTGAAGGAACCTTCCCTGCAGGTAAAACCCTAGTTTTACTCATTTAAATTCTGTGTACAAGATGATAATGGCCATTAGGAACCCCCAAAATCTGTGTGTAGTTCAATTTTAGGATTTTTGTTTAGGTTTAAGTACCCCAACAATAGTTTTCCCCAATTAACAGAACCCTAACCCTAGATATTCGTAGGTAGGTTGATTCCATCTCGTATGGGTAGGTTGAACTTGATTTTTAGGGTTTTGGCTTGGGTATTCATGATGAATATTGTGGGATCTGTTTTCTGCCCTTCCTGTGTTTGATGAAATGTCTATTAGGGTTTACTTATCTAGGTATTCTAATTTCTGTAATTGATGTATGAATCTATATGTATATATATGTATTGTGTGTTGGGGGCATTCATTTGTACATTAAGATTTGAAGAACTGGGTGCAGTCGGGCAACTTGTGCCTGTGCACAGTCAAGGGAGGAGGGGGCAGAATTCTCTGTTCAGTCGGGTTTGGTTCAGAGTTAGTGAGATTGACTGTGTCCCTGTGTCAGCAACAAGGTATTAGGGGGGGGGGAAACTGATACTTAAGTATCAGCATAGTAGCAGAGTCTCAGTGTTAGAATTTTTATGTTCCTTGTAGTATCAACTGTGTAAGCAATGTGAGAACTAGGTATTAGAGATCTGGGTAGTTCCAATCTGTTAAACTCTGTGTGTTGGGTTGGGGTATAGTGTGTGTCCATGAGTAATCAGCATACATAATGTATCAGTCACCATTGCACATTGTGTGAGGGTTGTGTTATTCCTTGCTGTGTATTTCTGTAGGTATTAGAGATCTGGGTATTAAGTGGCTGTGTGCAGAGCAGTGTGAGTGGATGTGAGGTGCAGCAAATTGCATACAGCAGTGTGTGGCAATGTGTGCCTGTGTAATATGGGGTTATGGCTGTGAATTGGGTTCCTGTCAGTGTATTTGAATTGGGGAGGTAAATTCTGTAAAACTGAATTCTATGTGTAGCAGTAGGTATTTAAGTTATGGTTTTCTAGAGGGTTAATACCCATCAATGTATCAGTAGACAGGATTATTGTGAGTGTTCATGTATTAGTTGGTAGCAACTTAAGTATCAGTATTGGGGACTGATACTTAATTTCAGTTGGGGAATTGTATATGGCTGTGCTGAGTTCACAGAGTAGGGTGCATTGGAAACCTGTGTATGTGCAGTGAACTGTATTAGTGCAGTTTAGTACTGTGTCAGTATAGGTGTATGACTGGGTATGTGAGGGTATAGTTGGGATAGATGTTTCAGTCCATAATTGCCAGTTTCAGATCTCAGTAGCCATTTGAGATACATGTGTGTGTGCCCTTTTTGAGAGTAAATTATCTAGGTTAAATGTGGACATGTGCAGTGGGTTAGCATCAGTAGGATATGTGTGTATCAGTGCCATACCTGTCTATGTGTGACTATGTATTTCCTGTCCAGTGTGTTGGGCATTGGGGTTTCAGTATTAGTGTTAGGAAGAAATGCATCAGTTAGCAGTGTGAGTGAGTTGGTAATTTAGTGTAGATGTTGATATGGGGTACTGTGGGTTATGGTATTAAGTATAGGAGTAAGGTATAAGTTAAGTCACTAAATAAACACTATCCTATAGATAAATTGGGCAAGTATAATTATAAGTTATATATATATCATTACGACTCACTATATAGTCTATATAGCTATAGGATGCCTAGTATCTAGATACTCATGAGGTGGACCTAGAAACCTAGTCACAACCTAGTTTTAACTAGTATTAGTTAAAAATAGCTAGTATGAACCTAGAAGCAAGGTATTAACTAGTTTTGACCAAAAACCTAGAATTGACTTGGTTGGACCTAGTATTGACCAGAAAACCTTAGACATGGCCTAGAAACCTCGTTTTTAAATTGTTAAGCATGTTATTCTTTTAATTCATTAATTAACATTGAATTTCCATAAATAGGTCATTGTGATTCCATTTTGGACCTCGCTCCTTACATTCTGCTCAGGACCACAGGCGAGTACATTCTCTGACAGTTTTCATGGTTGATTACTTCTATAAATTGTAGTGTATTTCATACTTGATTCCGACACTATGGATACACGGGTTAGCACCCTAGATCCCCATCATGAGGAGTCGTGATTGGAATCCATCGTGCTAGCTGGGGGATGGGGAACTATTAGTAGATTATGTGATCATATCCACCCTTACCATGCATCATAGCTCACCCCACATCTCACGTCGGGTGCGGCCTGACCATCATCATGCTTCATAGCTGTTATATATGATTAGCCTGACCATCATCATGCATCATAGCTAACCATATGGTTAGCCTGACCTTCAAGAATCATAGCTAATCATATATAACCAGCCTGATCCAGTCCCAAGCCGATCACATAATAAGCTGATATTTCAAACACTTAACTAGATGTTTTATCTTTATTCAGATTTACTTGTTCTAGCATTCACTATTTATTGCTCATTGCTAGATACTTATTGTCTATTTCATTTCTTCAGTACTTCACATGTTCAGCTTTTATTTCCATCTTGTATCTCTTACACTGTTTATAGATTTTGTCAATTTAATGAAACTGCTGTTAGTGCTTGTGCTTCGCTCCAATCCTGACTGGATAACAACATTTTCAGAGAACCTGGAGGACTTTTGCCCTACTCATTACGGTCCAGGAATAGAGGAGGATTTCACCCCAGAAATCCCAGAGGAGGTGCCTATCCTAGAGGAGAACTTGCCTGCCCATGCTTAGATTATTTTCTGTATTATTATTCTAGACTGAGACTGAGACTGTGATGTATTTATTTTATTTGTGACTTTGTGAGGTCATTTAGACCCAGGTTTTGAGTTGAACTTCTTGTGGTTGGTTTTAAATAGAACTCTTTTCAATTCTCATCGTGCCATTATGTTTATAGTTGTGATTGAGTATATTATAGATGTGATTTATTTATCAAATGTCCTCCGTACGGAGTTGAGACTATTGACAGGATGTGCTATATTTGTGACCTAGACAGCGTTCTACCGCCGATGCTGCGGCGTAGGCTGGACGTACCCACGACTCATGCCCAAATTCCGGGTGCGGGTCGTGACAGATATATATAGATAGATATATTGGTCTACCTACTAGATGACCCTAGTTGACTAAGTGCCATACCTGGCAGAGCCCTGAGTTCATGTATTTGAGATGTGTTAGTGTAGCACCTGATGCAAATGTTGTATTTGATATATTTTTAGGACTGTTGGTTCCTCCAGACGATACTCTGGGACAGGACATTGGTTTACCAGCTAAGGACCCAAGGCGAGTACATTCTCTGATTAGTTTCTAATTTATGATATCTCCTATGTTCACTGTATCTAGTGGAAATATCTATGTTCTTGACACATTGGTTACACGGATTGGTATACACGGATCTCGTCATGAGATGTTATTCCTTATTCATGGTGTAGCTTGTACAAGACTTGTTTTCCTTGTTATCTTGTGCATGTACAGACACTGATTCCCGGGGAGATTTGCTACCTTCCTAGGGAATCCCGTGCCATAGCGTACCATGATTGGATCTACTATACCAGTCGGGGGGGTTTGGGGAGTACTTTAGTGTAGATATGTGATCATACCCAACTTTATATGCACCATAGCTCACCCCACATCTCACGTCGGGTGCGGCCTGACCATTTACATGTCTCCTCACTGTTACATCGGTTAGCCCTACTAACCCATGTAATGAGTTTACATGCCTCCTCACTGTTACATCGGTTAGCCCTACTAACCCATGTAATGAGTTTACTAGTCCCAAGCCGATCACATGTTAAAGCTAGTACTCACACACTTAGTCATAGGTTTCTTGCTCATTGACATATTGTTTTTCTTCCTGCATTTACTTACAGTATTTCCAGTATATTTTTTTTCTTGTACATTCTCGTACCTATACATGCATCTGGTATGTTTCCATCTAGAACTGCTACATAGTTTATGTCATTTATATAGAACTGCTATTTAGAGATGTACTTTGCTCCTTCCTGACTGGAAAATATTTTTCCAGACTGTGACCTTAGTAGACTGGTTCCGACACACTTGGGGATTGGAAGTTAATGATTGCAGGTATGATTATGTTGTCTTTAGACTAGTGTTGTATTCTTTTATTTCTTCAAATTCCTATCGTGCTGTAGTTGTGATTGAGTATGTTGTGAATATTTTTATAGTATTATCCGAATCTCCTTATGGAGTTGGATACTAGCGTGAGATTGTTAGATAGTACTTGACCTAGACAGCGTTCTACCGCCGATGCTGCGGCGTAGGCTGGACGTACCCACGCTCTCGAACCCCTAAACCGGGTGCGGATCGTGACACAGTCGCTTGGTTGTCGCAATAAATTGGTACCGTCGAATATGCGCACCAACCACTGGAAAATCATACATGAGCTCCTGATGTCACCCTCACATTTTTAATCAATGGTAGTTTGCACGGGTATTTTATTTTTAGGATTTATTATATTTAAATATTGTGCATGTGTATTATTTATTTATTGTATTATTTATTTGTTGTTAGGTGTTAAATTATTTTGGACTTGTGTAGTGGACCTAACTAATTAATTAAATGCATGAACCCAATATTTTAGTTTAGGTTAGATTGAGCCCAAGAATTAGGCCAATGGATTAGGAGGATGGATTAATTAGTAAAACCATTAGACTAGAACCTTTTCCCTTAATTAATTTCTTCATGAGAGGTCCCAAGGGGTATTTTGGACATTTCACATTGGTTAAAGAGAGAGGTATATGGCCGACCACAAGAGGAGGAGAGAGAGTGTCTCTCATTTTATTTTGTTCATTCCAATTAGATCTACATTTTTTTCCTTTTCAAATTCCTTCATTCCTTCACCATTCCTCCACAAATTTCTTCACAAATTCCTTCCCTATTCTTCAATTGAGACTACTACAACAAGGATCTACAAGAAGAAAGCAAGGATCTACAATAAGGAGGCCAAGATCTACAAGGAGGAGTTGTATTCCACATTTGGAGATTTTTATTGGGAATCCATCTTCCAATAGGTATGTTTTAGTTTTCCCTCTTGTAATAGGTTCTAAATCTAATATTTAACCATGAGGAATTATCTCACATGCATAGGCTACCCAAAGGATTTGCTTTTAGGTTCATAGGAGACCTATGGTGGAAGTTATATGTATTTTTGTGTCAATTTTGGGAGAACTTCGAGATTGGCACATTTGGTATTTGTCAATTGGTCAAATAGAT